>MU130294.1:0-43298 GCA_015039465.1 Phlegmacium glaucopus | reverse complement strand
GCCGCTTGGAGCTGCTCGAGATCATGAAGGAGGAAATCCCAAACCTGGACTTGGCTTTCCTTTCAGCATGTCAGACAAGCAAAGGAGACCTCAAACTATCGGAGGAAGTCGTCCATCTTGCAGCTGGTATGCTCGCTGCTGGTTATCGCGGTGTGGTTGGTACGATGTGGAGTATTTCCGATATGCATGGACCAGCGTTTGCGACAGAGTTCTATGAATATTTGCTTAGGGAGAAGGGATCGGATGGATTGGACAGTAGCCAGGCAGCCTATGCGTTGGATTATGCTACGAGGAAGGTTCGAGAGAGGCTTGGAGACGGTGACGACGCATTCTTGACATGGGTTCCATATGTGCACTTCGGCTACTGATGTCTTTTTTTGTTTCGTCATCGTTATATTCTCACTACTCATCTGTACAGTATCCTACCAAATTCATATCCCATGTTCTTCTGACTGGCAGTGTGGGGCTCATCAATCTACAAGAAATTTAAAATTTATATGTAACAAATTCAGTCGTTCAAGTTCAAGTTGGTTTCCACTTACGTCTTACTTAAATCGCGGTCTGCTTCTGACTCTAATCTCCCCGCACTGGGTCTCCTTCCTCAAATAGCTATCCTTGCGAGGTGAGAAAGACTTTTTATGTCCAAAAGTGGCAGACGAAGGACGGACCAACGATTTATCAATGAGAACTTCCCGGCCCAGGATGTACAAATACTATGGGCTATTACTGGTGGGACAACCCCGTCATCAGGGCAGCGGATTTTCTACCTGCCCTTGGGCCTTTACAACTCTGTAGTTGAAAGCCGAAAAACAGTCAAAATCAATGTTGGTTATGAGAGTGCCTCCGGAAAGTTAACGCATGGCTTGAGGTATTGGATCCTGTCATGTTGGTTGGCCGTAAAATTGTTACACTTATGCATTCCTACTCGACAGAATGTAACATGAAGCAAAATTATAGTATTAATTTTTTTGGGGGGCAACGTACAAGTGATTCTCCATAATTTGAATCAACACCCTCGTCATCTCCTGGATCGCCTGTTTAATAACCTGTGCGAAATCTAATTTATTGCACAGTATATGTGCCATAATCGTTCCTAGAAACAATGAAAAACATGCCAAGACTTGTGATATTTATCGCAAGGCGTTATGCAGAGTCCGCAATCATCACCGTGACAGAGGACGTTCACAGTGGATGGAATCCGCATTTTAAGAGTCTAATAGAACAGATAAGAGAAGGGATCGTCAGCGATCAATCCACAAAAATAAAAGCGAGCTGGAAAAGGACCCTGGTATATGCTGTCAGATGTCCGATCCGTATGCGGACGGAAGTGGGTCCCAAAATCGGCCTATGTCCGATCCTTGTGCGGACGGAAAGCGAGAAATTTGGCCAGAGGTCCGATCCATTTTGGGTCCATAAATGGCCAGTCGGTAGCGAGGTCCGATCCCATTTGCGTACGTTTGTGGCTGTTGACGGGAGCCTCAAAATTTTCTCTACCACCCATCTCACCTGATGATCTACCTCCCTGGACCAGACCTCTCGGTGGGCGCGCCCTTTGTCGCTCTTGATGACGATAGCCCATTTAGAATTTAGAATAGTGCAACTCATCCCAGGGCATCTTTGTGTGGTGTTGTGTGATCAGGTGCTCCAGAAAGGGAGGACCCCCGACAATAGGCCAAAATGTTATATCCCAATGCGGACAGATTTTGGGAATTTGCGGCCGTTAGGCCGCACGCAAATTGGACAAAAATCGGACTTTAGCGATGAAAACCCAGGTCCCTGATGCGGACAGCAGCTGTTCTGGTAACTCGAGGTAGGATCCAATGCAGACATAGTCCAGCAGTTAACTTGCAACTTAACTTATGACTTTCATGATGCTTTATGTTCAATGACCTTTCTGAAATTGATTTCAAGCTTTTCCGCCAGCTTGATTCGAAAGAAGGGAGGATTGCAATCAAGGCAGCGATGAAAACTTTCAGGAAGCGTAAGGAAGCGTAATATTACATAAATACCATGTAATCGAAATTAAACGGTCCAGCAATCTCTCGTTTGCATCCAAATGGACTCTGACAGTCATAAAAAGCCCAAATCTACCCTGCCGGGCGCTTTTTGCAGTTGTCAAGGCCGGATGCCAAAATGCGGACAAAATTTTGAGATTTTGGGTCAGGCCGGACGCAAAACGGACAGATATTCTGAAATTTGGCCAAATTTGGTGCGGACAGGAATCCCGAAATTTGGGCCTTTTGGGATATAACATTTTGGCCTATTGTCGGGGGTCCTAGAAAGGGGTTTGTTCGGGAACAGTGGGAGACACAACAGACACTGTTGTAGAGGCTCTGGAGAGTGATAGCGAGGACGAGGAGAACCTACTCTGACCTGATTACAGTCGTTTTTTAGTCCATTTCTGTTTTATGCGTACATTTTGGCCTAAATTCTATGTCCGATCCTCTATGAGGACGGATCTCGAGCCTGTAGATGTCTGATCAGTATTGCGGACGGAAATGGGTCTAAAAGGTAGGTCGGATCCGAAGTGCGGACGGAACTGCCGAAAAATGGCACGTACATAAGTGCCGAAATTTGGCAGTTTTGGATCGGACATTCCACAGCATATACCAGGGTCCTGCTGGAAATGTAAGGAGCGGTTTCTCAAACACTTACTTTCAAACCGATGGTATACATACTACAAGACACCTTTTCCACTTTCAAAAGAACAACGGACATTTGGGAACGATTTTCTTGCCGTATACACATCGCTTGCTCGCGAGGAAGTGGTGAGGAGGACAGGAGGTGGTGTCGTCGTGGCATTCATGAGGAGTTACAGGATGATTACAAGGAGGTGGCGGTCAAGGACAGGGATAATGACATTCCATGCGCGTCCCACAATCTGTAAGTTGTCGAAACAGTCAATATTTCATCAACTCAATGCATGACCGAAAGTATGATAAGCTAACCTCCTTGAACGAACTCCAGAGACGAGGTGGATATCGTTTCTTTGCTCGCATTTGTTGTCGAGGTCGCGTTGTTGAATGAGGACGACTCTTTTCGGGTTCAACTCGTGATGGACTTGGAAATGCCGGCTTACTATGAGGAAATCAGCTCGAAGACTGCCTTGGTTGGGTTTGACTTGAACTATTGAAAGTTTTGTTGACATCACTCCTTTCCAACGATGCAGGCCGCAGTCCTTGTCAGTTCCTGCATAGCTCTTTAATCGAAATTAGCTGTGTGCAAAACGGGTGCTTTGGGACTGTACGGTGCTGTATTCTGTTTCTCGCCTAGAGTATTCATCTTGTGGTCTTTTTGCAGATCATTCATGTCCATGCCTACTGCGCTATCTCCCCCAAGACACATTCCAATTTCCGTCTACGGCCTCACAAAATTAGTTATCTGTGAACCACCGCCAACGTCCCTTCCTGCGCCTCCCCAGGAATCGTCGGTGCAGACTCCGGTTACTCCCACATCAGCGTGCTCATACGCAGCTCCTTTCGCAGCTCCTAGGAATCGTGCGCCTTTGTTACTAGAGGCGCGGCATCCAAGTCATTACCACGTCCTGACGTGCGAATGAAGAATGAGTCTTCTATCAGTAGGCCGTCGAGATAAACAGTCCTTCTACGCTGTACTTCACGATGGATTGGGCCGCAGGCGAAGGATTGTTTTGGGTACAGGTTCAAACGAGCCAAGGTTGGTCTTTTTCCATCCATTTACCCTACTCGATCCTTCTGGGTTCATGGTCCTTGATAACCTTTTGTTTTTGTATATATCGTTTGTTCTATCATTATCAGCATACTCAGTACGTCTTTATTCTGGCTTTGTCTAGCAATATAACTCTATCGATTACGGCGATCGAGGGTGAGTTTCTTTTTTCATTTTTGAGTCTTTCTTTGCCTTTTTTTGAAGTTTTCATATCCATTTTCCTTAACACAGATCATCTGACATCGATTCATCAATGAGTCACACCCAATCGATGTTATCTGTCTCCTCTTCAAGACTCACCGCCATTTCAGAGCGGAAGACATCAATAACGGAAGTACTATCCACGCCAATTATTATGATACCAAATCCATCCCTTCCTCCAGCTACAACTGTGATCGAACTTATCTACCATCCGCCACGTCATCATCCCCAGCCCTACCACCACCATCCGGCTCCAGTTCCTCGTAACTCCTAATACAGGATTGCCCAGCACGGCAGCAACGTAAACAACGGGCTCTGGCTGGTCATATGCCGAATCCGAGGCCGCCAATACGGTTGCAGTGGCTGCAACTACTTACTCTGCTTCTGCTTCTACTGCTGTGGGATACATTTAGATAGAAATAGAGGTGTGGGTGCTCGGTGGGTGGTGGAGTAAAGAGAGGAAGCTGAGTTAAGCCTGCAGAGGAGAGGAGACGAAGAAGGAGAGTGTCGAGCTTTCTGCCATCATGCATAGGGCACATCGCAGGAGGCGATTTCGACGTTTAATTGGTGACGAGTGTACTGTCGCCTCAGCTCGAGAATGAAAACGATTGGCCGCGGCGACGACGACGACGTGATTATCCGCATGGTCGTAACACTATCATCTGCCTTTCCCTTATCCATCAGAAAGGCGAGCACGCGATTATGACTAGCAGCACTCAGCCGACTCCTGACTCTTTCTACTCAATTCTAGACCTCTAGTCTTAGCTCTATGTCACGAACTTCTCAATTCAGAGTGACACGGGGTTTTCTCCCTCATTCCGCGCTACTGGAAGAAGTGCCCTTTTCTTTCAAAGTCGACGTCCTCAGCTCTTCGGACTTCAGTGAAATCTCCTTTCTTGCCTTAAATTCGATATCCGTATGTTGTGTTCCACAACCAAGAGTTGGATTGGCTGTATTTGGCCTCTCGTAAGCGTAGGAGAGCTTTTGCATACAAGTACCTTTCATTAATTTAAATTAACTTCTACAGATTATTGGATAACTGATAATCGGGACTGACCTGCCCCAATACAGGTAGTTGTTAACATCAACAGACTTAAATGCGATGCAAAACTTTTACCCTTGCTGTGGTTGTCATTCTTCGAACAAAGAGCGCGGTGAGAGGTCTGAAGCATGTGGGAATAAAAATATGGGAGAACCTGAAAGCGCTGGCTAACTGCTTTCCACGCCTCCGAGTTACTAGTACTGCCAGTAAATGCTCAGACCAACTCCTTAGTTCGAACAATATCGCTATGATTGGATTAGGAAGGTGAAGCGCATCTACATCGAATCTGTTTCATCCAAAGGTATTCATCCAACAATCGTCCAATGGTCCCTCTGATTTGCTCGATTATGACATTATAATTTCTCAATCTGCGGACCCAAGCATGAATTTAGAAAGGCGGGACGAAGTTATCCCTCGTTATGCAGAAAGCAACATTCAATTCACTCCACGAGACGCCTCTCTAGAACTCTCTACTGCAGACATACACGCCTCGACGATAATTGACGCGGTAACTCGCTTCAACTTTTACCTTCTTCAAAGCAAATCCAATGATATAGGGGATGATTTGCTTGAGCATTTGTCGACTTCTGGAGAATTCTTTCCAGTCGAAGGGGGGAAAGGTTTCTTTACGTCTGGAGAGCTTCTAAGGCCAAAGGCCAATATCAAGAAGGGACCCAAAGTTACAGCGATGGTGAAAATCGTTGAATTGAACCAACTATTCGGCTTCACATTTAGCGTCAATAACAATCATAAGCCCCCCTCCAGTTAATGACTTTTGGGAGTCTTGGATCTACGTAGTTAGAAATTAAGATAGTACAACATCAGTGACCGATAGTAAGTAGTAGCAGCCTGAGCTGAATTATGCGTTTTGCGCTAAGCAGGAGGAAACATATTCAGATGTCGACAATTTGGAGTAATGAATTCCATACACGAGTGCATTAATATTTGTGGAATCGAGTTTCGCCGATCCCAATTATTATATATATTATGGCTACATCCACCATCAAGATTGAGAGAGAGAGGGTTCAGTGTAGGCAGAATAAATGACTCTATCCTCCCCCCAAAAAGGATTGGAGAGCACCATTCGATCACCAAGCATCCTGATCATGAATTCGAAAGTGAAGCGAACAGCACATCTCATTTCACTGTATGTAATGCTACAAAGATTGAACACACAAAAATTCTGCTTCAAAAGCATGCTCCTAAATCCCGCCTCTCATCCATCTTCAAGATTCAATTCGGCTAGGGCTCTCTCACGACAGAAATGAGAAAAGCTACACCGAAAACCCAAGGATTCAAAACAAGTTTCCGCTTTAGGAAGAAATGTTTACCGATTTAGGCTATATTGATATTTGTTTGTACGCAGTATTATAAATCACCCCAGAAAGGTACGTCTCCTGGACATCGCGTCGCTGTAAACGGCATCGATGAAATCTGAACAATATTCCCGTTCCTATGTATCCCGCCTTTGACTCGATACCAGAAAGACGACACATTCCACTGTTCATTTTAAAAGCACGTTTGGAACTTTGAGGTGCCAATGATGGTTTCGACGTGTGCAGCCACTTTTCATCTTCGCTTACATACGACACTCATTCCCTTTTCCTTGCAGGACTCTGATTATTAAATTGACTCTGAACCCGAAAGACTGTACCCTTTGTCATCCGCGACACTTTCATCCCTTTCTGCATCTCCCTATCTCGCCTCCCTGTCACTTCCAAAAGTTCTCAATCCACCCGCAATTTTTCCAATCATCTCGTCTCGCATCCTTCCAGGTAGCGGGTACCTAGTATCAGACACAGTCGTCCTTCGTCTATCAACCGTCAGCCGACCTAACGCGAGGCAGACCCGGAAGTCATGTGTGTCGTCTGCACCTAAGAGTGGTATTGCGTCTACTTTCAGAGCCTGGACTTTGGTGGGAAAATGCAGCTATATATGTGTTTGAGATCATGGATCTGGTGCTTGTCTGGGAGGTAAGTGCTCGAAATCAATTTCGACCGACATTATGGTATTTACTAAGTTATAAAGTTTAGTCATGTCTTGTTCTGTGCTATATTCGTTCCATGCACTGCCGCGACGGCCGTGCGGCATGAACGTTGTTTCTTCTTGTGCATGTCACAATGAAAGCACACAACCTAGATGAGGCAGGCAGTGTTGATTCCATACTCCAGGACGCAAACTCACAAATTCCCAACCTCAATACCCCTTACTTTGTCTTCCACATACTTTTGCCTTCCAAACACGCTCTGTCAACCTATCCGTCTTTCCAATATCTGCAATGACCACGTTCGATCATACTGATGAAGGTGAAAATATAGCCTCCTTCGCCCACAGTCAAGGACAACCACCACCGCTCGAACCCGCGACCGAAAACGCCGCACAACAGGGTACTCCAATTCCGGTTCTAGACACCTGGGATACTCCCAAGAAGCGGAGACAGATGACTTCAAGCTCTGAACGACCGCTCAAAGTCCCAACGTCAACCAACTTAAAGGCGCAATCACCGTCTCACAGCACGGAGGATCTTCGGAGAGTACGACTCAGAACCCAATAGTTCCATACCTTGAATCCATGCGAAACATGATACAAGTGGCAGAGGGCACAGTCACGAAACCTGAACACAGTTCAATACCTGGAACGCCACTCGAAAGCTCAGCCGTCTCGATCTCTGAGCATAATCTGCCGTACAAACCACCACCACCCCACAGCAGTGTGTCGATCTCTGAAGATACTCCGTCGCAACAACCAATGCCACCAGCAGGTCGAAGAGGTTTATTGAAGGGTAAGAATTAGTTGGTTTTCCGTTTCCGCCTGCCCTTACTCTGTGATTCAGATATTTTTCTTGAATGTTCGCCGCCTCATCACTTCAATGACGAGCTAATGCTGTCTATCAGTTGGGGTTGCAACAACGAGAACTTGCGCCTCGCGAAGATCTCTTCTGAGAAATGGAAAGCTGTTGAGAATATCAACTTGTGAGTGATTTTTCGAAAATGGTTTGTCAACCAAATTGATAAAGCAGCGGCTAATGCACCAAGATCCAGTCAGCACGATGCCGGCGATATGGTGTTGATCGTTCACTCGAAGGATGGGAGTGATGTTGCTTTCCTTAAATTCACTGCCAACGAAATTTACACCATGGTGTGTGCAGAGGAAGGTACGCCAAAGGTATTCATTGGTCCCGTACACGCGCTTATAGTGGTCGGTCTCTAGATACTCCAGCGGAGTATGTGTTTGCGTCAGTTGAGGAGGATAATCCTGTGTCCGTCAGGATGACCTCTACGATATGTATGTGAGGTTGACTGCTTTCAGATTGATGTATTGACTAATTTGTAGCTTCAATTTCTACCTTTCAGTCAGGTTCTATGAATGATGCCAGGGGAGTAGCACTGGGTGCTATCTCTGACTTGCGTAACGCTATTACTAGCGCCGAGACATCCCAACGCCCCTTCGAAGAGACAGGAAACATCCACGACATTACCCAAGTAACTTTCCGTTATGAAAGTGATGAAACCACAGTCTCGTCCATACCAGGCGATAATGTTCTTCCCGCCGTTTCCAACAACCTTGGAAATTTGTACTTACTTCGCTTTGAACGCACCGGTGCGCTCCAGGATATCGACCATGCCATATCCCACCACCAGAATGCTGTTGAATGCACTCCTTCTGGCCACGCTGACCTTCCAAGTTGGTTCAACAGCCTTGGAAATTCGTACTTACGTCGCTTTGAACACACCGGCGACCTCCAGGATATTGACCATGCCATATCCCACCACCAGAATGCTCTTGAATCCACTCCTTTTGGCCATGTTATCCTTCCGAGTCTGTTCAACAACCTTGGAAATTCGTACTTATGTCGCTTTGAACACACCGGTGACCTCCAGGATATTGACCATGCCCTATCCCACCACCAGAATGCTGTCGAATCTACCCCTTCTGGCCATGCTGACCTTCCGAGTCGGTTCAACAACCTTGGAAATTCGTACTTACGTCGCTTCGAACGCATTGGCGACATCCAGGATATTGACCATGCCATATCCCACCACCAGAACGCTATCCAATCCACTCCTTCTGACCATGCTATCCTTCCGAGTCTGTCCAGCAACCTTGGAAATTCGTACTTATGTCGCTTTGAACGCACCGGTGACCTCCAGGATATTGAGCATGCCGTATTCCACCACCAGAATGCCGTCCAATCCACTCCTTCTGGCCATGGGGACCTTCCGAGTTGGTTCAACAACCTTGGAAATTCGTACTTACGTCGCTTTGAACGCACTGGCGACCTCCAGGATATTGACCTTGCCGTATCCCACCACCAGACCACTGTCCAATCCACTCCTTCTGGCCATGCTGACCTTCCGAGTTGGTTCAGCAACCTTGGAAATTCGTACTTATGTCGCTTTGAACGCACTGGTGACGTCCAAGATATTGGCCATGCCATATCCCACCACCAGAATGCTGTTGAATCCACTCCTTCTGGCCATGCTGACCTTCCGAGTTGGTTCAACAACCTTGGAAATTCATACTTACGCCGCTTTGAATGCACCGGTGAGCTCCAGGATATTGACCATGCCATATTCCATTACCAGAAGGCTGTTGAATGCACTCCTTCTGGCCATGCTGACCTTCCGAGTCGATTCAACAACCTTGGAAATTCATATGCACGTCGCTTTGAACGCACCAGCGACCTCCAGGATATTGACCATGCTATATCCCACCACCAGAATGCTCTTGAATCCACTCTGCCTGGTCACGCTGACCTTCCGAATCAGTTCAACAACCTTGGAAATTCTTACTTACTTCGCTTTGAACGCACCGGCGACCTCCAAGATATCAACCACGCCATATCCCACCACCAGAATGCTGTTGAATGCACTCCTTCTGGCCACGCTGAACTTCCGAGTCGGTTCAACAACCTTGGAAATTCGTACTTATATCGCTTTGAATGCACCGACGACCTCCAGGATATTGACCATGCCCTATTCCACCATCAGAATGCTCTTGAATCCACTCCTTCTGGCCACGCTGACCTTCGGAGTTTATTCAACAGCCTTGGAAGTTCGTATGCACGTCGCTTTGAACGCACCGGCGACCTCCAAGATATCGACCGTGGGATATCCTACCATCAGAATGCTGTTGAAACCACTCCTTCTGGCCACGCCCTTCTCCCAGTTTACTTCAAAAATCTTGGCAAATCTTACTCGCACCGCTTCCAACGCACCAATTATTTCCCTGATGTCCAAAATAGTGTTGCTTCGTATCGTTGGGCTGCTGAGGCAAACGGTGCTCCATCCATTCGTCTGCAGTCCGCCATGCTTGCGGCCACGCTATCTTCAGTCAATGATGACTCTCACTGTTTGACTGATTTTGCGAATGCCATTAATCTGCTCTCAGAGGTTGCTGGGTTGGAACAAACAATCCATCGCCGTCATGCTAACCTTCATGACTATTCTCATCTTGTGGGATCTGCTGTGGCTACCGCTCTCCGTTTCAATAAAGCTGATCTAGCACTCGAATGGCTTGAGCAAGGCCGCTGCTTGGTGTGGAATCAGCTCAACCAACTCCGTACACCAATTGACAATCTCCGCATCAAGAATCCATCCTTGGCCAATCGCTTCATACAGGTTGCAAGTACTTTAGAGTCCTACGGAACTCGTTCGGCATTGTCTATTCCTTCTTCACATGCTACACTTGCAGAAGAGATTCGCCTTCAGGATGCTACTCGAAATCATACCCTCCATGCTACAGAGTATACGCAACTTCTTGAAGAGATTCGGGATCTTCCAGATTTCCATGACTTTCTTCAACCACTTAAGGCTAGCGATTTCCTGTCCTCATTACCTTCCGATGGTCCAGTCATTATCTTCAACATTCACGACACCCGATGTGATGCCTTGGCTCTCAAAGCTGGGATATCGGAACCTCTGCATATCCCTCTAGAGAGGTTCAGTCTCGTGCAAGCAGAGAAACTGCAGAAGACCCTTCAATTTGGCCTACTCAAGGAACGCGAGGAGGAAGATCATGATCGCATGCCTCAGCGTGTCCGCCTTGATTCGGCATCCATGTTGCTCGTTTTACATGAACTTTGGTATAAAGTTGTCCAACCAGTTCTCGAAGCGCTAGGATACTCGGTAAGGTGTTGCCTATTGCCAACTCGTTTATACTGATCTTCTGCAGTCCCCTCCTAATCTTTCAGATCGACGCCGTATATGGTGGTGCCCCACCGGCCCACTCGCATTTCTTCCACTCCACGCAGCTGGGGTATATGGCTCAGCATACGAGCGAGGGTCATGCATTTCCGATTTCGTGGTTTCGTCATATACACCAACTGTCCGCTCCCTAAACGATAAATTCATTACGTCATCAGCCTCTTCCAAATGTACTAGCATCGTTCTTATCAGCCAACCTAACGCTCCGGGTCTTTCCTCCATACCCTCGACCCGAACAGAAACGCATGGCCTCAAAGAATTGATGAAAGGAACAGCCATTGACGCGTTGCTGTTGGAGGACGCCAAGGCAACTACAGAAAATGTCAAGGCGGAGATGAAGTCCCGTAGCTGGGCTCACTTTGCGTGCCACGGAGTGCAAGATGTCCAGGAGCCTCTTAAGAGCGGCCTCTGTCTCCATGATGGCCGCTTGGAGCTGCTCGAGATCATGAAGGAGGAAATCCCAAACCTGGACTTGGCTTTCCTTTCAGCATGTCAGACAAGCAAAGGAGACCTCAAATTATCAGAGGAAGTCGTCCATCTTGCAGCTGGTATGCTTGCTGCTGGTTATCGCGGTGTGGTTGGTACGATGTGGAGTATTTCCGATTTGCATGGGCCAGTGTTTGCGACAGAGTTCTATGAATATTTGCTTAGGGACAATCCGGGATTGGATGGATTAGACAGTACTCGGGCAGCCTATGCGTTGGATTATGCTACGAGGAAGGTTCGAGAGAGGCTTGGAGAGAGTGACAACGCATTCTTGACATGGGTTCCATATGTGCACTTCGGCTACTGATATCTTTCTTCGTTTCGTCATTGTTATATTCTCACTACTCATTTGTGCAGTATCCTACTAAATTCATATTTCATGTTCTTCTCACTGGCAACGTGAGGCTTATCAATATACGAGCAAATGTGTAAGTAACAAATTCGGTCGTTCAAGGTCAAGTTGCTCCACGTCTTGCTTGAATTGCGATTTGCTTCTGACCTGTAACTTTCTCTCGGAGCTCAGTCTCCTCCCTCAAATAGCTATCCTTGCGATGGACCAATGATTTATATAGTTCTACCATTGATGGATTTATCAAATTAGTATCAATGAGAACCCGGCCCAGGATGTACCAATATGCCTGTATGATCTCAAAGTACAGTAAGCGTAGATCCTTATTCTCGACCGTTAAGTCCAGAAAGCATGTTGGTTAGCCATATGTACGCGAGTTGACACTCTACATTGATGTTTTGAAAGGAACCATGGCCCTTACAACTCTGTAGTTGAAAGCCGAAAAACAGTCAAAACCAGTCGGTTATGAGAGAGCCTTCCGAAAGTTAGCGTTTAAAGACGCAAAACTTGAGGTATTGCCAGTGAATCCTGTCACGTTGGTTGGCCGTAAACTTGTTACATTTTTGCATCCCTGCTCGACAAAATGTAACATAAAGCGAAATTAGTATTAATTTTTGTGAGGGCAACGTACAAGGCGTCCATATAAGTAAAGGAAAGTGTTCGTTGCCATATTCTCCATAACTTGAATCAACACGTCGTCTCCTGGATCGCCTGTCCAATAACCCGTGCGAAATCTAATTTTATTGCACAATGTATGTGCCATAATTGTTCCTGGAAACAATGAAAAACATACCAAGACTTGCGATATTTACCGCAAGCCGCCGTGCAGGGGTCCGCGATCATCACCGTAACAGAGGACGTTCACAGTGGATGGAACAGATAAGAGAAGCGATTGTCAACGATCAATCCACAAGAATAAAAGCGAGCTGGAAATGTAAGGGGAGCGGTTTCTCAAGCACTTACTTTCAAACAGACGGTATACCGTACTACAAGACACCTTTTCCACTTTCAAAAGAACAACGGACATTCGGGAACGATATTCTTGCCGTATGCACATCACTTGCTCGCGAGGGAGTGGCGAGGAGGACAGAAGGTGGAATTCATGAGGAGTTAGAGGATGATTACAAGGAGGTGGCGGTCAAGGACAGGGATAATGGCATTCCATGTGCGTCCCACAAGGATCGTCTGTAAGTTGTCGAAACAGTCAAAACTTGTGGGTGAGGGCCATCGCTCCGCGTGGCATATACGAGTCCCTTCAAATGAAATTATACTGGTATTTTTATATCGTCTTCGTGAGCGTTGAGTTTCTTAAAGACGCCAGGGATTGACAGAGAGTAAATTGTTTTCGCGTGGCAAACAAGGCACCATCAACACGTGCAATCACGGAAGTTACCGGCAAGTCTTGCGTTACCTTTGAAAGCCGCATCCGCTTATAAGAACGAGCCCCTAAAGGGGACTCGTAATTTCATCAGCTCCATCATGATGCATGACCGAAAGTAGGATAAGAGTTGAGCTGACCGAACTCCAGAGACGAGATGGATATCGTTTCTTTGCTCGCATTTGTTGTAGAGGTCGCGTTGTTGAATGAAGACAACTCTCGAGCAATGGGTTCGGGTTCAACTCGTGGCGGACTTATAAATGCCAGCTTACTATGAGGAAGTCAGACCGAAGACTGCCTTGGTTGCGTTTTGACTTATCTATTAAAAGTTGTCAGTTCCTGCATAGCTCTTTAATCAAAATTAGCTGTGTGTGGAACGCGTGCTTTGTGACCTGTACGGTGCTGTACTCTGTTTCTCGCTCAGAGTATTCATGGCTACGAGGGACTCGCACTCTGCCACTCCATGGGAAACATATTTCTAGTCATACACACATGAACAATCTTAGCAGATATCGTACACAATCCCAGTATCTCAATCTCCAACAACGTAAATCCAAGATCCCCAAAATTCACCACGATCAATAGGCTCCCTTGACGGAAGACGGCTAGCGCTATGTTCGGAAAAAAGAGACGCTTGAGGGAGGCTTGACATGTCAACATACTTCGAAGTGACAAAAATTTTGAAAAATGTAACCTCATCTTTGCGGAACTTGAAAGGATCTCCCCCTTGATTTCCATAGCCCACTGGAATTATGCGTTCCCCCTGGAGTGGTGCGACTCCATCATCAGGATGATAGAAACACTGAAAATACGAGTGAGCACGTCTTGCGCTAATAATGTAATTCACATACCGCAATTTCGTAAGTGGCAGGATCAAAGAGAAAGACATATGGATAAAGAGGGATTCCAAATTCGCTCCGAAGGGTGAGGCAGAATGGAGTAACAAAGTCGGTGATTTTCGCGGATCCTGTAACTATGGACAAGTCGGGTACCCTTAGACGCTCTCCAGAGGTAAAGAAATCGAAATATGGTGTGGCTGGACCATAAATCCTTGGCCAATTCTCCATAAGATTCCCGATCACTGCTATACGCTCAAGTTTCATCCTGAAGCGATTGCCTACGGGGTGGGATTCGCTCTGAAGATAAAGGTAAAAATTGAAGCGAGATATGGCCTCGAAGATAGCGGAGGTGACTCCAGGAGGGATTGAAATGAAGCGTTTCGCATAAAGAATGAGAAGTGGATCCCGCCTCTCCACCTGTATGGTTCCGTTCGACAATAGCGAGAAGGTGACATCGGTAAGTTCACGTTGGTTCACCAACTCTGAGAGTGTACTCAGGCTGGTCAGTTGGCTGGAGAAAACCTGCCGATGAGGTCGATTCCACTTAATTACCTCAGCTCTTAAATCAGCCGCTAGAAGCGTGTTGCTAGGACGTAAAAAACTACAGGTAAAGGACGAGACGGTGTGTGGTTTAAGTTTGAAGCGGTCTTTACCACTTGTGATGGCGAACTCCGTCTCTAAGTCAACCCTGTGAAATGAACCAGCAGCGACCGAGAGCGTCCCGTCGTTCTTCAGCGACACCGAGAAGGTATTGCGACCAAAATCTGTCGTGCTGAAGAGAATCCTAGTCTTATTAACCCCATCTACAAATGGTGTTTGTTTGGGTAGCTTGTTCTTTGGGTGCAAAAGGATGTCGAATAGATGAAGATATGTTGTTTCGGCAGGATTGCATCTTTTGAGAACTGTGAGGAGGAGCGTCGTGAAAGCCCCGGAATAGTGACCATCTTGCGAAGCGGTTTCAAAAGCGACCTCTTCCGCTAGGCATGCAGCCAGAAGAACATGGGACTTGCGTGAAGGATATGGAAGATGGACATCTAGTACTGTCGTGGGAAGGCGCGAATTCAAATTATCTTCATTCCATTTCCAGATTTCGTTGTCAAGTCCTTTGGGAAAAGGCGAGTCGGGAGGAGGGAGAAACCGCGCGTTCTCTGAGTCCGAATCACGTCCCATCCCCCCGGAATGGCATGAATCAATGATCGCTGTCTGGACAACAATTCTGTCAGAAGGCGATAGCACGTAATAAAAACCATGCACTAACAATATTGTCTCCTTTGATAGAGGCCAGTTTCCGCATAAGGGAGTCATATGTGCGATCAGGGATTCCCCGAACTCGTGCCGATACAGTCCTTGCTCTCTCATCGTAGGGACAGATTGTTTCCATCATATTATTTGCGGTATGCCAGCCTACGGGGGCCTGTTCATAGCTGCCATGACCAGCGAAATAGAACAGAATCGGGTCCTGCGGCTTTATCTCGTCATTGCCAATGAGATGCTCTTCGAAAGCAGATAAAATGCGCTCGCGAGTGGCCTCCTTGTTTCGAAGATGTTTGATATGGAGCGGGTCAGCACGAAGGGTCTCAGTCAAGAACTTGTATACATTTGTGCTATCGTTCACGCATCCTTTCAGCCGCCGAATATTGTTGGAATCCTGATAATTATCGATGCCGATAATTAAGGCAAACAAGCGAGAGGCCTCCATATCTGCGGAGGAATTGAAGCCCGGTCCGGCGCTAATGCTTCTCCTGGTTTAGCGTAGTGACTGAGCGCAAGTTTCAGTAAAGGAGAATTTCTATATGACAGGTGGCTTCACCTTTGTAATTTTGAGGCGATTGAAGGCTCATGTTCATCATATACCTCTGAATCTCCTGGTCGTAGGGCGGTGCATCGATATCTGGCCCGGGGTTTAAAATTTAAATCTAGGTTACTGCATTGGTTTTTAGCACTGCCTTAGGCATACTGTACTATCTCATATACAAAATTCCAAAATCCAGCTCTGCATCCGAGTCAGCTATGCAACGAGAATTCTGGATTGCTCGACCAAGCTATTAATATGGCCTGTGTTGATGGTCGACAAGCGTTACCTACTTTCCAGGCAAAGACATCCCAGGACAAAGAGGCTATATTCGACGCGTGAGTGTTATCTTGTCCACGGTTCACACTTCTCTAATTACACTTATCGCTCCTATTTCAGCTGGTAGATTTGGGGTTTGACGAGCGCCAAGCTACGGAAGCCTACCTCGTGTCTTACCAAAATGAGGAATTAGCCCTTAACTACAAGAATGAGCTGGCTCTTGGTCGTGCGTTGCCAGGACTGTAGGCTTGGTCCATAGTTGATAGATATTACATTAGGTCGTAGCACATAGATGTTGGACCTAGATAGCAATTTGAATTTTACATCGTCCCGAATCATATTATTGCTCGTTTGCTTCTGTCCTTCGTGTCTGCACTGCCATCTTTAGGGTAAAATGATCGGGCAAGGAGAATAGCATGGCACTGCTACTGCCAGGCTTTGCTTTAGCCAATGATCACACACCCGACATATGAGTAGATGATGTCCGCATCCGGACGATATAGATATCGCGCTCGTTGATCACACATGGCAAAATTCGCAATGTGGGACACAATACCTGGGAGACTGCAGCAAAAAAAGAAAGAAAAAGAATACCATCGAAACGACTCAGTGGCGTTGCTGGAATGATCAAGAGCGTTGCCGGAATAGTTTGTTTCATAGCCACCAAACTCGAACATGTGCCTTGGATGAGTCCGGAACTCATTCGTGAGGGTCGCTCAAGAACACCCAAGCTGTCTTAGATCGGCGCTGGGCATAGAAAGCCGGATCACGGTCAATGTTGAGAAATGAAGGGAGCTGCGAGACGCGATATTCAGTGAAACAAAAACGGTACTGATTCCGAAGCCTACAAGCAGAGTACGCCTTCGCGAGAGAATTAAGCAGCATCTTGAACTTTATAAAATAGATCACCCATGATGAAGGCCTGTAATGTGAAAATGCTGGTCAAGGCGTAAGCCGAGATTGTTTCTCTTTGAATGATTATAATTATAGGGACGTACAATGTCCAGAGACGACTTCAGGCAAGTGACGAACATTTATCCCGATGAAGTGTGATCTTCTAGGTGTTGATTTGTTGAGGGATAGTTAACAAAAACAAACTAGAATAGATGATGCTTGCAGTAAGATGCGACTGCATCGACTCACCTTGGGAGCGAACTCTGCACGTGTGCTCTCCTTATATTCGAGCGCCCGTTTTTCGTAGTTTTATACGATGCCATATCGGACCGACTCATCACCGCAAAAAAGGATTCCCTGAATTACTCTGCAAATTCGGTAGCCGTCCCCAGGACGTTCGTAGCATCTTTTCGGGTAATGCGACCGTTTGGGGTCGATAATGGCGACCAGAAAATTGGAGGTCGACTGGCGGTTGGCTGCTTCGAGTATCTAGAAAAGGTTGAGTTGCTAGAAAAGGATTGGTGTAATGGTACGGACGTCCCATGTCAATAAAATGCTGCCTTTTCTGCAGGGCCGAAATAAATCATTTGGACATGCTGTTAGTGCCTAGAGCGTTGACAGCGGCGAGACCATTCCAGAACGGTTCGTGAACCAGCCAAAGTGGAGGGCTGGATCGATCTCGCGTAGGTCGCTGGTGATGGCGTCGGACCAGAGGGAATGACGGTACTCGAGAAGCGAGACGATTGGGGTGATGTTGGCAGGGACGGCTGGGGCTGCGGCAGGGGAGTGTGCCAGCGGCGTCAACGAAAGGAAGAACGTGATGAGACAGTTTTGGGTAAGTGAAGAGAAAGAGCAGAAAAGAAACGATGCCAGCTACGTGTTTCGTGACCTGGTTTTCGGGGTACGCGTTTGTCACATGACTACATTCTCGCGCGGCAGGATATTTTGAAACTTGAGAGTTTTGCTACAAGTTAGAAATACAGACCGCCTTGCGAAATGCTAGATAGATATATTGTGACATGATAATCGCGACATAATATTCACGATGGTTATAATATAAGGTATATGCACGCACAATACCAACATGATCTAATGGACATACCAACGTTTCTGGGAGCGGAAGGCGACCGAACGAAATCTCGGAAACAAGGAACTCATCACTGTAATGTTTCCAGATTCCTTCTCGGTCGAAACCGGGGGTGAGCTGAGGAATGACTTCGGATTAACCACACCTCTGCTCATTGGTCCGAACAGTTAGATCTTGTTTGTAAGTTTGTGCATCCATCGTTGGAATGTGGAAAAGTGGCCTCCTGGATGATTCCTGAGTTCCAATGAGCAGAGGAACACCAGGTAGCGGGAGGGTGGGTGAGAATTTTGCGAAGTATGAGAGCGATTCGATAATTTAAAGCAGAATAATTTAAACAATGAATAAGTAATCGTAGCTTGACGTGGTAAGAGATAAAGGAGTGAGAGATCACCTGATCTCGACGCAGTATCGCATGTGATCTCAAAAGTGTTCTTTGCAAAACATCGGTACATTGCGTTCGTGCCTCACTCATCTACCTTCATAGACCGTGGGGCTAAAACGTTGTGGGAATTATCATCGTTGAACGAGACCTTATGCATATGCTCGATCAATCAAACGACGCCGTTCGCGGATTCCTCTGTCTCATCGAAGGCGACCATGCAGTATTCAAAGTACAAATTGCTGTCAACGAAAAGATAACCCTTTTGAAGGAGAAGATTCACGAGAAAGGCATCAATCGCCCGATTCTTGCCAAAGACCTAACTCTTTTGAAGGTGACTACAACCCAGAGTCCAGCGTAAATGCTCATCTTTCTATGTTTTTGTAGGTCGATATAGATCTTGATGCACATACTAGATATTCTCTTAGCCAACTCGCAGTCAACGAGGATGGCATTGAGGAGTGGAAGCTGGTCTCGGAGGTCTGGAAGGAACAACCCGCCTTTCGTAAACTCCACATCATCGTGAAGCTCCCGCCTGCTACAGGTAAGCAGAGCCTTTCGTTCCTTAAGCCGACAATAACTCATGATGCTAAAACCTTTTCCCTTTATACAATTTGCCATGCTGATTCTTGTTTCAACATCAGCTTTGAAAAGAAAACGCGATGACCCTAGTCGGTCCCCTCTTCTGATGTGGCCTTAAACATAAGTATTAATCACGCTATAGCCGACATATCGCGAAAGTTATTCGATCTATGGACAAAACCGGCGAAGTGGGTTCTCCAGCACCTAAAGGAATACCTCGAGAAGCCTCTTGATCCAGATTGGAAGATCCCGTTGCCGCACGCCGAGTGGAGGGCACTCTTGGTCACTGAATCGATTCCTACCCATGCATGCAGCGCTGACGACCTTGAACTTCTGTTTAAGCAAAGTGAAGATGAAACCGCTGTTGCAATTCTAGACCTGTTGAAGCTTGCAATTGCGTGGGATCCAGTAAACACGAGCGGTACTGAAAATTTGCTTGTTTCGTTCTGGGATAGAAATATCCAAGACATTCTCGAACGATGCCTGGGTGTTGCGAGTATTTGGGATAGCAACCAGTTGGGACCTGATTTTGGTCTCCTACTTGCCAACATTTGCGTATTCCGAGGTGAAGAAAGGAGAATTGAGTTCACGGGGACGCATCCTCGAGATGAACTCAAAGTCAAGACCCGGTGGGTGTACAATCCCGCACCTTATATCCTCGGTTGGTCATCATTTGTGCCTGAGTAAGATTTTGATTTCAATCATCCGCTTCTTCGGGGTCTAGATTATTACGCCATTGGGGTCAAAGTTGTCCTTACAGCTATATTGCCACCAGGACTACAAGGCGAAAGCCTTCAGGTCGTGGATCTAATATTGGTTGATATTTCTTCAAGACGTGAACAAATCAAGAATGCTTTAAGGATGATCAAGTTGTGCGGCGTTCTCGGATGGCTTCAGCAGGTAATTGGAGAAGGTAAAGATAAAGATATGCATTTGCAGTTCCGGTGGATATACTTTTTTTTATTGTAATCTGGTATATGACTCCAGGCTCAGCGACGATGGCAAGTTGATTGAATATTTCTCATCGCATGTGCGCAAGACATATGGATTAGCGAATAGCGATGACGGCAAAAAGCGTGTCAAACATCTAAAGGCCATCTATGCGTCACTAACTTCGAAGGGTGTTCCTAACGTGAACCGGCTCAAAAAAGCTGAAATTCAGCACCATGTACATGGTTCATACGTCGATCTGGAGCCAAGAGGCATTGATGAAGGTCCTAAATCACCTTTAGATGTTCGAAATGCTGTAGTGTGCATCCTCGAAGCTCTCAAGGTAGTCTCGATTTCTTTCTATGTCATTAACTAACACTCTGGTCAGGTAGCCCATGCTGATCCACCAGTGTTTCATCGCGATATCCGTTGGCAGAATATCATGCAAAGCTGTGAAGACTCTTCCAGGTGGTTTCTGATCGACTGGGAAGATGCTTCCTTTGCGCCAACGAAAGAAGCACCACATTTGAGCCAGAATGAACATTCACCAAATGTATATAAAGATAATCATGGTGCAGATGTGGACATATGGGCAGTCGGGCGGCTTATATTCACCGCACGACTGCGGGTTCCAGCTCTCAGGGACCTTGGACAGATGATGATGGAGGGCCATGTTTTGAACGCTGAGCAGGGACTGAGGGAAATATGTAATCTCTCCCCATCCCACAAATCTCCTGTAACGTGGCCCGGGGCGCGCACTGAGTAAAACAATTTCAATACCAATTCCCGTAGAAGGAAGCACGACTAGGAAGCTCTAGCGAGGGAGTTTCAATATATCATCTGCCAATGAAGGCACATTGATGGTCCATGGGTCATGAAGATTGGCCATCGGTGGGTCGCTGGTAGTTATATAGCTACATCTGTTTGTTGCTGAATGTCAATGTCCAAGAAGGTCGGCGCCACAGATACTGTTGGTGCGTCACCTTTTGCGAAGAAAAACATAGCAGATTTAGCCCAGAGATTGGCAGCGTGAGTAATCTGAATCTCTTTCACTGGCATTCTGAAATCAATATTTTTGTGGACCTCAAATAACTCGGTTCAGTTGCTGAATTTACATCTGAAATGTTTCCTGAAATCAATCATTTCTGTGATTCTCAGATAGCTCGACAGTTAATCTGAATCTATGTCTTTCAGAAGCTGTTATTACGGGAACCAATAAACCTCAAAAATATGTTCTTTCACCAGTATTCCGAAATCAATATTTTCTTGGACCCTAAATATTTCAGTCCAGTTGCTCCGAATTTACATCCTAAATGTTCCCTGAAATCAACCATTTTTGTGATTTTCCATCTTGAGCTTTGCTAAGGCGAAATATTTAATTCTGCCAACAGTTCTGCCCTATTTCTACCGTCCGAATAACCTCGCAAGCAACTCGCAAGTGTACTAAAATAACATAGGCGACTCTCTGACTCGACTATGCTTCGCCTGAAGTTTCCAGCATAATTTTCAGCGCAATCCTCAACTTGTAGACGTTTCTGTCTAGCTCACTGCTTGCGAGTTGCCTGTGAGTAAGTAGGAAACAATACTGTCACATTCATCTACTCGATCTTCTCATACACAGGCTAGGTAAGTATTAATGGTACATCGAGACTCGAAGCTAAGAAACTGGGTGCGTCTGTGTGGTGGACGATCAGCGCTCAGCGCTCAGCACTTGCATTCGCTGGGTACGCAAGTGCAACTGGGAAAGAAAAAAAAATCAATTTATGATGAAGAACATTCATATCATTGACCGCTTACTTGTCTCCACATCCACAGCTTGGCTTGCCACATGTGGCTTGGGAAACAGGGACACCGCTTCCGCAAGCACAGCTATAAGAATGGTAACCTATGAGCATCATGTCACAGAAGGGTCTCAGTAATGCCACTTACTTGAGACATTTGCAGTCCTGGCATTCACACGCATTAGTTGCTCGAACGACAGGGATGGCTTGGATGTTCTATGGTGGACGGAGAGCATTACAATGGTCAGTGGGTGGAAAGATGACAGAGCTAGCAAAGAACACTGACGTTGGTCATGGTGGTTATGTTGTGAAGTGCTGTAGTGGTAATTGAATAACAGGGAACGATTGGTGGATACTAATTATCGAGGGTTGGAGGCCCTTTATATATCATTTCCAAGAGTTGTCTACTGTTTGGCCATCGACAGTGCGATCGGGAAAGAGGCATTTGTGCGTCACCAATGAGGAAAGAGGCATTTGTGCGTCACCAATAAGGAAAGGCCCAGAATAAGGTCCTTCCTTCTGATTGGTTTCAAAAAATGGCGCAAAGCACGTGGTTCTTCTTAAGATCAGTCAGCCATTTGCCTCCACTCCAATCTGACTCGTTTAGTTCTCTAATGATTAGGAATCATGTATGTAAAGGAAGCCACCTTTGGTCATCGTATTTGGCAACAGAATCAATTCAAGAGCAGTGCCAACCCAAGGGGTACAGCCTATCGCAGACAACGGCAAATCAAAGTTCTAATCCATCTTCAAGTTTAAACTTGATCATTGGATGAAAAAATTCTCTGCTTGAATTTCAGCCACTATTTGGGTAGCCGTTTGTTCTGGATCTACGCATGAGACTCGGATCATGGATGCACTAACTTATTCTCAAGACCTGGATATCGAACTGTTTCAAATATCGAATGGCAATCGTTAACAGCATATATCCGACCTACATGCGAGACCGGGGCTAATTGAACAGCAGAATATTCTAGCTATCCCGGGCTCTGGACGCCCAGCCCACAACTTGAAGCAGTACAATGTATCCTTGAACAAAGCCGCACTTGGTGCTTGACTTGCATCTGGCACCCCGCTGTACGTTTCAGTTTTTGAACTGCCTTAAGCTTGATTGACATGGCGGCGTGAGTGGGCAGCTATCACCAATGACTCATACACGGGTAGACTGAGCGCTTCGAGCCCAAAATTTCGTTGAGAAGCGGATCATGATATATGGTATTACGACAGCTATCTCTATCCTTAGTAGTCGAATTTGAATGGGATCGATCAAATTAAATGATGGAGGCATTTGTGCGTGCTTCAAGTACTGGGGTTAAATGCTGCGAGACCTTCTCATTGGTTCAGAAAACGCGCACTGTATGCATAACCTCAAATTTAATAGGAAAGGTCTATCAATCTAGATGAAATGAGGTAGTTGCGCTACCATCAAATTTGATAATACTAAGGGTTTTGTGACCATCTTGGTGGCTGCGAGACCAAGCTTTGCGAGAATGTTCAGCTGGAATGAATGAAGATATTAGGGCCTGTTCGAAGGTATAAAATAGGGACTGGGTGGTAGAATCGTGGGGTTTTCTTTCCTTTCCTAGCCGCCTTTCGTCTGTCCTTGTCTCTATCTTGTCTTTGTGCTGTCGTTGCCTTGCTCTCATCCTTTCTCGACTGTGCGATATGACTCGAGGTCTTTATCATTGCAACGACGTCGGTGTCATGACGGCGACGATGCAGAGCCGGCGTGTGTTGGCAAGCTTTGTGTGTAAGTGATGTTTGTAGTCGTGGGGTTTACTTACCGTAAGCGAGACGGGACGAGTAGACTCCGTCAGCAAGGGCAGCACGAAGGGGTCGGACGTGTTTTCGATTCGCGCTAAGGTCGAAGTCAAGAAATTGCAAGGAAGAGTGTCGATGAATATAAAAAACAACGGCAGTTGCATTCAAAGAATTAGAATTAGACCGAAAAGAATACAAAAAAACGTACTACTGTTCCGTGTGTGGGTCGTGTTCGCGCGGGTAAGTTCAAGTTATCTTATCTTATCATTCTGTATAGCCACTGATGGGCTTATCGAATCATCCATCAAGTCAAAATCTTGCACTAGTACTCAGTACTCAGTAGACATCCCCTATTTCCTCACCGCCATTATACTCATTCAATCTCCCAGGCAAGCATGTACTTAGTCTGTAGGCCACCAAGCTTCCGGAGCATCTTCAATGTCATCGAGTTCGCTGTGAACTGCATGGATGAAATCTGAACCAACGTTCGCAACTCTAGCTTCTCCTGGCTATCGTCAAGGATGACCGATATCAGTTTTTCGTCCTTTTGAACTTGTTCTTTCGGTCTCTATGCGGACTTACCTCCCATCTTTGACTAGCCCGGCCTCGATTATACAAGGACGACACGTTTGAGCAAACTTGCACGTCTTGCCAACGACCAAAATCATCTTCACGCTCTGCAACTCGTACTAGCCTTCAAGATGCTGCTTGATGCAGACCATCCTACTTCGAACCACCGTCACGTTATTCATCGCAGAGGGACGTTTTAAGAGCTTTGAGGTGGAATTGGTGCCGATGGCCGCTTTTTACATGCGTAACTCTCTTTTCATCTTGGCTAACATACAACGCCCATTCCTTCTTCATTTCAGGACCCTGAATCGACTCTGAACCCAGGAACAAGTGGTCGACATTACCCTCCTCGGTCATAGGTTCAACGTTCAACGTTCGGCTTCAAGCCAACGCATCAACTTTTTCTCAGCCCTCCTCCCGCATGGCCCAATCTACAGCTATGCTGCGGCATCTTCAAACATTACGATCAACCATCAACTACGCCACATGTATACATCTGTCTTCTCTGGCCTTACCATCTCATCAAGTTCGGTGCACATTCAGCGCCCCTCCAGGTTTGCCGGTAGCGGGTACCTAGTAGCAGGCGCAGCCGTCCTCCGTCCCTCATTCCACTTTCTCTCCATCATGCCTATCCCCTCCCTGGCGCCCAAGGTATATAGCTCTCTGCCCGACGTGTCCAGTTGGATAAGTGTATGCACCGACTGCAGACGCGGAAGTCCCATGTGTCGTCTGCGCGTACAAGTGATAGCGTGATTTTCTGCAGTTGCATCTACTTTCGGAGCTTGGACCCTGCAGGGGAAATGAAGGCTGGTTTGACTGCTCCCAAGGCCAATGAGTGAGTACCTGTAGTCGATGATCTCATTACTTCTTGCTTAAAAACTGCGGTTCACAGGCATATATACCCAAATGTTGTCTGGGTTACCGCCCATGACAGCAGTTGCCAGCGACCTTATGGTTCGGACGACGGCCATCAACGCGTCTACCGTATCCTTCTATCCAATGTTCAAATTCAACTTCAAACCCAAACTTAGGCGCCGCTGCCACCGTGCCAAAATACTAGTCATACGGTGATACTATGCGCACCGTCTTTTTTGCTTGGCCCACTGCAGTAACTGATGCTGCTACCCGACCTTCTCCTTCCCTCATCCTGTGATTTCTCCTCCTTCAGGCTCATCAGCAGCCCACCCGGAGAAGGCGCATATAATGGATGCGTGAAGCTTGAAACATCAAGGCCGCATCGTTAGACCACCCCACCGCTTCTATTTTCGACTGTTACTTAACTTAACTTAAGTCCAGATGATGACCCCATATCAATTTCATCCGCGTGGTCTACCGGGTTTTCATATGCATGAGTAATCCTGGGAAAAGTAACGATTGTTTATCTGCAACTTTGCTTTCATTCTTTATCTCTCTTCTTAGGTAATTGTTTGATTTGTAGTGTGAAGTTCGAACAAAGACCAACGGTTGAGCCACGTGAGTCACTCAACTTGAAGTAGTTCAACCCCCGTCTCTCGCGCTGGAGCCTCTAATAGTAATAGTAACATGTTACTAATGATTTTGGACGGGTTAATGTCATGTGAATAGATTAAATTATATCCTATTTTCTGCAGTGCTACGTCGCGGCTCATGTCGCCCAAGAACTGGATTTCTATGGTTCTATGGAGAGGGGAAAAAATCGTCACTGGAAAGCTGCTGTTTGAAACTTGGAAGCTGAGCTGGCAGTGTACGACGCACGCAATGAAGAAGTGTTGTCATTGTGTTGATGTGTTGATGGTAAATAACACTGCGTAGTAGGTTGCTTGGAGATCATCATATTTTTGCTCCAAAATTTAACACTTTGATTGTTGGATTTGTCCTCTACAATATCTACAATATACATGTAAAGTATTCAAGCTTGAAACAACAGTTATTAGCGAAGGCGGACCAGTAGAACTCTATAACCGGAATACCAGTTGTCCCACAATTGTCGTCAACCCGCTGCCATAGACTTGACCTATAAACAGACGGGTTGAGACCCCCGTATATGACAACACTAGCCCTGAGAACGGCGTTGTCCCCCCAGTAATAGCCCATAGTATTTGTACATCCTGGGCCGGGTTCTCACTGATAAAACTTTGGTCCATCGCAAGGATAGCTATTTGAGGAAGGAGACTGACCGCGGCAGATTAGAGTCAGAAACAGACCACAATTCAAGTTAGATATGAATAAACTTGAACTTGAACGACCAAATTCATTACTTGCACATTTTTTTGTCGATTGATAAACCTCACGCTGCTAGCCAGAAGAACATGAGATATGAAGTTGGTAGGATACTGTACAAAAAAAATGAGTAGTGAGAATATAAGACTGAAATAAAGAAAGATATCAGTAGCCGAAGTGCACATATGGAACCCATGTCAAGAATGCGTCGTCACCCTCTCCAAGCCTCTCTCGAACCTTCCTCGTTGCGTAATCCAACGCATAGGCTGCCTGAGTACTGTCCAATCCATCCAACTCCTTCTCCCGAAGTAAATATTCATAGAACTCTGTCGCAAACGCTGGCCCATGCATATCGGAAATATTCCACATCGTACCAACCACACCTCGATAACCAGCAGCAAGCATACCAGCTGCAAGGTGGACGACTTCTTCCGATAATTTGAGGTCTCCTTTGCTTGTCTGGCACGCCGAAAGGAAAGCCAAGTCCAGGTTTGGGATTTGCTCCTTCATGATCTCAAGCAGCTCCAAGCGTCCGTCATGGAGACAGAGGCCGCTCTCAAGAGGCTGGTCAACATCTTGCACTCCATGGCATGCAAAATGAGCCCAACTACGGGACTTCATCTCCACCTTGACGTTCTCTCTAGTTGCCTTGGAGTCCTCCAACAACAATACATCGACGGCGGTTCCTTTCATCAATGCTTCGATAGCATGCGTCTCAGTTCGGGTTGAGGGTATGGAGGAAAGACCTGGAGCGTTAGGTTGGCTGATAAGGACAACGCTGTTGCATCCGGAAGAGGTGGACGATGCAATGAATTTATCATTGAGGGAGCAGACAGTTGGTGTATATGACGAAACCACGAAATCGGAAATGCATGATCCTCGCTTGTATGCTGAGCCGTATACCCCAGCTGCGTGGAGTGGAAGAAATGCAAGTGGGCCACTTGGGCACCACCATATACGGCGGCGATCTGAAAGATTAGGAGGGGACTGCAAAAGATCAGCATAAATAAGTCGACAATAGCTAACACATTACCGAGTATCCTAGCGCTTTGAGAATTGGTTCGACAACTTTACACCAAAGTTCTTTTAGAACAAGCAACATGGATGCTGAATCAAGGCGGATACGCAGAGCCATGCGATCATGATCTTCCGCCTCCCGTTGCTTGAGTAGGCCAAAATGAAGGGTCTTCTCTAGTTGCTCTGCCTGAACGAGACTGAACTTCTCTAGAGAGATATGCAGAGGTTCCTCAATCCCAGCTATAAGAGCCAAGGCATCACATCGGGTGTCGTGAATGTTGAAGATGATGACTGGACCATCGGAAGGTAATAAGGACAGGATGTCGCTGGCCTTAGGTGGTTGAAGAAAGTCATGGAAATCCGGAAGATCCCGAATCTCTTTAAGAAGTTGCGTATATTCTGTAGCGTGGAGGGTATGATTTCGAGTGGCATCCTGAAGGCGAATCTCTTCTGCAAGTGTAGCATGTGAAGAAGGAATAGACAATGCTGAGCGAGTCCCGTAGGACTCTAAAGCACTTGCAACCTGTGTGAAGCGATTGGCCAAGGATGGATTCTTCATACGGAGATTGTCAATTGGTGTACGGAGTTGGTTGAGCTGATTCCACACCAAGCAGCGGCCTTGCTCAAGCCATTCGAGTGCCAGATCAGCTTTATGGAAAGGGAGAGCAGTAGCCACAGCAGATGCCACAAGATCAGAATAGTCATGAAGGTTAGCATGACGGCGATGGATCGTTTGTTCCAAGCCAGCAACCTCTGAGAGCAGACTAATGGCACGAGCAAAATCAATCCAGCAGTGAGAGTCACTGAAGATTGAGGACATCATGGCCGCAACCCTGGCAGACTTAAGACGAAGGGATGGGGTGCCATTTGCCTCAGCAGCCCGACGATATGAAGCAACAGGGTTTTGTATGTCAGAGAAAGAAGGAGTATGTTGGAAGCGGCGCAAGTAGGATCTACCAAGACTTGCGAGGTAAAGTGGAAAGACTGCCTTGCTGGAAGGAGTGGATTGGACAGCGTTCTGCTGGTGGGATATGGCACAGTCAATATCCTTGAGGTCACCAATGCGTTCAAAGCGACATGAGTATGAATTTCCAAGGTTGCTCAGCCGACTTGGAAGGTCAGCATGGCCAGAAGGAGTGGATTGGACAGCATTCTGATGGTGGGATATGGCATGGTCAATATCATGGAGGTTGCCGGTGCATTCAAAGCGACATGTATATGAAGTTCCAAGGTTGTCGAGCCAAGTCGGAAGGTCAGCATGGCCAGAAGGAGTGGATTGGACAGCGTTCTGGAGGTGGGATATGGCATGGTCAATATCCTGGAGGTTGCCAGTGCGTTCAAAGCGACATAAGTACGAACCTCCAAGGTTGTTGAACCGACTCGGAAGGTCAGCATGGCCAGAAGGAGTGAATTGGACAGCATTGTGGAGGTGGGATATGGCATGGTCAATATCCTGGAAATCGCCGGTGTGTTCAAAGCGACAGGAGTACGAATTTCCAAGGTTGTTGAACAGACCCGGAAGGTCAGCATGGCCAGAAGGAGTGGATTGGACAGCATTCTGGTGGTGGGATATGGCATGGTCAATATCCAGGAGGTTGCCGGTGTGCCGCCAGTGATGTAAGTACGAATTCCCAAGGTTGTTGAACAGACTCGGAAGGATAGCATGGCCAGAAGGAGTGGATTGGACAGCATTCTGGTGGTGGGATATGGCATGGTCAATATCCTGGAGGTCGCCAGTGCGTTCAAAGCGACGTAAGTACGAATTTCCAAGGCTGTTAAACCAACTTGGAAGGTTGGCATGACCAGAAGGCGTGGATTGGACAGCATTCTGGTGGTGGGATATGGCATGGTCAATATCCTGGAGGTCGCCAGTGCGTTCAAAGCGACGTAAGTATGAAGTTCCAAGGTTGTTAAGGTGACTTGGAAGGTCAGTATGGCCAGAAGGAGTGGATTCAACAGCGGTGTGGTGGTGGGATATGGCATGGTCAATATCCTGGAGGTTGCCAGTGCGTTGAAAGCGACATGAGTATGAATTTCCAAGGTTGCTAAGCCGACTTGGAAGGTCAGCATGGCCAGAAGGAGTGGATTGGACAGCGGTCTGGTGGTAGGATAGGGCATGGTTAAGATCTTGGAGGTCGCCAGTGTGTTCAAAGCGACTTAAGTACGAAGTTCCAAGGTTGTTGAACCAATCCAGAAGGTCAGCATGGCCAGAAGGAGTGGATTGGACAGCGGTCTGGTGGTGGGATATGGCATGGTCAATATCCTGGAGGTCACCAGTGCATTTAAGGCGACGTAAGTACGAATTTCCAAGGCCATTGAACCAACTTGGAAGGTCAGCATGACCAGAAGGAGTGGATTGGACAGCATTCTGATGGTGGGATAAGGCATGGTCAATATCCTGGAGGTCGCCGGTGCATTGAAAGCGACATAAATATGAAGTTCCAAGGTTGTTGAGCCAAGTCGGAAGGTCAGCATGGCCAGAAGGAGTGGATTGGACAGCGTTCTGGAGGTGGGATATGGCATGGTCAACATCCTGGAGGTCGCCAGTGCGCCAAAAGCGACGTAAGTATGAAGTTCCAAGGTTGTTAAGCAGACTTGGAAGGTCAGCACCGCCAGAAGGAGTGGATTGGACAGCGGTCTGGTGGTGGGATATGGCATGGTCGATATCCTGTGGGTCGCCGGTGCATTGGAAGTGAAGTGAGTACAAATATCCAAGGCTGCAGAACAGACTCGGAAGGTCAGCATGGCCAGAAGGAGTGGATTGGATAGTATTCTGGTTGTAGAATATGGCATGGTCAATATCCTGGAGGTCACCGGTGCGTTCAAAGCGACGGAAGTACGAACTTCCAAGGCTGTTGAGCCAAATTGGAAGGTCAGCATGGCCAGAAGGAGTGGATTGGACAGTATTCTGGTTGTAGAATATGGCATGGTCAATATCCTGGAGGTCACCGGTGCGTTCAAAGCGACGTGAGTACGAACTTCCAAGGTTGTTGAACCAAATCGGAAGGTCAGCATGGTCAGAAGGAGTGGATTGGATAGCATTCTGGTGGTGGGATATGGCATGGTCAATATCCTGGAGGTCGCCGGTGCATTGAAAGCGACATAAGTACGAATTTCCAAGGTTGTTGGAAATAGCCGGATGAACATTCATGCCAGGAGAGGACGAAACAGGCGAAACTGCGGTTTCATAATGAAAAATTGCTTGAGTAACGTCGTCGATATTTCCTGTCTCGTCGAAGCGGCGCTGGAATGTCTCAGCGCTAGTAATAGCATTAAGCAAGCCAGGGATAGCATCTGACCCAAAGGTCGAACTTGAAGCTAAAAATGGGTCAACTAGTGGATCTGAAGGTAGTCAACCTAACGTACCCACTGTAAAAGTCATCCTGACTGCCACGGGATTGTCTTCTTTCACTGATGAAAAAACATGCTCCGCTGGGGTGTCTACAGATATGATCATTATAAGCGCATGTGGTGCGGACAAACGACTGTCTTTGGCGTACCTTCCTCTGCACACGCCATAGTGTAAATTTCGTCTACAGTGAATGCAAGGAAAGCTTCATCACCCCCATCCTTCGACTGAACGATCAACACCATATAACCGGCATCATGGCGACTGAATCTTGTTACATTAGCCGCTGCTTTATCAGTTTGGTTAACAAATCCTTTTCGAAAAATGACTTACAAGTCAATATTCTCAATGGCTTTCCATTTCGTAGGAGAGATCTTTGTAAGGCGCAGGGTCTCGACGTTACCACCCCGCATGATTGCCAATGCCAGCTCATCATTGAAGTGATGAGGCGACGAACATTCAAGGAAAATATCTAATTCACAGGGTGAGGGCAGGCGGAAAGGCAAAATGAAATCAAGTCTTGCCTTTCAATAAACCTTTTCGACTTGATTGTTCACTGGTATTGGTGAATACAGCTGGTGAAAGGATGTTCGCAATGCCGTGCGGCGGTTCCCCAGTAATATCCAGTGGCGTTGGTTGATGAGGCGCGGTGTCTTCTTGGATCGACACATTACCCTGGGGTGGTAGTCCGTACGGCAGATCGTGCTCAGAGGTCGAGACGGCTGAGCTTTCGAGTGGCGTTCCAGGCGCTGAACTGCGTTCAAATTTTATAACCTCTGTCCCTTGTATGACGCTTGGCATGGATTCAAGGTACGGAATTATTGAGTTCTGGGGTGGTTGGTGGTGACCATGGGGTGGGGTGTATTGAGTCATACTTTCTGAAGGTCCTTCATGCTGTGAGACGGTGGTTGCGCCTTGAAGTTGGTTGTTATCATCGATGATTACCGTTGGGACTTCGAGTCTCGAAGTTGTTCGTACCGGCTTCTTGGGAGGCGAAACATTCACTGAGGATGATAACAAATCAAGATCAAGTTCTGAATCGAAGCATAGTAATCGCAGAACGTGCCCAAGGTTTCATTGGTCGACAGCCTCTTTTGTTGTCCTTGAATGTAGGGAACGGAGGCTGCGATTTCAACTTGGTCAGTATGTTCGGAGGTGGGATAGATTGTTTGGACGACAAGGATTGTAAGCTGGAAACAGTGTTGAAATTGAAAACATGCGAGTTTACGTCCTTGTATATGGTGGCTACCTCATGTTGGCTGTGCGCGTTCATTGCGACGTGTACAAAAAGGCTAAGAAATATCATATGCTGTGTACTCAGCGACAGCGTATTCATTTTATTCCCACAATCATGTTGATCCTTATTCCTCTCACAGCTTCATAACGATAAGGCCCTGACGTTTCAGATCGTGTTTGCCAAACACGATCTGAAACGTCAGCTTCAATACACTTGCCAATAGTTAATAGCGCCCTGAGGACCCCACATTGAATACCGTTGCCGACCAGGGTCATGGTCTGTTTTCGCTTTGCAATTTTGATTTAGATCAAGTTGGCAAGTTGGGGTCCATGCTTGGTAAGGTGTAGTATGGTGTGACATCCCTTAAAGTTAAACGTATATATGATTACGTAATACTAATGCCGTGTTAGGGCGCGCCGTCCGCTGGATTAGTAACACCAGGTACGTCACTCTAAATCGTAAAGCCTGCCAAGGAGTTGAAGTTCACTTTTTATTTTACATAGATATCTTCAGTGCTCGAACAGCAGACAATGTACTCCAAGTCGCTACCTTTCAACTTCGGTCATAGAAGCAGGCAGTGCGTCACGCTCCAAGGATGACGAAAACCTGGCTGTTCTCGATACCTACCTACACAATGGGCCTTACACATCTTGTCCAGGCCCATCCGCACCCCCGCCGGCCCACCCATCACATCGCAGATGCCATATCTTTGTTGGAGAGTTGGTGGGAATTGTGCCAGACCGAACCCATTCCTCGACCCAAAACCAGCCCAAAACGCTCGGCGACAAATCATTGCCCCACAAACAGGTGAGACATAGGATGCGCATATGAAGTTCATGCTCACACCTACTGGATAGATAGCACCGAGTACCAATCACATCAGAATATCATCTCACCCAAGTAGCAGGGTATCATTACCAAATGTCACTGGCAGCAAACAGGTGTGTAGACATACGATCTACCTAAAAAAAATCTTGTACTCATCCCCACTGCATTAAACTGCTCCCCAAGCTGTCTTGCATGTTGTGATAGTTGTCCACCCCACGCTTGTCGGTTGCGCCTTTATCCATACCCGTTCCTCAGTGCTACCTCTGATCAAGGGCAAACCTCCCGCTCTTCCTGTTCTAACGCAAGCTTCCTCCATCACCCTCAAGCAGTGCCGTTGAAGATTTATCGCGGTTCTGCGCCTTCTTGCCAGATTATGAAAAGCCCCTCAAATTACCTTTGGAAGAGTATGGAGGCGAAGATGGCATCGTTCTCACCTCGTTTTCGCTTTCACCTTCGATATTGATCTAAGAGCAACCTTCCCAGCTTCTTTGCGCGTATTCCGTCGCCATTACGATTCTTGCTGGCTTGAGTCCGAGTCCGAGTCCTCGTCAACCTTTGTCTCTCATCATCCCGCACCACATCTTCCTCAATCTTCCAATCTTTTTTCCTTTGAACTCAACCAGTTCTCTTTTATGGTCTTGTCTCCTGTTGTAGCACGGCCAGGCGTGATCAACTTCGACGTCTTTTCCATTCTAGTGGCTGCAAACAAGTCCTCGACTCCACGGGTTCTCCAGATCATCCACGATTGCAAAGCCTGGCACGCTAGTAGTACTGCAGTGCCACGCTAAATTCTCCTTGCCCGATCATTTTACTCTAGATATGGCAGTGGGCAGACACGAAAGACAGAAGCAAATGAGCAATGATATGATTTGGGACGATGTAAGATTTAAATTGCTATCTAGGTGCAACTTCTGTGTGCTACGATCTAATATAATACCTATCAACTATGGATCAAGCCTACGGTCCTGGCAACGCACTACCAAGAGCCGGCTCATTGTTGATCAAGCATGTAATTGAGGGCTAATTCTTCATTTTTGTCAGACACGAGGTAGGCTTCCGTGGCTTGGCGCTCGTCAAACCCCAAATCTACCAGCTGAAATAGCAGCGATAAGCGTAATTAGAGAAGTGTGAACGTGAACAAGATCACTCACCCGTTGAATAGCCTCTTTGTCCTTCGGTGTGTTTGCCTGGAAAGTAGGTAACGCTTGTTGATCATCAACACAGGCCATATTAATAAATTGGTCGAGTAATCCAGGATCCTCGTTGCATAGCTGATGCAGAATTGGATTTTCCTCTCTCATGTACTGATCCGCCCATTGTCGGAAGGCAGGAGTTCGGGTGACTGATTGTGTGATGGATAAATGGCTTTCAAGTTGTGTATTATCATGTGCTCCGGGTCCCTGCTGTGGATTCAGAAACTAACATGAAATCCAGAGTATGAGAGGAACAAACCTCAGTGGCCATGGATTGACTCGAATCTTGTATACGAGATAATGCAACTGCCTCGAGGGCATCTTCTCCGGTCTGGGAGAGGGTACTATGATCTGGAACTTGACCAGACCCCTCTGGTAGAACCATCTATAAATGTATTTATTATCAAGTGCCGCCAAATCATGGGAGACGAAAAAATCACAACACTAGAATCATCCAGTCCACTATCGGGTTCGTTGATCAAGTAATTGATAGCATGTTCTTCATTTTTGTCACAAATAAGATACGCATCCACAGCTTTCTGCCTATCGAAGCCAAGTTCTTCCATCTAGGTAATGTCAGACGAGGCTCATAAGTCAACAAGAGGAAGGCTCACACGCCCGACTGCCATGTTCTCTCCTGATGTCAGTACAGACTCCTCCAAAGTGATCTCCTGTAGCGCCGCCTCGAATAATGCTGGGTTCTGTTTGAGTTGTTGCGCAAGTGCTGGATCCTCCTGTCCGATCATTTGAGTTACCACCTGACGGTATAAGGGATTGTTTAACAGTTCGATTGGGTCTTCGTTTGCTTGCTCCGCGTGTGCCTGGAGATGTCTCGTCAAATGTAAAAATAAGCAAGAATGTAAGGAGAGGTACATCTGAGGGACTTTCTGCATCAGTACCGAGCAAATAATTGATAGCGTGGTCTTCGTTTTTATTAGAAGCTAGATAGGCCTCGATAACTTGTTCTTCATTAAACCCGGAGGGGGTATCATGATCTGGAACTTGACCAGACCCCTCCGGTAGAACCATCTATAAATGTATTTATTATCAAGTGCTGCCAAATCATGGGGGACGAAAAACTCACAACACTAGAATCATCCAGTCCACTATCGGGTTTGTTGATCAAGTAATTGATAGCATGTTCTTCGTTTTTGTCACAAATAAGATACGCATCCACAGCTTTCTGCCTATCGAAGCCAAGTTCTTCCATCTAGGTAATGTCAGACGAGGTTCATAAGTCAACAAGAGGAAGGCTCACACGCCCGACTGCCATGTTCTCTCCTGATGTCAGTGCAGACTCCTCCAAAGTGATCTCCTGTAGCATCGCCTCGAATAATGCTGGGTTCTGTTTGATTTGTTGCGCAAGTGCTGGATCCTCCTGTTCGATCACTTGAGTTATCACCTGACGGTATACTAAGGGATAGTTTAAGAATTCGATTGGGTCTTCGTTTGCTTGCTCCGCGTGTGCCTGGAGATGCCTCGTCAAATGTAAGAATAAGCAAGAAAGTAAGGAGAGGTACATCTGAGGGACTTTTTGCATCAGTACTGAGCAAATAATTGATAGCGTGGTCTTCGTTTTTATCAGAAACTAGATAGGCCTCGATAACTTGTTTTTCATTAAACCCGATATCCACAAGCTGTTACCCGAGTGTCGTCAGTAATCCTACAATTGAACGAAATAATTGGTGCTCACCCGTTGAATAACCTCTCTTTCTTCAGTATCGAACATGCTAATCTGAAAACTGGGATGGTCTTCTCGATGAACTTGGGTGCCCTTGCGTAGGTGGAAGTCCACCACGCGTAGGACCAAGTCCAGCAATGCAGGGTTCTGGCTGAGCTGCTGGCCATAAGCAGGATCTTTCTGTATTATCGACTCAAGAAACTGCAGGTTGAGACACTACAGTGTGTTGTACCATATGATTCCCGGAACGGACACAGTGTGTCGGATGGTGCAGGTTCCCAGAATGCACTAAATCCGGGAATACCACCTACCATATATAGAAATACACACACTGTGTCGTACCATACCAATTCCAGGAATGGGCCATAATGCCTGCTGTTCATCCCAATGCCTGTACTATGCCGGCGCTAGCGTGGTACGGTCAGCCGGTTGCCCTGTCCCTGGAACGCTGCAGATGGACTGGCAACCAGTATTAGTGAGTGAGCCATCCGGTACCATTGGACCCCCGGGCAGCGAATTCCTGCTGCCGGTATAATCGGCCGTGCCATGTGCCTGGTGCCCGGCACACTTTGAATGAGTATGCCAGCCATCAGCCGTCCAGATTGGTGGTGCATCAAACCCGGTGCTGGGAGGATCAGCCATGTCATTTGGCCTCTTCCTGGCACCCTTGGATGACCGGCAGTCAAAAACCACAAATATCAGTGCCGTTTTTACCAGCCCTGCCAGTTGGCACGGTTAGATGACCAGCAGTCGGACTTAATATCTGCCGGTGTCATGTATGCCATAATGCATTGGGAATGCCGGATTCTCTTGGAACGACAGTGCATGACTATCCGAGCCTGGACCTTAATATTGCTCCTCACTAAATTCTAGGGCCATCATCACTTTGGGCACCTGGTGGCCCATATGGATGACCGGCATTGGAAGAGCCAGGATCCATGCCGGTATCATCAGATATGCCGGTACCACCAGGTATACCGGCTTATGCCGGTATTACCAGACATGTCGGCAGATCCCTGGCCCAACGGCCAGTGTCAGGATCCATGCCGGTATCATCAGATATGCCGGTATTACCAGACATGTCGGCAGATCCCTGGCCCAACTTCGATGTCCGGATCCATGCCGGTATTACTGACGATATTCGGGTATTACCAGACTTGTCGGCATATCGCTGGTTTAACTTCGATGACCGGTTGTCGAGGCCTATTTAGTTTCTGTTGGGCACGAATGACCGGGCTTTGGGTCTATTTTCTCACCATCGCTGTGCCAGGACACATTCGGAATGCCGGAATGGGCGTACATGGCTGGACATTTACAAGGGACACATTTTTCCTTATTCTAACTTAGTGTAACTAAATGCTAGCCTGACTATCTCTCTGAGCACCTGATCCACTGTTGCCGGGGTCAGTGGTCAAGGAGGTTTCAATGTTACGAACTTGGTCGTATGCCGAACCAAGTGTGTACTCTGTGAAGGCCTGCAAGTTGGCGAAGGCCTTATACATCCTCTCGTCCGACTTCATTCTCTCCAGTTCTGCCATATATAACCGATGTGCAGCATCTTTGTATGATAGACCGAGCCGTTCCTGAAGAGCCAACACCTCGGCATGTGCCGATAGACGTTCACGGTCACTAGTTCCCTAGAGCCGTCTGAGTATGTTGGCATGGCATGATGTGTTCAAACTCACAGGAATTGTTGGGGCCATTACTTTACCTTCTCCAATTACATTAAACACTGGGCTATTAAACTCATGCACCTGCACATGTTAATGAGCACTAGTATGAATGAGAAGAGAACCGGCATATCAGCCAGCTTGGTTCATGGCCCGGCACGGCATAGCGTCCTGACTGGCATCATACAGGAATTGGCATCAGCTAAACAGCCAGTTGTGGCCGGGATTGTGCACGGACCAGCGGGGCATAGGCATCATGCACACATGTACGCCGGCATGGCATACCCAGGATACACCGGCATGACAATATACCAGCATATGATCCCGGCATTAGCCGTAACATGGGACGGACAACCCGGCATCACGCACACATATACACCGGCATGGCATACCCACCGGCATCTGGATACACCGGCATGGAAATATACCGGCATATGATCCCGGCATTAGCCGTAACATGGGATGGACAACATGTCTGTTGGCCAGGTGAGAAACTGAGTCCACTCACACTGCCTGTAGCTGTAAAAACCTCCAAACTGTCCTTTTTACGATATCCTTCAAACATCTGATGGAGTGCGGGCACCATGAATTCGGGGACTATATAGCGTTGATCATTGTGTCCAATGATGACAAGATAGCCGTCTGGTATCCGAGCAGTGTTGCTTTCTAGAGGAGTGTGATTAATATTTGGAGCCATCTTGACCTACGACAGGAAGGTTGATCAGTCAGATGTTAATCTCATTTATTTGCATCTATTTACCAGGTCACATGTCTTGATGTTGAATCGGTGTCAACGTGTCATTCTTTGTTTACTCTCAACCACAGGTGAGTGCCGATGCCAAGTTTGCCTGCCGGCGCTTAACAGACACCCATTAGCACCTCCAAGACCATACTACCCACAGAAATGCCTTCATACACTGCCGCCGACATCCGTAAGAGCATCGATGACCTCGACGACATTTTCAGGGCTTCGGTAGTGGCAGGAACACTCGAAACAGTGTTCAAGAGTGAACGGAAGTCCGTGGTAAGCAGTTGTTTGTGTTTGTCCAAAATTGACACTAAAGATACTCCTTGGACCCCCAGGATGCCTTGATGCGCACGCGCCATCAGAGGCTCGCAGACCTCCAAAAAGAGTTTGACGCGCCGCGCTTCCTTTGGGCATTCACGGACGAGTGGCGCCGAGCGAAGAAGGGTAACACCCTCAACACTGCCTTTTGGGACCGACAACTTCAAGCCTTCCAAGATTTTCAGAGGCAACATCCCACCGGCTATCGAGTGATGCCAACCAATGCGCCAGTCAGCACCATGGCCGTATCTCCACCCCCACCTCTGGCTCCTAGTAGAAAACCATATTACCAGCAACGACGCCCCATGCCTGAATCTCCCTCCAAAAAGGCTCCCCCTCGCATGAGGGTAATTATTGCAGCCAAAAAACCGGCACCGGCACCGGCCCCTCAAAATATGCCAAGTTCGGATGACGACTCAGCGTATGGTGCCAGCATGCCGGTAGCCGGCCCATCGTCGGCACACATGGTCATACCGGTTGCCGGCCCTTCTAATCCGCGTCCACGGCAATCGCCGTCACCATCTCTCCGGCGTCCTCAAAGGCCCGATGTACCAACAAAGGCCAAGGGGAAGCAGAAGGCACCACCGGTAGGGAGGGACAAGGGGAAGGGGAGGATGAGGACAGACGACGAAGAAGGCAATCAGCAGGAGGAAGGGGAGGAACAGGGAGAGGGGGAGGAACAGGGAGAGGGGGAGGAACGGCCTCAGAAGAGGAGGAAGCCACCGCAGTCGACTGGCCGGCTCCGCCAATCTACATGCCGGCGTTGTCAGAGACTGTCCATAGATTGCGTGGCCCAGGCCGGCCTCGCGAGGGCTTGTGTGAGTTGTGCAAAGGTTAAGATGAGGTGTGTGGATCTGGATGAGGAGGGTGAGAGTATGGATGCAGGATCCCGATCAGCACCGGGGCCGACCTCTGGGCCGGTCTCGACCACAAGACCGGCACCAAGATCAGGACCAGGCGTCATTCACTCGACCGGTACCGGCACCGGCACCGGCCGTCCGGCGAAAGAAGCCTACGAAAAAAGCCACCAAGAGCACACCAATGGCCATGTCAAGCGACGAGGGTGGCCCCATTCAGTCGTTCAAGCAATTGGACAGAGGTGAGTTTATTATTACTGGCATATCATTGTCGTCATTGATCTGTTCCTTTCAAGACGAGGACAGTGATCTGGAGGATGTTGTTGAACAACTCGTCGATGAACTCCGGGTCGCTCGGCGTGATATCAATGCCCTCACAGAGAGGTTGGAGACCACTGATGTGATACTGGATACTCTGACTGATGAGCTGGACGTCAGCCGGGGTGTGTGCCAGCAGATTGTGGATCAGCTAGAGGTGAGAGACCAGCAGGTCCAGCACCTTTCTGAGCGGCTGTGCAGGGCGGAGGAGCTCCTAAAGCTGCTGGCCTCTGAGAGGGAGCGAGAGACAGTGGAGGCGGAGAGAGTTGTTGTACCGGCCCCGGCCCCGGCCATCCCACCGGCACCAGAAGCACACGCAACAACAGTGGTCAACACGGCACCACCCGAGCCAAAAGAAGGACCGGTACCGGTACTTGGTGAAGAAGCACCGGTACCAGCACTTCGTGAAGTACCGGCACTTCATGAAGAAGGACCGGTACCGGCACCTCATGAACCAGCCGACGTGGAGATGTCAGTGCAAGTGGAACCGGCACCGGCACCGGCACCTCCTGAAGCAGCCGACGTGGAGATTTCAGTGCAAGTGGAACCGGTACCGGTACCGGCACCCACCTCCACAATGCTCCTACCGGCACCGGCCCCGCAACTCGAAGTGGCAGCCGAGCCGGCAGGTCAAGTGGAAGCACCTCAGCCATCAGTTGAATTGGGCTCGGTTCAAGCAGCAGGACCAGCCCCAATCCAAGTGGTGAACCACGAGCCGGCTGTGGAAATGCCCACCCCCTCGATGCCCCCGCCCTCTACTCCCGCCGTGACTCTGCAACCACCCACACCACAAATGTCGCAGGAAGCAGCTGCCTCTGGCCTGACAACCCTCCTTGAGGTTCCGGTCGTTCATCCACGCCGTTCGCCAGAAGCCCCAAATACCTGGTCCCAGTCCCAATCAAACTCACCCGCTCCCCCACCCTCCACATTACGCCGGTCACCACGTAGTCGGTCACCGGCGCCGGTACTGGGCAGCTCTTCAAAACGACCGGCCGACCCACCTGTAGACGAGCCGGCGGCGAAAAAGCGTAGGGAAGATTGAAAAGATTGAATATTTTGTTTGCCATGCCTTTCCGGAGCATGCCTCTTTTTAGCCTTTGTCCTTAATATATTTTTGGTACTGTATATAACGATAGGACAACAGAGTAGTTCGTTTTTTGGCCTGTACAATATATATGACATTGCCAGTCCTTCATATTGCCTCATCTACATGTGTGCGAAATGTGGGGGGATGTTGCTGCTGATGTGTGGGTACTGCTGCTTGTGGGTACATGCTGCTCCTTATATGCACATACTGCTGCTCATGTGGACAAAGTTGATGGTTCCTGGGCAAAGCTCGTGGTTATGTGGGTAAAGTTGGTAGGTATGTGGGTAAAGTGTGGTAAAGATGGTGGGTGGGTGGGTAAGTGTGGATAAAGATGTGAGATGAGTGGGTAAATATGTGAATCGGTGGATAAAACTGGTAGATGACGGAAATAAAGTAAAAAGAATAGAGGTGGTACACCCGATGTAAAACGACCGCTAACCAAAAAACCAACCATAAGTTGCGCACACACAAACGACGGCCGTAAGTAGTGGTAAATGGAGAATCATAACTAAAAAGAATCTGACCAACCGCCTTTCAACACGAAAGCAAAACGCAACCGACAGATCCACGTAACGGAACAAGACCCAGAATAGAACCACAGACAACACCGGATCTGGCTCATCACCCCCCAGAAGCAGAAACTATACAGTCAGGATTTAGCCGGCCACAGATGTTGAGGGTAACAGATTATACTATTAGATGTCAGTACTACTTTACCGACTATATCAACCTTACGGAAGATTCACGAAACTCCTGTGTATAGGTCTGTTTAGGTTCCTTTACTTTGCCTGAGACGACCTCATATATTTTTGGTAAGTCCGTCGCGTACGGCCACGGCCGCAGCAAAGACCTGTCCGTCCTGAGTGGTAAGTCGATCTAGGACTGTCTAAAGGTTAACGACGGGTAGGAGACAGTACCTCATTTCAATCATTCCTATAGCACCTCGGAGACATGGCTTGTATATAGTGTGTTGTAATAGCATTCGCTGAGGTGAGTTACGGGTTACGTCCTTAACTACCTGGATGTCCCGAACGTACGGCCCTGGTCCTGGCCGTTCGTGGCAAGGTTTCCTAACGGCGATTTGGCAGCCTGAAATAACTGGGGTTTGTGAATGGGTTACCATAGTGGTAGTCGCTAGGGGCCAGGTACTTTGATCTTAGATAACACTTTAAGAAAGTTGTACAACGACGGGCACTTCGATGGGTACCCTATGTTGTTCGGAAGTCCAAGTTCCGTCAGGAAAGGTCAGCGTTTCTCCCTGCAGAAGCCCTACGTGCCATGTTACTAAAACCACGTCTCAACCTTCGTCACGACGGTGGCGGCGTCTCCTTCTCCTCTGGTTTCCGAGCTGGATGTGTTGGACACTGTGTCCTTGGTCGGCACCCTGTATCGGGCCGTGGTGGTGGCCGTAGTCGTGGTCCGGTGCCGTGATGTGTTACACACTGTGTACTTGGCCCTCACCCAGTATCGGGCCGTGGTGATGGCCGTAGTCGTTATCCGGTGTGATGTCTTGGACACTGTGTTCTTGACCGTCACCCAGCATCGGGCCGTAGTGGTGGCCGTAGTCGTGGTCCGGGTCTTTGACGTGTTGAGCACTGTGTTCTTGGTCGTCCCGTCTCGTGCCGTCGTGCTGGCCGTGATCATGACCGTCACCGACTCAAAGTCGGACGGCAGCGGTTGCTCGGGCCTCCACCAGGACGTGGCCGTGGACGTGGTCGTAGGTCCACACGTCAGGGCCCGGGTCAGCGTTAACACTATGGCCGTGGTCCTGCAGAGGTCCTCACGTAACTCCGTGTTCTTAACGCTGGCCGTCCCTGGGCTTTTAGCCGTGCCGTCCGTAATTTCTGGTGATTATAGGAAGATAATCTCCTCCGAGTCTTCAGATCTGGGTTTCCTTTCTTCGCATCCGTAATTTCGTGTATAGTCTACCCAGACTGTTACATTTGTTTTTTTTTTTTTTTTTTTTTTTTTGGAAGCACCTCAGCCATCAGTTGAATTGGGCTCGGTTCAAGCAGCAGGACCAGCCCCAATCCAAGTGGTGAACCACGAGCCGGCTGTGGAAATGCCCACCCCCTCGATGCCCCCGCCCTCTACTCCCGCCGTGACTCTGCAACCACCCACACCACAAACGTCGCAGGAAGCAGCTGCCTCTGGCCTGACAACCCTCCTTGAGGTTCCGGTCGTTCATCCACGCCGTTCGCCAGAAGCCCCAAATACCCGGTCCCAGTCCCAATCAAACTCACCCGCTCCCCCACCCTCCACATTACGCCGGTCACCACGTAGTCGGTCACCGGCGCCGGTACCGGGCAGCTCTTCAAAACGACCGGCCGACCCACCTGTAGACGAGCCGGCGGCAAAAAAGCGTAGGGAAGATTGAAAAGATTGAATATTTTGTTTGCCATGCCTTTCCGGAGCATGCCTCTTTTTAGCCTTTGTCCTTAATATATTTTTGGTACTGTATATAACGATAGGACAACAGAGTAGTTCGTTTTTTGGCCTGTACAATATATATGACATTGCCAGTCCTTCATATTGCCTCATCTACATGTGTGC
>MU130293.1:2661-18737 GCA_015039465.1 Phlegmacium glaucopus | reverse complement strand
GAAAGTGGCGTAGTACTCCCAAGTAGTTCATGCCGTACCCGCGATGGAGGAGGTTGCCGCTGTTGCTTGCTAAATCCAAGACAAACAGTAGACAGCAAAAACGCTAAGCTCAACATTGACCCGTAAGCTTAGATTATCCCCACTAAAGTACAGTTCACCTTTGGTCGTCGAGTGAACGGCAGTTTCATAGACTATTAGTGACACAAGTAGAAAAACCACTGTCTAAAGTTACTACCTTCGATCAGACTCCGGTCCGAATGGAACCTTTTGAGCCAATGGGTTTCATTCCGTCGACGTGGTGGTAAAGGACGGATGTACCGCTACGCGTAAGGACTGTCGCTGTCAAACAATTCTGGCAGTGGTTAAAGTTTGAGATAGAATCAGTGACATAAACTATAACTACAATCTGAGAATATATTTCGTTCCCAGTCTATACGTTATCCAGTAGTTTTGTCTGTGCTTCAGTACCGCTATTTAGAATCTCTTAAACCGAAGTAACCTTATACAGAGCTTCCGAAAGACACGCCATTCTATAAAAAGATGTTGAAAGTGCCTTGGATGATTCCTTCATATTATACTTAGACAGAGTCCTAACATAAGACCGTATAAGCGGTACATAAAGGTTCTGGTGACCCGTAACCTTTTTCTGAGGTTGTTCTGCTTTTTTTAACAAAAGATACGAGACACACCAGATATACGAGATAGAGAACAAAGACAACACCAACTATACTGTTCACAGTACATACCTCAAACATCATTAAGGTAACCATTGTTGTTGATAGAAAAAGTACGAATACAACACGTCAAAGCGCCCTTAAGTTGCCGTAATGAGGTGGAACCAAAATAACTTCCGTGGCATTGACCAACGACGCTAAAGTACCGAGTTAGACAGGATCATACATATTTGGATGACACGGATAGCGAATAAGATAAGTACGTTTAGAATTTCTAGATGGCAACGACCTAACACACCCCGACGTTATAGGCACAGCACTAGTAAGGAAGTTAAAATCGTAAACACAAGAATCCAGTCAGTTACATTGATTAAAATGATGATCATTGATTAAAGTTAAATAACGGAGATCGATACACCGATCGCCCACGGTCGAGTGTCATGTAAGAGAGCCTGGCTTAACACCGTGGACCGACCCCTAAACCCGACCCACACCGTTCGCAGCGGTAGAGGTACTAAAATTTACGAGACCACTGCCCGAACTAATAGAAGTTCTAGAAGTTACACATGGCAGTTCAGTTTAGGTGGAGCTTGCTAGTTTGAACCCTGCTGTGAACGCCCTCCTTTGAAGCCTGACAGTATAAGTATGAGTAACTTAGGCCGTACTATAATAAAAGTTAGGTTAACCGAGCTGAGCACCAATGGTAACACGACTGCCTGTGACGAAAACTTCGAAAAATATAGTAGTGAATATAGGTGGTTTACGGGTTACACTAATGTGGTCAGTGATGATGAAGAATAAAAATGATTATTGTACTAAGACAGATCCCATATTGTGGATGTTATTAGGACCACGCCCAGAGTTACCCTAAGGGCAAGGTGCTGTTCCTTAGGCACTATCCTAGATCGCAGCCCTCCAACGCGACACGTCGATTGTTAGGTTTAAGTTATGACCTTTGCCCTCTACAGTGATAGCACTTATATCTGCCACTTTAACCACAAGCTTATTCACTGCTATAGGTCTACCATCTATCTACTAGTCCATCTTGTCCACATCTATACGCACCCTTTTTGGGTAACAACAGCTTTTGATAAGAACCGAGTTCATGAAAGACAGACTTATCTACGGTATTTGTAATATGGTATCATTAGTTTTTACCTTAGTAATTCAGGAACCTCGACCAGGAACTAGAAAGACAGCAACCAGTGACGAGGACGAGTGACCCGTGACAAGTTGTTATAGGAGACCGTTAAACCGGTGGTGTTGGTTGTCGGAGTAAGTGCTGAGTCTAACTAGTATCGAAGACGTATTTAGCATAATAACAATGATCCGCGCTGGTACCTGTTTAAAGACCCATCTGGCTTTTCTCTTCGGCCCGGAACACCGCCTACTTCCACTGCTCCCGACGTTTCTTCCTGCACCGACGGACACTGTCCAGACTCCCATACATGAATTGGATTATAGAGGAGTAGTTGTATTTGAATGGCGAGAGACAAGTAGAGCGACGACTTAGTGCGAGTCTGGGGTAAGAATGAATAGGGAAGGTGAGTGTGGGTGTTCTGTTACCACGCGATGTATCTGCGTCTTTCTAACCTGTGTTTTCCAGTCCAGTTTAAGTATAATTGCGTGTATGTCATTGAAGGATACAAATAAGCATCTGGGTGGCGAACATACTACCGTATAAAAATGTGGATCATACCGGAATCATATGAAGTATGAGTTTAAAGTAGAAGTTTTTGAGTAAAGTAACAGAAGTCGTAGAAGAGAGGGTAGGTGAAAGAAAAAAAATGCGAGGGAATAGGATATGGCTCAGCATTTTCCGGGAGTTTTCTACAATCTCGCATCCCTTTCCAGTCAGGTTGAGTAGCTATTGTTAGAATAGAGGCGCTTTAGTGGGACGCGTCTACCTAGAAACTCGGGTGGGTCAAGAGACCGAAGGACCTATTAGACTTTAGTCAGAAGGGACCTTTTAATTGCCTGAATAAAAAAGTTGGAGTAAGTGGGGAGTCTAATTAGTATCCAAATAAGTCCGGACCTTGAATAATGTCCACGCTGGAACCTGTTGAACAACCTATTTGGCTTTTCTGTCTCCTTTCGGTCCAGAATACCACCTACCTCCACTGCTCCAGACGCTTCTTATTCTCGCATCGATCTCTGGTTCCAGATTGCAATGAACTGGATTATAGAGGAGCAGTTGTGTTTGAGTGGCGGGAGATAGTAGAGTGTCGACTTTTGGTGGGAGAGGGTATGTTTGGTCTACCATGTTCATGATATACGGTCGATTTGAACGAATAGTGTGAGTCTGGCAAGAAGTGGAGTATGGATGTTCTGCCTAATACGCGATGTATATGGGTCTTTCTAGCTTGTGCATTCCAATCAAGTTGTAGTCGTTTAAGTCCTTTTAGGATGTCACACAGTGTCAGTACAGTGGTTTTAATGTCAAGGGGTATCAAACAGTATCAGTGCAGTGGTTTGAATATCAGGCAGTATCACAGGTACGGCCTAATCGAGTTGTTGATATAAGCAAAGATGACAACACGATTGTTTCACTGTATCTAGTAGATGAAAGGTGAATTATTGACCCGTTTTCTTATTCTTTTCGAGATCAGCTCACCTCTATTCAATGGATTCAAACAGCGTCGAATCTATGATACTCTCGAAATATCACTTTTCTGATAATTAAGACCTGATCAACTCTACCATCGCGACCCCATCAATACGGGAAGATGAACGATGCTGGATAGATGCTGCAGACGACGAGATAAGGTTGTTATCCGTTGTTGCTCTGACCTGGACTGACCTTTCCCTATGCTCGAACATCTTTTGAAGGCCTTTTACGACTTGGTACATGATGACGGAGCATAAAAAGAATAGAGCCAATGGAAGAGAAGATGCTGGTGGCTGAAGACAACGAATTAAGTATTCGAAGAAAAATCTGAAGATGATATCTACTAAGCTCATATGACCGTCCTATTATGTGCAATTAAAGGCAGTAAGTTGCTGTGTACGGGCTAATGTGCGTTTAAACTAACGTTTCGTGTTCGAGCTTTCTGGGTATATGTAGCGCACAATCGTCTTGCAAGGATGAGGCGAAGAACGGTCTGAGTGTGATTAGAGAGTTTGACTGGCGTGTAGTACTTGTACTATCTGATTTGTATGGGAGAGGGTCAATTTTAGCGGTCAGATGATAGAAGCGCTGAGTTTATGTTGACGAGGAGAAATTGGGTTAAGTCTCCAGCCACGCTCTTATTCTTTGCAGCCCTCGTCACTTCCATTCGCCACAAGACCCGGCTTTCCTTTATCTTTTCGGTTTATCCTGCAAGTTGTCCAAGGTCGCGCGGGCAATCAATCCCAGGCCCGAATAAAGCCTATGATTAATCTGAGGGGTGAATGAAGTGAGATATTGTCGGACAGTACTGTACACCAACGACAGACTTTCAGGCGATCACATGACAATTTCCCTGCGATCGTTTTCCAATATATTCTCTCGCGCTTACGGAAATATGAGTTCACGCCGCCAATCATACTCACATCGCCAACACGGCCCTGGTCACAATTCAGCTCCTCCAATAGCCCATCCTCCTTGTCGCACCTGTGGCCTGTGGAAGATCAGTCTCTGACCCCCTGCTCCCCGGACGCTCTTCTATCAGTCCAGACTCGAACTTCAACCTACTAAACGGTCAGGTCCCAGGTGTCGCTATCGTCTGCAATGCTATTGCACGAGGTGATCTTAGTCAAAAAAAATTTACGGTCCCCGTTCATGTTATGGTTCAACTTGGTACATTCATTCTTGTTTTGATTTATCCATGTCCTAAACCATCTCTAAATGGTCAATTTAGGATAATCTGCAAAGGGAGTCACTCGTGTATCTCAAGAAGTTGAAACTGAAGGGTACCCATCGATCGACCAAGCGGCATCTGGCTTATCACACTGAACAGAAACCTTGGCGGACAAGCTCTCGTTATCGACGTCGAGGGAACATGGCGAGAATTGACAGCGGTAGTCAACAAATTGGCGGCCAATTTAACATCTCAAGTTCGCGACTTACTCGTTATATATCTATACTCTCCACTAACAGTTTTATTGCTCACTAGGTACAATCTATAGCGAAAGTGACCAAGGCAGTCACCCTGGGAGATCTCAATGGATGCTCGCGGTGAAATTCTAGATCTCAAGGATACTGTGAATGGAATGGTGGCAAGGTGCGCTGTGGTCATGTTTTCTCTGGACGCGGACTGATTTTTTTATCAGATTACGAGCGCTGGCGGCAGAAGTCACTCGAGTCACTTTACAACTCGGAATTCAAGGCAAAATAGGAGGTCGAGCACATGTACCAGACGTGGAAGGGGCGTACGCCCTTGAATTTGGTTCGGAACGTATGTGTTCTGTTTTGCATCAGGGTCTCGATGAAAACCTATCTTCCTATAAGGTCAATTGAATGTCTTCCTCTCCTACAGATCAACTACGGTCAAATGCTGTTGTGACGACCGCCGTCGCTAGGGTGATTTGACCCAGAAGATCGAGATTTCCGTGGAGGGGTGAAATGTTAACATTGAAAGGGTATTTTTTTCTTTTTGACTGGGTTATAGACTATTCCAACTATCATGCTTTGAAGGAAGCGTCAATTCCATGGTGGACCAGTTGTCAGCATTTGCGCTTGAAGTGACGAGGGTAGCTTTGAAAGTCGGGACGCAGGTATATTGAGAGGTCAAGCAAGAGTCAAAGATGTGCAGGGAACCTGGGCTGATTTGACCAGGGACGTCAGCGTATGTCGCTTCATTCCATCTTTTCATTCTCATTTGATGACAATCTTCTACAGAAAATGACTTCGAATTTGGCCGATCAAGTGCTATCCATCTCAGAGGTTACGAAAGCTCTTGCCTTAGGTGACCTTCGTCAATGTTGATGTTCAAGAAGAGATGTTTGGCTTGAAGACGACCGTCAACTCCATGGGCGCTCAGTTGGGCACGTTGGCTAACGAAGTCACTCAAGTCAGGTTGGGACTTAAGGTATCTTGGGTGGACAGGCGGTTTTACCTAACTTTCAGGGAATGTGGAAGGTTGGTGATTTCCGGTTCTCTTTTTCCTCATAATATGATCTCGAATGGATGACTTTTTCTAGGTCATTACTAATAACGTCAACCTCATGGCCATGAATTTGACCAATCAACTGCGTTCAATCGCAGAAGTGATCAAAGCCTGTCGCTGGTGGTGATTTGACAAAAACAATGTCCGTGGAGAGATCTTGGAATTGAAAGAGACAGTCAATGGAATGACAGAGTTTTGAGTGTCTTCGCTGATCGAGTCACTCATGGCTAGAGACGTCGGGACGGAAGTCGGTTGGGTGGTCAGGCCAGGGCCACGAATGTTGGTGGGAGGTGGAAGGGTTTGATGAATAGTGATGGCTCACAACGCATGTTTTTCTTCGTTTGTTGTTTAAATTGCTTATTTATATTATTTTTTCAGTTGACGCTACAAGGGCGAACCATAGCCGTTTAGTATATCCTCTATGTACAGCTGGCGGTACGAGATCCGCATTCGACTCCTAGACCATATACTACCCATAGTCCTCGATAGGTTGGTTGCAAATCACTAGTCGTCCCCATCCGTTATGGTAAACTGAAGGCAAGATTATAATACTGGGTAGTTAAATCACCACCGCTAAGTCTGCAAGAGATGATTTGGGATAGGTACTCGGAGGTACATTATCACAGATCGTTGTCTCCCTACTCTCTGCTCTCTGCTCCTCCATATGAACCCTACATTGGAGCGACCCAGTGCCAGGGAGAAGTATTTATGATCGATCTGAGTTGCGATTGAGGTTGTTGGTGGTGGTGGTCAAATTTCCAGAGGATATTATTGGACAGGAACCAGCGAACAACGATGGAAATTCGGTGGTGGGAATCAAGAACCGAGTCCAAGGAGTTAATCATTCCATATTTCATGGGTCTATTCAGAATGAAAGAAAGACGGTACTTGAGTCAACAACAGGACAGCACGAGCTGGCTCTCAGTAAGTTGAGCAGAATGAGATGCGTTTGGTGATGGACGTTTCCGACAACGATGAGTAATTCCCATGCCACAACAAGATATATGATCATCTATGTACCATCTGGATATCATCACTTTGTCGAACGCCAATATCATCGTCTCTGTTCATGATATCGACATCTCCTGTTTGCGGATTTGGATTTGGATTGTTATCCGCAAAGCGCAAACTCCCGACGCTAGATTCTATCATGGATTCCTTGTCGTAGAACGACAATCCCATTGATAGCCGCACAAAGATGATTGTAGGTGTTATACCCTAGACAGACCTCATGCGATTAGTAAAATAAGAAATAGCGATGACTGATGTTTTAATCACATTGAGCAATTGGTGGATACCAACAATGACATCATAAGCGTCAAAGGCAGTGTCCGTCATCACAACACCGACCACGAGTCGAGCCAATTGGATTGCAAACAACATCATGCCAGATTCAATTAGCACAAATATGACAGTCAGAATCTTGCTCCCGCCAGTGACGCGCAAAGTTTGGTCATCCGACTCCGCGGATTTAACTTCACGGTACACTTTGAAGATCTTCCACACGATCAAACCTGTCACCAGAGCATTCACAGTCATGGACATGGCGAAACTTGCTACATCCAGCCAATTCCCTCAGTTAGCTTCCACAATTTGGTCTGAGACGATGTGAACGGAGCCAATACTCGCTAGCCACGTAGCTAGAGACAATGAATTGAAATTGGCCAGTCGAACAAGATAGTGTTGAGAGTTGAGGCATAACCATATTGGGAAAGGCCACCGTGAACAGTGTTGAGAGCTGAGGCATAACCATATTGGGAAAGGCCGCTACGAACAAAGCGGTATGGGCGACGAGTAGGAGACTATGCCACAGATGCCACTCCATTGTACCACCAACATATAAATACCGTACCACCCCATAGACGTACCTCAGTCGTTATAACAAGTGACTGAGGTACGCTATCTTATTTCCTCTCTTACTTACTTCATTTACTTACATTTACCGTACCTAGTATTGTCACATCATCATCTAGGTACGATAGACTAAAATATGAGTCGTTATAATAAGTGACTGAGTATTGTCACATCATCATCTAGCGGCGCCATCTAGGGTATTAGATTCTAACAGATAGGTTGACTGACCTAAGAATACAAGTGCCAATATTGAAGGAAGGATCACGACACGGATATTGCAACCCCACACAATCCAGCAACGGTAGATCTTTAAGATTTCCATGAATAAAATAAATGTTGGGGATAAGTAGGTTTATACATACTAGGATAGATTGAGCTATGAAATCACAGCAACCTGATGTTATGCCTTGAATAAAAACCATGTGGAGGAATACCGTTGGATTCTGCAAAACAGAAAAAGTAAAAAAGATGGTTATTGTTACCGATGAAATTGGTACTAACTGAAACAATGGGAGTTGTTACATCAACCACAACGTTGACAACAGAGAGCATATATAGAGCACACAGAGCATAGAAAATGACATTTCTCTTGTCGGTGCCTTTGTTCGATGTCCAGTGGTCTTGTAAATATATGGCGAATATGCCAGAATATACTCCTGGGACAGGTTAATATTATACTTCTTTAGCAGGTGCCGTGAAAGTTGTCGAAAATATCTTACCGTAAATAAAGCCTTCGAGACAGAACGCAATAATTTCAAAGTCGTAAAACCTTAGCTTCATGACTTCGTGTCTGTTGCAATGCTATTGCATTGACCCTTATATAAGAGTCTAGCATCTAGATCTAATACAGTGACTGAGATAAAAGCTTGAAGTTCGTGATGATCTTAACAAACTGTCGCTGTCATAATCATAATCCCATTTTTGATCAAGTAGAATCACATCGCCATGTATACATGCTAACTAGTTTGAGGAGAAGATGGCCCAACTTGTCTTATTTTGGGTAACCGAGTTTCCAAGGTAAACCTGGCAGAAGACTAGCTTCCATCATTGATACCTGTCACCAAAAAGATGATCATAGTGATTACCATGATATACTCTGACGGCAAGTGAGCTACTGGCTTCCTGTTTTTGACATAAACTCACCTCTGTTAGCTTCGAACACCGAGTTACAACTCGAATCATAAAAAAGCGAACGGAAGCGAAATCGCTCGTTGACGCTGTTGGAGGAGTAACGCCGATACCGTACTCGATGAACCTTTGGATGTGATGATGAAGGAGGCCTAATCCTGTTGTTGATATAGTAGCACAGACGACGACAAGGTTGTACCATTGATCTAGTACACGAAAGGTGAGCTATTGGCTCGTTTTCTTTCATTTTCGACATCGGCCTCACCTCTATTCAATGGATTCGGACAACGTCGAATCTACGGTAGGTTTTAAATATCGCGTTTCTGACGATTAACACCTCATTAGCACTATCATCTCGACTCCATCTTGATGAAGCTTTGGATGCGATGAAAGAGGCCTAATCTGTTGTTGATATAGTGGCACAAATGACGACACCACCGACACGGTTGTTTCATTGGATCTAGTAGACGAAAGGTGAGTTATTGACTCGTTTTATTTTCGTTTCGACATCAGCTTACCTCTATTCAATGGATTTGAACAGTGTCGAATCTAGGATACGTTTGAAATATCACTTTTCTTATGATTAACACCTGATCAACCGCTACCATCACGACCCCATCAAGATGGGAAGATGAACAATGCTGAATAGATGCTGCAGACGACGATGAACTTAGGTTGTTATCGATTGTTGCTTTGAGCTGTACTGACCCTTCAGCTCGAACATCTTTAGAAGGCCTTTTACGACTTGGTATACGATGAAGGAGCGTAAAAGACTAAAGGGAAATGCTGAAGACAATGTAATTAACTCAATTGAGTATTCGAAGAAGAAATCTGAAGACAATATCTGCTAAGCTCATATGGCTCTCTTGTTATGTGCAAAAATCACACACACAGTGAGTCTACGATTAAACGCAGTAAGTGGCTGTATATGTCCTAATGTGCGTTTGAACTAACCTCTCGTTTTCGATCTTCTGGGTATATGTAGCGCACAATCGTCTTGCAGGTATGAGGTGAAGAATGGTCTGAGTGTTGTAGGAGAGGTTAGCTGGCGTGTAGTACTTGTAACATCCTATTTGTATGGGAAAGGGTCGTTTTCAGCGGTGAGATGATAGAGGGCGGTGAGGAGTAGATATGAGGTTGAGTACCTTTGGGCCTGCGTCACTGGCAAGCTACGATCTTATTCTTCGCAGCCCACGTTCACCTCCATTCGCCGTAAGACCCGACCATTTCCTCTGCCTTTTCGATTTATTCTGCAAGTCGTCCAAGGTCACGCCTGCAACCCCGGCCTGAATAAACCTACTATGATTAATCTGAGGGGCGATGAGGTTGAAAAAATAACTTGGTCGTGTGGCCAGTTTGCCAGATATCTTTGGACAGCACCAATGACGGAGTGATTCAGTACTAGCAGTGGGATCAAGGACCAACTACATTCGAAATGGAACCAGGCGATCACATGACCTGTGAAGAACTTGAACGAATTCGACGGGTCTGCAATCGTACATTGATCCTTCCAGTCGTCCATTAATCCTTCCAATATATTCTCTCGCGCTTACGGAAATTTGAAAGATTATCAGGTTCACGCTGCCTCAGCTGCCCATCATACTCCCATCGCTAACGGTCCTGGTCACAATTCAGCTCCTCCAACAGCCCATCCTCATTGTCCCACGGGCCACCTGCGGAAGGATCAGTCCCCCTCATGCTCCCCGCATACACTTATATCAGTCCAACTCAAACTTAAACTACTAAACGCTCAGGTCCAAGATGTCGCTCGCGTCCGCAACGCTGTTGCGCGAGGCGTTCTTATTCAAAAATTACGGTCCCCGTTCGGGGTGTGCTTATGGTTCAACTCAAGGACGTCATCAATACCATGGTATATTCGTTATTGGTTTCATTCATCCATGTCCTAAACCATTCCTAGAAGGACAATTTTCAAAGGACTCGTGTATCTGAAGAGGTCAGAACTGAAGGGTACGCATCGATCGATCAAGCGACATCTGGCTTATCCCACTGAACAGAAAACTTGGCGAAAAAACTCTCGTTCTCGACGTCGAGGGCACATGGCGGGAATTGACAGGGGTAGTCGGAAAATTGGCAGCAAAACATCTCAAAGTTTGCAACTTACTCGTTATACATCTATACTCTCCACTAACCGTTTTATTGTTCACTAGGTACGATCTATAGCAAAATTGATCAAGGCAGTCGCACTGGGAGGATCTCAGTAAACAAATTGAAGTGCATGCTCGCGATGAAATCCTATATTTCAAGAATACCGTCAATGGAATGGTGATTAGTTCGCTGTGGTCATATTTTCTCTGGACGCGGACTGATTGTTTTGTTAGATTACGAGCGTTGGTGGCGGAAGTCATTCGAGTCACTTTAGAAGTCGGAAGTCAAGGCAAACTTGGAGGTCAAGCACATGTATCGGACGTGGAAGGGGTGTGATTGAATTTGGTTCGGAACGTATGTGTTTCTGTTTTGCATGACGCTCTTGATGAAAACCTTTCTTTCGATAGGGTCAATCGAATGTGTTCCTCCCTCACAGATCAAGTATGGTCAATTGCAGTTGTCACGACCGCCGTCGCTAGGGGTGATTTGACCCAGAAGATCGAGATATCCGTCGAGGGGTGAAATGTCAACGTTGAAAGGTATTTTTCTTGTCGACTAGATTATGGACTATTCCAACTATCAAGCTTTGTAGGAACCGTCAATGTCATGCTGGACCAGTTGTCAGCGTTTCCTTCTGAAGCGACGAGGATAGCATTGAAAGTCGGAATGCAGAGCATGTTGGGAGGTCAAGCAAGAGTCGAAGGTGTGCAGGGCACCTGGGTTGATTTGACCAGGAACGTCAGCGTATGTCACTTTATTCCATCTTTGTATCCCCATTCTATGATGATCTTCGACAGAAAAATACTTCGAATTTGGCCGATCAAGTGCGATCCATCCTCAGAAGTTACGAAAGTTATTGCCCTAGGTGACCTTGGGAAGTTCGTCAATGTTGATGTTCGAGGAGATGCTTGACTTGAAGATGACTATCAACTCCATGGTTGCTCAGCTGGGCGCATTGGCTAACAAAGTCACTCGAGTCAGTTTGGAAGTTGGAATGGAAGGTATCTTAGGTGGATAGGCGTTGGTGATTTGATGAAGAAGATTGAAGTTGATGGCCTGGAGAGATCTTGGAATTGGAAGGGATAGTCAATGGAATGACAGAGAGTTTGAGTGTTTTCGCTGACGAAGTCACCCGTGTGGCTAGAGCAGTTGGGACGGAAGGTCAGCTGGGCGGTCAGACCAGGTTTACAAATGTTAGTGGGACATGGAAGGATTTGACGGATAATGTCAACCTGATGGCTAACAACGTATGTTTTTCTTCGTCTGTTGTTAAAAGGCTGTACTCTGTAGATACTTGAAATATAAGGCCTAAGGCCTAAGGATTGATTTTGATGACAAAGGGTATGACGACAAACATTTTGAAGTAATGCATTACCTTTATCGATTATAGATTCAAGGTATGTTCACGGTATTATTATGAACAAAGGTTACTGATAATTGAAGCGCTAATATCCATGATCAATCAAGCGCCATCTTCTCTTTCTTGATCAAGCCTTCCATAAAAAGTTTTAGGGATCTCAATTTAGGCAGAACTGGACGAACAGATGGGTAAAAATGTTACTTTGAAGAATGTGCATTTTTCGATTGTAGGTGATAGGTGAGTCCAGGTCGAAAGATGTAGAATACATGTTTTCTGTACTAACAAGGTACAACCATCTATGAAACTCCTGATCAATCACTCCCGTACTGTTATTGTAACACGTCGACTGAGTTCCCAACTCGGATACCCATGGGGACACGACTAGCCATCGCCAGTACAAAAGATACGCTAGCGGCTAGATAGTCTTAGGGAAGGGCAAACCGGTATACACGTCGGCTGGTTGTTGATCTTGAAGTGTTTCGCCCAGATTGGTGAGTTTAATATTCCCAAGCAAATCAGATTGGTACAAAGCGATAAATTCCAATTACGATCCTTTACGTTCGGGCTGAGAAATCAGTTCCAACCTGTAGATCGTATATCTGGACATTCGGTGTGCAGAAACGCTCCCATTCTTCACGACTACATCACCTCCATCTTCCATGAGATCCAGCTATCCGCATCCCTTCCGATCGTCTGTCCAAAAAATTAACAAGGCCGCGCTTCCAATCAACCCCGGGCCTGGATAACGTTAGAACTATGGAATCAAGCCGAGTCGCGATGATGAATTTAAAAGGTCATTGGTCGCGTTTTTGGCAAGTGATTGGGTTGCTTGTTGATGTTAGGGGAGTAAGGTGGCCGGCTGTGCAGAGTGATATCGATAGTCAATGAATGAAGGATTTAGTACGATTGGAGTAAAATGGAATATCGTTTCACTTACCTGTACTCCCATAGGTCCACAACAAAACCAGCAGTACCATCGATTGTATGCGTTATTCAACCAGCAGTGCTACTCGACTGCTGGACAGACTATTGGGGAGGTTTGAGGGCGTTGCATGCTCGGGTGCTGGAGGTATCTTGGTTATTTGGTTGTTGGTGGCAGTCGAATTAAATGGACATTGTTGGATGGTGACCAGCGACGGAGATTTGATGGTAGGATTGACGATCGAGCTCATGGGCAATAGCCGCTTCAACGACTTTGATATTACTTTATTACCATGGCAGAGTATAATGTCGAAATGAAAGGCAAATGACTAGAATTGAATCGAGATGAGAAGTCCAAGTGAAACAAAGGATTGGTTACCTACTATTGACCTTTGGCCTTGATTCAGAACTCAAGACTCTAATAATTCCATTTGATATCAGTATGCGAGGGGAAGCTTGAACATCTACCGAAACCCCATTCTGCAATTCCATTGATTGTTTCTATCTAAACGCATCCCAGAATGAGAGAATTGTAATATGTAAAAGCAGTTGAAACTGGCCTTCGTACAGTATGCCTGACAGATTAGTCACACCACTGAGGCTGTGACTTAGGTGTATATATGAACATCGCCCGATAACTGCACACGGGCTTTCTCCCTCATGGCCAATTTGTTGCTGTAATATTTCGCAGCTAGAACAATAAAAGAATAAGTCTCAACTGTTGATAGAAAGTTGTTTATTAATATACCTAGAACAATAAAAGAATAACTAGGTATATGTTAGATATTATAACTAAGTAATAAACGAGTGAACTCACGTCTCAACTTTTGATAGAAAGTTGAGACTCGCTGTACTAAAATCCGTGACTATATAATGTGACCGTTATCGTGACACAAAGATAAAAGGAATGATAAGATGTAGTATAGATAAATACTTAATAGGAGATTAACGAGATGAAACTCGTATACTCCAACACTCCCCCTCGAGTGAAACACCGTTGATCTCCATTATCACGCACGCGATCGTCATGTGATGATAAACGTGCTGATTGCGTTATCGATGGTTGTTGTCCTCGCTTCTAAAACTGAGTTTGAATCATTTTACTTCTTTAACTCCCCCAACCCCAGGCTCTCGACAAACCGGACGAATTTAGGTCTTGCCAAAGCTTTGGTGAAGATGTCCGAGACGTTTTCGTCCGTTGGTATGTAGTATATCTCGATTTTCTTCTCCTCGACTGCTTCCCTGATAAAGTGATATTGTAGGTTGATATGCTTCGTCCTGGAGTGAAACTTGTTGTCCTTTGCGAGCGCTATCGCACCTTGATTGTCACAATTGACTTGCATAGGTCCCGGTGCTGATCCTCTCATCTCATTCACGAAGCTCCTCATCCACAATGCCTCTTTAGCCGCATGGGTAAGTGCTATATATTCCGCTTCCGTACTCGACAAAGCAATGATATGTTGCTTCTTCGAACTCCAGGATATCGCCCCTTGCCCGAAATGAAATGAATATCCTGATATGGAGTGCCGATGCTTTTGGCTTGCCCAATCCGCGTCGCAGTATCCCTCGAGGAGCACATTCGTTCGCCCTCCAAAGGTGAGCCAATAGTTTTTCGTTGTTCCCAGATAAGTAATGACTCGTTTCAAACCTTCCCAGTGTGCGATGCCCGGATTTTGTATAAATTGGGACAGTATCCCTACAGCATACGCCGCATCCGGCCTCGATACAACGACTGGCCAAAGCACGCTACCAATTGCTTCACTGTAGGGGATACCATGCATTCGAGATGCTTGATTCACTGATGATGGACACTGCTCGGTCGAGAACTGAGCTCCGGGCTCCATTGGTGTGGTTATCGGCTTCGCGTTGGTAAGTCTGAATTTTTCGACCATCGATTCAATGTAGGCACATTGATTTATGGAGATTGTTCTAGCTTTCCTATCGCGCTTGATTTCAAATCCCAAAAACCAACCGATCGGTCCGTTATCGGTTATATCCCAATGTTTTCTAATTTCTGCTTTGAACTTTTCAGCATCCTTCTTTCGTTTTGACGTGACAGCCATGTCGTCGGTTGCCACGGCAACGATTGTATGCTCGTCTCCTGAGCGTCGATAGAATACCGAGTGGTCCATTGCCGAGCGTTTGAAACCCATGTCATCCAAGAACACCTTACTCATTTCCATATACCACCCTCTTCCAGCCTGCTTCAACCCGTACAATCCCTTCAATAACCTCAAGACTTTCCCTTCCTGTCCTGGTTTCAGCACCCCACGAGGCGCTTTCATATACACGGTTTCCTTAAGTGGAGCGTTTAGATAAGCACTTTTGACATCAACGTGCTCGAATCTCCCAATCTTGTTCCGCGGCGTTCGCGAGAACTGCCCGAACAGTTGGCATTTTGGCGGCAGACGAAAAAGTCTCAGTATAATTCACTCCTTCGACTTGTCTGTGGCCACCAGCTACGATTCGAAGTCTGTAGCTCAGTGTTTCACCACTTGGTCCTCGTTTCACCCTCAAGACTTCGCCAAACGGAATAGCAACTTGACCTTTAGGTAAGTCCTCGACTACCCAAGTGCCAAATTTTTCGAGCTGATTGATTTCGTAGTCCAAGGCCTTTTGCCATTCCTTGGCATTAGGTCCTCGTAACGCTTCGTCAAGCGAGCGAGGGTCGGACGAGAGAGTACCAACGAGTGCGAAATCGGGTGGTAGAGAACTAAGTAGTTCATCTACTTCAGACATTTCGGGTACTGACTCATTTTCATAGGCTGTGTCATCGTAATGAGTGACAGCTGCTACTAAGCCTTGATTTAACTCTTTGTAGGCTCCTGGAGGCTTTCGTTGACGATGGCCGCGACCGTACTGTTGAGATTGATTGTCGTTGTCTTCGAGCTCTGGAATAGGTTCAGTTGGGGTTTCGAACGCTGGTTCTTGTTGAGTTTGAGGTTC
>MU130291.1:0-20856 GCA_015039465.1 Phlegmacium glaucopus | reverse complement strand
ATTTCGTCAGAAACCGGCATGTGTTCAGGACCCGGCATATCTTCAGCAGCCGGCAGTGCTTGAGCAGCCGGCATTTCTTCAGGAGCCGGTATCTCTGTAGGAGCCGGCATCTCTTGAGGAGCCGGCATTTCTTGAGGAGCGGGCATATCTTCAAGAGCCAGCATAGCTTGAGAAGCCGGCAGGAGTGGCAGAGCTCCAGGACCTGGCATATCAGAAGCCAGCTCCGGGTCTGGCATGACTCTGGTAGCCGGCATATCTTGAATGGCTCGCACTTGTGGGGCCGGGGTTGACGCAGGCGTCCGTTGCTCAGGTGTGGTGTTTGAAGGACCAGCAACTGCCGGTGCCGGCAGATCAACCGGCTCCCCCGACACTCTTGCTGGGTGCATCTCCGTGTGGACGAGGGCCTTGATGAGCGCTTCAGCTCTTGCGAGGCGATCCTGGAGCTCTCCGATGAGAATCTCCTGAGCATCCACCCTTTCCCTCAAAACCGTCACCTCCCCTTCTGCGGTCACATTCTTTTGCAACCAAGTGTCAACCAAGGCGTCGGATTGGTCCATCCTGTCCTCCACCCCTTCCATATCATCTGCTACCACAGTGATTTCGTGCCGAACACCGGCAATGACAGAGTCCACGTAGGCCGTGATATCTAGGAATGCAATTTATCAATATATTCGCAAAAGGTTCACAAAACATACCATCCTCCCTGTTCAACTCTGCGAAGGTGCGTTTCTTGGAGGGGCGGTGGTCCACCTCGTCATCGTCTGAGATGACCATGAGATCACTCTTAATGACCTTTTTCCTTTTGTTGCTGGGGGCCGGGGCAGGTTCACGCTTCGCAGGTGCCGGTTTCTTAGTCGGTGCCGGTTCTTTCTTGACTTGTGCCGGTTGTTTCTTTACCGGTGCCGGTTTCTTCGAGTGACCCGGCATGACTTGAGGTGCCGGTTTCTTCGATGGACCCGGCGTGGCCGGAGGTGCCGGCTTCTTCACTGGAGCTGGTGCCGGCACGATCACCCTCACCTGCTCTTTCTCTCTCTCGTCATCTACCGGATCGCACCTCATTTTCACTGTTGCACAGAAGACGCATGCCGTGCCTGACCCTCCCTGCTCATAACATGTCCTGCCGGACTTCACGCATCTCCGGCATGGTGGCTGTTGACGTCGACCATTGGTGAAGGGTACTGCCCTTTTCTTCTCTACTGGGCTTGCGGGACGGACAACCTTCGCTCTTGGTTCATCATCTTCACTCCACTCATCCACATAGTCCTCCTCACTTTCCTCCACCGGTGCAACCATTTTGGCCTTGCCTTTGTCTTGCCGATGGGCGTGTGTGAATGAAGCGGCAACCGGCACTCCAGTTACTGGTGCCGGTGAAAGGGCCGGTGGTCGGGTGGATGGTCGGGTGGATGGACCAGCAACTGGTGGGTCTGAGGGCCGTTTTTGCCCTGCGGATGGACCAGCAACAGGGACCTCTCATGTGACTGGTCGCGGAACCGGCACTGGCGCTGGCGCGGGGACTTTTGGTCGAGGGGGGGATGGAGGAGGGGAGGGAGATGGAATGGCGTCTTTTGAGGGGCCACTAGCCACCATGACCTGCAATGGCCGAGCTGGAGGTGCTTGGGGGCGTACTGCCGGTGCCGTGCCAGGAGCTCGATGGTGGTTTGGGTGTTTCTTGTCGAAGTCTTCCAAGACTGCCCGTTGCCCTTGCCAAAACTCCATGTTGAGCTGTCCTCGGCCCCTCGCTCGATGCCAGTTTTCAGTTAAAGGCCATAGGAATCTTGGCACCAAGAACTCTCGTTGAAGCTCTTTTTTTTTTTTTTTTTTTTTTTTTTTTTTTTTTTTTTGCCATTATGAGCATTAGACCGATACCGGTAACTATATCTGACTATAATTAATTCGTGAGTTCCGTCGGGCCGTAATTTTCCTTATTAGCCGTGATGGTCACGTGATCGCCCTTACAGAGTTGACCCTGTCAAACTTGGCCGTCAGACTTGGCCGTATAACCTGGCCGTCCACACCTACTCGGCCGTAATGTGCATACTTGGCCGATGGGTGTCTCGACACTATTTGCTCGTCGGGTCTAACATCATAGTTATCCGCCATGACAACCATATTCGACCATTATCATGTAATTATACTTCGTCGTGAGTTCTCTCGGGTCGTAATTTTCCTAATTAGTTTTAACGGTCATAGACAAAGCACATTCGGCCGTTATATAGGCTCGTGAACCGGTTGACCGTGTGATACCTGGCCGTGGAGTCTGATTGATCGTAAGGTTCTTAGTTGGGCCTGATCTGCCGTAACCTCACAGTTAGGAGTACCACATACGGCCCTTATTAATATACTTGGCCGTAAATACTTGGCCGTGACAGATGCTAACTTAGTGTATCTGATCGACAACCCATGTTTGTTACGTTACAGATTAAATGTGAAATTGATGACCGTCCCGGTAGTACACCCCGTCACGAAAGTTACTGGAACTGGCTGAACATTCGGTGACGCTCCCAGAAGAGGCAACTAGGAACGTTTCAATGCTTCCGGAACATGTAGAAGACTAGACAAAATTGAGAGAGCTCGAGGCGGTACATGTTTGCTACCCGTCGCAGGAACATACTATAAGGTTCCCAGAGAACATCATGGTCGTGGAGCGATACACGGCTCTCTGCAAGTGCTAGTGAACTAGGGATCTTTATACAATCGGTGTGACCGTACTAGAAGTTTAATGTGAGTGTCCTTGTCAGCCACGGTAATGGAAAGGAAGAGGTTACTATAGTTTTTCTCCCGACAATTTAAATACTAGGACGTCCTCTATAAGTCGTACTCACTCTAGTCTCCAACCGCCTCTGTCACTTACGGCCATCGTAACTACGGCTGTTCACGTGGCCTCTATCACGGCCGTCCGTGTCTTGTATGGCCGTCAATGCTGTCACGGCCGGCCGTATTTTCTACCGCCGTTACTGTTGCATCACAGTACTTCTCTTTATCTACGGCCTTAACCACGGCCGTTTATGCTCCTTTTCTCCGTACGGCCTGTGTACTGTTCTCTGAGTGGCAAGGGCTTCGTGGTTTTCAGTAATTTAGAAAGAAGAAGACTACAGGGAGTTTGCGGACTGCGTAACGGCCAGGGTACTTAAGGCCGTGGTGTATAGAGACTGGTAGACCCGGCTGGTTCTAGTGTGTAGGCAGGCCCTAGGTCGATACAAGTTAGAGGCCCCCAACTAGCTGTTAACTCCCAACGACCAATCTCCGGTAGCTACATCACACTCTCTAGTTGACACTCTGCGACTATGCAGTGCACAAACTGCTAACAACTCCACGGATATAAACAAATAGAAACATACAAATATAAACATTCAAGTAGTTTGCAAACAACTAGAAGCGGAAAAAAAAAGGACAGCTGTTGGTCCACTCACGGCTGTCGTGTGGACGGCCGCACCTGATTACAAGAAATGAATCACAAGTATATCGATAGCAGTGACGGTGGTGAGATGTGAGATATGTACAGACGAATGTGGTTGTGGGAATAGGCTCGAGAGTAACTACTGGAGCTACGGCAACAGGCCCTACGGCAGCGTTTGCCGTGTTAACTGTGCCACAAGGGGTCTCTTGCGGGATTGGATCATTCAGAGCAGTAGACTGTTCAGTTACATACACAATTTATCGCAGTGTCTTACGGAATTACGCTCACTGGTCCCTCTGTGCCCTGCGAGGCCTCGAAGTTGCTCTCAAGAACCACGGTTCTAAGGTCTGATATCTGTACTTCCATATTTAATGTACTATTCCCAGCTTATACCAGCAGTAGTACCCCCCCAGTCTGGACTGCCCGTTTATCATCAGGTCTGTGGGTCACAGCCGGGTCATATATGTAATGCCGGCTGATTCCGTAGAGTTGCCGGCCTGTTCATATACTGGCATTGCCGTGTCATACCCTGCAGTGCCGGTTCATATCTTTTGACACCTACTGCCCCTCTCTCTATCCCAGCAGTACAAGTCCCTGTTCATCCCAGCAACAGCTGGTTGATCTGAGCATCACCCGGTCATAGATGACCAACTATCACCAGTTGAAACAACTCCTGCCGGGTCATACACCCTACCAAAACACATCGGTTGACACCACCCAGCCATGCTGATATGGACCTGCCCAGCATCGTCTAGTGCCGTAGGTATTCCGTGAATCCGTATCTTTCGACACAGTGTGTAGATCCAAATATAGAATACCATATTCCCGGATTCACGGGGCCCCGTGAATCCGTATCTTTCAACACAGTGTGTCCGTTCCGGGAATCGTACCCTTCGATACACTGTAGTGTGCCTATGTGCAGCTAGGACATTTTGTTGGTTACAACTCCGAATCCAAGGGGTACAGGATATACTGGCCTGCTAAACGATCTATTACTGTTGAGAGAAATGTTGTTTTTAATCAAGACAACGTACGAATCGGTGAAACTTTCAATATTGATGGTGATATACTGGCTGAGGGGGAGAGGGATAAAATCATCCACCAATCCCCAAATAATCCAGAAAATATCGATAATACTGTCGAAAATGTTGAAAAAGATCAATCAGTAACCAATCCTCAAACTGAACAAGAAATAGATATCGTACCTCAGGATCAATCAACTGTAACCACATCCAAACCTGTAACTGAAGTTGAACATGAACCAGTTATGGAAATTGAACAAGACGATGCCCAAACCCAGCAGTATGGTCGCGGTCGTCGTCAGCGCAAGCCCCTAGGAGCTTACAAGACACTAAATGATGGTCTAATCGCAACCCTAACTCACTATGATGACTCAAATCTTGAAAACGAGTCAGTAAATGAAGTAAACAACAACGATGATGAACTCAGCTTCCTTTCATCTGATTTTGCACTTGTTGGAATGTTACCATCCGATCCACGTTCCCTTGATGAAGCATTATGTGGACCGAACGCAAAGGAATGGCAAGCGGCATTGGACTATGAAATTTCTCAGCTCAAAAAATTTGGCACCTGGGTAGTCGAAGACTTACCAAAAGGACACGTCGCCATTCCATGTGGTGAAGTTCTCAGGGTAAAGTGAGGACCGAGTGGCAAAATGTTAAGTTATCGACTTTGAATCGTTGCTGGTGGTCATAGACAAGTCGAAGGTGTAAATTACACCGAAACCTTCTCATCCGCTGCAAAAATGCCAACCGTTTGTGCAGTGCTCGCAAGTGCTGCAGAGCAAGACTGGGAGATTGAGCATGTCAACGTAAAAAGTGCTTATCTAAATGCGCCTCTAAAAGAGACCATGTATATGAAAGCGCCTCATGGGGTATTGAAACCAGGACAGGAAGGAAAGGTCCTGAGGTTACTGAAGGGGCTGTATGGACTGAAGCAAGCTGGTTGAGGGTGGTACATGGAAATGAGCAGCGTGTTCCTGAATGATATGGGTTTCACGCGATCAGCAATAGATCACTCCGTATTTTATCGACGTTCAGGAGACAAGCACACTGTCGTTGCCATCGCCACTGATGATATGGCTGTAACTTCGAAACGGATGATAGACGCTATAAATTGTTGTTTGTGTTGTTATAAAACACCAACCAGAGGGAACTGGACCAGACTTTAGGTCAGAATATCCCCCTGTGTTCATTTAGGGAAGGTATAACCAGAGACTAGTAAGCACACTTGGTTAAGAGGGAGTAGAGGAGGATGAGGATGAATATGAAAGGTGACTGAGGGTGGACAGTTAAGGACTGAAAAAGCGAACTCAGGGGTTAAGGAAGAGGATGAGGAAGAATAAGAGGGAGTCTTCAGCAAGACTATAGTAATTGACAGTGGGGATAGATTGACAGTTAAAGGCAGAAAAAGCGAACTTGAGGAAGGAATTCACTGGAATTCCACTGAGATGATGATTGTTGGGGGGTAAGAATGAATTGAACTGAACTACCTATCCTGGTACAAAAGAGCAGTATTTATACCCTAAGGATGAGGCTATGTAAAACAATAAAAGAAACAAAGTACGTGCTGTCAAAGGAAGAAAGATAAAGAGAGGACAGCTGCGAGAAGAAAAAAACAATGGAAAAGAAGAAGGAACAATAAAAAAATCTGCAAAGTGTCAAAGTGCGAGAGAAAAGAAGAGAAGGCAGTGTACATAGTCCAATAGCAAAAATATATCAACTCCATAGACGTGTGGTCATGTCAAAAATGTGAAAGGTCCTGAGTCAACACTTGAAAGGCGCAGCCTTGTTCCCGAGAAAACACTACTTGCCCATGGTCCCATGTCGCGCAGCCTTGATAACACTTGACACACTGCAAGAATAATCCTCTGCTGCTGATTCATCTGCAATTCCTGCTTAGTCGTGATCCTCCTGGACTTCCTAAATTGTCATAAAGAGGGTGGGAAGGCTTCAGGTACCGCGTGAATGATGGTTTTGGCAGTGAATGATAAGATAAGAGGTAGATGAGTGAGGAGAGGGGACTGAGTGAGATCCAGGAGCGAGGGATGGCAAGATAGATGGCTGAGGGGAAGACTTGTGGGTCCATAGCCACAACAACAATGACAAAGCCTTGTACATAATGGGAGATGTAGTTGATGCGTCCATAAAGGGGCCGTTCTTGAAATGATGGACCAAGAATACGATCAAACGCGAGCCGATGACCGATGCGAATAGTAGATTGATCGCTTTGCTGGATCACTAGCCAAGGAACGAACGGATGGTATATGCTTAGGAGCATGTCGATAGTGAAAACAATGGAGAGCATAGTGTGAGACATTGAGAGTATGATGAGCGATGGGGATGTTATCGTTGAACGAATGATTTTGTTGACCAGGAACACAATTCAGGGTTGCTTCCAAAATAGGTAAGTGAATTTGAAGTCCGCTTATTTTCATGATGGCGACTTTTAAGCTTTCTTCTCATGCTACCAATCAGTATTGGTGCGCGATAACGCTACTAGGTTCAAGGCAGAAATTAAGAAGCACTGGGATATAACTGACAACGGACCTATTGGTTGGTTTTTGGGATTTGAAATCAAGCACAACTGAAAGGCTAGAACGATATCTATAAATCAATGCGCCTACATTGAAGCGATGGTTGATAAATTTAAACTTACCAATGCGAAACCAATATCGACACCAATGGAACCAGGAGCGCAATATTCAAACAACCAATCACCTTCCTCTGTTAACCAGTTCTCCCGAATGCAAGGAATTCCGTATATCGAGGCCATTGGCAGTGTACTTTGGCCGGTTGTTGTGTCGAGGCCAGATGTGGCGTATGCAGTTGGAATATTATCCCAATTCATACAAAACCCAGGAATTGCACACTGGGAGGGATTGAAACGAGTCATTATTTATTTAGGAACAACAAAAAATTACTGGCTCATCTTCGGAGGTCAATCCAATGTGCTCCTAGAAGGATACTGTGATGCTGACTGGGCAAGCCAAAAGCATTGGCACTTGATATCCGGGTACTTGTTTCATTTTGGACTTGGGGCAATTTCCTGGAGTTTGAAGAAACAGCATATTATCGCGCTATCGAGTACAGAAGCAGAGTACATAGCGCTTACCCATGCTGCAAAAGAGGCTTTGTGGATGAGAGGATCGAAGCCAGGGCCTATCCAGGTGAATTGCAATAACCAAGGAGCACTAGCGCTCGCCAAAGACAATAAGTTTCATTTGAGAACCAAGCATATCGATCTGCGATATCACTTCATCAGGGAAGCCGTTCAAGATAACAAAATGGAGCTGAACTACATACTGACCGATGAAAATGTTTCGGACATCTTCACTAAAGCATTAGCAAGACCCAAGTTTGTGGGATTTGTTGAACGATTGGGATTGGGGGAGTTGAAGAAGTAGCGGATTCAAACTCAGTTGAGGAAGCAAGAACAATAACCATTGATAACGAGATCAGCACGTTCATTGTCACATGATGATCACGTACGCGACATGGGAATCAACGGAGCCTAACTCGAGGGGGAGTGTTGAGGTATACGAGTTTCGACTTGTTAATTCATTCCTTAATCTTTTATCATCTTATATTTTATTATCTTATTGTTTCTTTTATTTTGTGTCACGATAATGGTCACATTTATTAGTCATGGATTTTACTGTAGCAAGTCTCAACTTTTACCAAAAGTTGAGACGTGAGTTCATTCATTTACTATTTTAATTACTTCGTCTAACATATACCTAGTCACTATTTCATTGCTCTATGTCACATATTTCTATTTTTAAGTTGTCACGCAGTATGACACATTGTAACACCCTTAACGGTTACACAGTGTGACAACAGATTTTAACAAAAGTGTTTGTTTTGTTTTTTTTTGTTTTGAGGAAGTATTTAGATAGTTCTGACCTAATAATCCATCAATATATAAAATAGTAAAACCTTCAAGATCTGCTAGTTAATTTAGCTGGTGGTTCCTGACCCCTGCAACAATTGTTTAACAGGTTCTAACAAATTATATTAATTTATAATACCCATTTTAACCCTACATTAGTTATAACTGCAAATTTAAATGTCTGACATAGGTATAATAATTAATATACAACTTTTACCAAAAGTTGAGACTCACTATTTCATTGCTCTAGCTGCGAAATATTCCAACACTATGGACCCACAAGTCTTCCCCTCAGCCATCTATCTTGCCATCCTCACTCCTGGATCTCACTCAGTCCCCTATCCTCAATTATCTACCTCTTATCTTATCAGTCACTGCCAAAACCATCATTCACACGGTACATGAAGCCTTCCCACCCTCTCTATGACAATTTAGGAAGTCCAGGAGGATCACAACTAAGCAGGAATTGCAGATGAATCAGCAGCAGAGGATTATTCATGCAGTGTGTCAAGTGTTATCAAGGCTGCGCGACATGGGATCATGGGCAAGTAGTGTTTTCTCAGGAACAAGGCTGCACCTGACTCAGGACCTTTCACATTTTTGACATGACCACACGCCTATGGAGTTGATATATTTTTGCTATTGGACTATGTACACTGCCTTCTCTTCTTTTCTCTCGCACTTTGACACTTTACAGATTTTTTTTATTGTTCCTTCTTCTTTTCCATTGTTCTTTTCTTCTTGCAGCTGTCCTCTCTTTATCTTTCTTCCTTTGACAGTGCGTACTTCTTTCTTTTTATTGTTCTACATAGCCTTATCCTTAGGGTATAAATACTGCTCTTTTGTACCAGGATAGGTAGTTTCTCCCAATTCATTCTTACTCCCCTACAGTCATCTGCTCAGTGGAATTCCAGTGAATTCCTCCCTCTAAGTTCGCTTTTTCAGTCCCTTACTGTCACTGTCCTCTACTGTCAACTGCTATAGTCTTACTGAAGACTCTTTCTTACCCATCCTCATCCTTGTCTTATACCTCATTCATCTTCCAAGATCTTCATCCTCACCCTCCTCTACTCTCTCCTAACCAAGTGTGCTTACTAGTCTCTGGTTATACCTTCCCTAAACGAACACAGGGGGATATTCTGACCTAAAGTCTGGTCCAGTTCCTTCTGGTTAGTGTTTTATAACAACACAAACAACGATTTATATCGGTGGTAACCAATTTTATAACAAGGTGTTGTTGTAAGACAACACATGCTAGCTTATATACATGAGGGCCCAGGTAACTACCCTAGGACCTGATATAGCAATCATATGTGTAAATGTAAATATAAAGGACATGTTTATAAGAACATGTGATAGGTATCTGCTTAGAGTTGCATGTGTATAGAGTACTAAGCAAGATGGTGAGTGGTAATCTTGTGAGTCTATGTATATGGTTTGTGTACAATAACTATAGGAGGGGGGATGGAGATAGTAGGTGTGTGTGTATGTACCTATGTAGTGTCCTCTGACAGGTATTACAGTAATTTACTCAATTATTGATAGTTTCTTATGGGAAAAATAACCCACAGCTGTGCCCATTGACCTTCCAGTGACACTGGAATAATTCCTGCCAGGGTGTTCTGACCCTGGTGGGGTATCTCAAAAATTTCCCAGGCTTAATTGCTGTCTCATTCATTGATTCAATGCTTGATGATTTGTTATGGGAAAAATGACCCCCAGGTGTGCTCATTGACCCACAGGTGACATTGGAATAATCCCTGTCAGGTTGTGCTGACCCTGGTGGGGTATCCCAGAATTTTTTGAGGTATAATTGTTGTCTCATTCATGTTATTACAGTAATTTAATCAATTTTTGGGAAAAATGACCTGCAGGTGTGCTCATTGACCCACTAGTGACACTGGAATAATCCCCACTAGGTTTTTCTGACCCTGGCAGGGTATACCAGTATTTTCAGTGCTTAATTGCTGTCTCATTAATGTTATTCCAGTAATTTACTCAATTTTTGATAGTTTCCTATGGGAAAAATGACCTGGAGGTGTGACAATTGACCTGACAGTGATGCTGGAATGATCCCCATCAGGTTGTGCTGACCCTGGTGGGTTCTTCCAGCATTTTCTGGGGCTTCATTGGTGCCCCATCAATGGTATTACAGTAATTTAATCAATTCTTGATGGTTTTTTATGGGAAAAATGACCCACAAGTGTGCCCATTGACCTGCCAGTGACACAGGAATAATTCCTGCCAGGTTGTGCTGACCCTGGCAGGGTATCACAGCACTTTCCAGTGCTTAATTGCTGTCTCATTCATGTAATTACTATTAAGTTATGGGGAAATGTTGGATGGAATCTGGAATGGATGGAATGGAACCAGACTAATGGAAAGGACTATGGCCTCAGTGTATGTGCTGTGCCACCCAACTCCTATGTTGTCCTGATTTTGGAACTGGAAGAGAAAGGAACAAGATGGAAGTCTCAGGGGACTTAGAGGATGAACAAGAGAGGAGAAATAAGTTGATATTCAAAACTGGGGAAAACATACAAGTCTTGGGTACTTAAATAATATCAAGGAATAGCAACTGAATGTAAAAGATAAAAATAATAGTGCTGTGCTCTGCTCCTGAAAGTCCTGCATTCTTGGGTGAATAATCTGATGCTGATGTGCTGACTGATAATGGGAAAATGCTGACAAAGATATGCTCATTATGGTGAAGATGAGGGAAATGGGTTTGGAGTAGTGCTGGAGGAGCTGGAATAATATGGAGAACCTTTGGAGCTGGATGTAGGAAGAGTGGTTCCAGATGTAAGGGAGACAAGTTATGGGAGGGTTGTGGGCTTCTGGAGACAGCTCTGATGGAGCTGGACCAGAGTAACACATGATGGAATGTAACAATTACATACAGTAATATAATCAATTCTTGATGATTTTTTATGGGACAAATGACCCAGGTAGGTAAAGTACAGTGTAATGACTAATACATGCCAGCAAACACATACAGTGTAATGACTAACACAGTGATCCACTTGTGTAGCATTGATCAAGTCAAGCTAAAAGTTAAGTGTTGTGAATTTGGGGGGTTTAGATGGCCTAAGCACTGAGTCAAGTTCTAGCAGAATGACTCAAGTCAAATATGTGCAGTTTAAGATTAAATGCATGGATGGAAAGGAAGTGCAGAAAGGAAAGATGTAGTTTATGCATATGGAACGCAAAAATGTGTGTGTGAGACTATTATGCTGATTCTGCAAAATACTTTTTCTTGGAATTAAAGCTATTTAATGCAGAGGTGAGAAAGGGTACAAATTGTTATTGTTCTTTTGTGCATTTGCTATGCACTCTTTATACTAGACCATTACAAACTAAAAGGAGCTACACACGAAACATATTGTTAAAATATGTAACATAAAATGAATTAGAGGCTGTTGTTGTCAAGAAATAGAATGGAAATGAAAGCTTAGCAAAAAGGAACCTGTGTAAAATAATGTGGCTGCAACAAATAAAACTGTGCACTGTCAGCGCTAAAAGGTACAAAAGTAAGATCCGGCTCTGGAATATAAAATATAAAATAGAGTGTGAAAAATGACTAAAACAAAGGAAAATGTATGCAAAATAATATTATTGGTCATCAAATAATCCGTGAACATGGAATAATGACATAAGGCTTGTGACACAATCATGTGACCTTATGTGGAACAGTTATAGGACAATGAAACAAAAGCTCTGTATGAGCTGCTGGAATAAGAAAATATATAAGTAAAATGAAGAAAAGAATTAAAAACGAATGCTCAATGAAATAAGCTGAAAGGTGATAATTTTGTAAGTGAAAAATCTTGATGTTCATCATCTCCTCCCTACTGAAACATTGACTGTCTGCAGTCAACCTCTTTTCTTGCAATGTTAGTCGATGAGATATGCAGAATCCATGAAGTCAGTGGTTGAGTATGACCTGTTATAATTGCCAAACAGTTTGATGAGAGAGACAAGTAAGATGAGAGGAGGATGATGAAGGTGACAAAGGTAGAGAAGATGACAATTGTTGAGAAGGTGAGATAGTTGACACAGGTATTTTTTTTAAGTTTTTCAAAGGATGAAAGGAGGGGTTGGACCCAGGAGTTGATGATTCGAGGGTATATGTTTCTACTGCTTTCTTCATTTCTGCCATGTATATTGGGTCGTTCAGCCAAACTATGTCCTTTAGTTGATCTGGGAATAATAGGTTGCCATACTTCCAATTAGAATGGCATGGTTCTGAGAATTTGTTCTGTGTATCTTCAATAATATGTTTGATAGTGAGGGCAATATCATCTATCTCCTTAATTTGTAAAGGAGTAAGAGTGCGTTCCCAAATATTTGTTGGTAAGGTGTTCAAATTTTGATGATGTCCAATATTTGGCAAAGATTTTGACTTGTGGAGTAATGAAGACGGCATGTTAAAATTAACAAGATAGAGCTTTTGATGGTGAAGTTGTAGATGTGGCAATATGTCAAAATCATATGAGTTTAAATAGAGCTATTTATTTTGATAATGTAAGAAGGATAGATGCTACGAGTTCAGATGCCACAGATATCAAGAGATGACCCAAACGATGGGTTAAGCTGATATCACTACAGCTTAACTCTTGTTACGGTTGTCTGACAGGTTTGAACTTCTTATTTCTTAATAGTACGACTTTAGTACTTGTTTATAAGAAAGAAGGGAAGATGATATTTTTGTGTTTTATTCTACTGATTTTATACTAAATACGAGACAATGCGAGCCACAGTCCAAGCGGGCCACTCGCGGAGTGGCCTGAACGATACCAAAACGAGGCATGAGAAAGTACACTACTAAAGTCCGAAAGTCTTTGTGACCTAAGTCACGTGATGTGATGTTGTCCATAATCCGTGTTCACGAGTTCTCCATTCCTTACAATAACCAGGTGGTCTTGATTGCCGAGCATGAATAAGTGGAAGTGTTGGGAAGAGAAGCATGAATGACTAAGCATGAAGAGTGCTTGATGACCGTTGGATTACTATTGTGAAGGAAAATGGGTGTATACTGTGGAAATTAATAGTATGTGCTCATTAACCACTTAGCTGACTGCTGCCTTCACAAATTAATTGTGGATGCATACTGCAATAGTATTCCCATATGCGCTATTGGTTGTGTCAAGATGGACAGATCACTTGATTTTGTGAAGGTCTTGTGATATTGCATAATGTGACTGTTCCCAAGATGGTTGATTGTAAGTCCATTTTCTCGTGGTGTCAATGATTATCTGGCTTGTCTCTTGTCATCACCATGTCAAACCCTGACAGAATCAGTCCTCCTCAGATACCATCTTGCACTTCTTCAGATGTTCTTTGATCACAACCTTTTCTGCCTAGCCTGACCTCTGTTGCCTCTCAAATATCTTTTCCCCCTATGACCCCTGGCCTGGCCCAACTGGCATTCACTCTTCAAGATTCATTTCAGCAGACTTTTCAGGTTCTTATTAACCTCAAAAGAACTGTTTTGACCACCTCCCAAGCACAGGAATGTAGAGCGTCTCTGGCCAAGATTGAAGAATGTTTGGTAGACTGTCTGTTTTCTTCACCCTATACTTCCCTATTCATTTACTTCTTGCAGGAATTTCTTGAGCAAACTCTTCAACAGATGTGCATGTTCAGACACTTCAGATGGTCCCTTAACTATGAAAACATGGCCGAATGGTGCAACCAATTCCCAGAACATATGCATCACATTGCCCTTGTTAAACAGATTCACTGTGAATATCAACGGTTACACAAATTGGTTGATGAATTACTCACTTCTGTTTCTCTGAGTCTGGTAGGTAGTGAGAGTCAGTCTGACAAAGAGGAAGAGGGAGATGAGAGTTCAGACAACCAAGCTGCACCCCCCAAGGAAATGGCTACCCCAGTGGAGAGTGAGGCACCTGTTGTCGTTATAAAACCACAACCTCTTCCAAAACCGTGTCCTGTCATGAACGTGAACATCAGAAAAAAGCAGTTTAGCCCTGGAGCTTCCCAGGACCCCCTAGGTGCCTTGGGATGCCCTAAGGCACTCAGGGCATCAAAGCACTCAGAGCATCTTGTATTGCTCTCAGGGCAAGGTTCTTTCCACCAAATTTTCCCACAGAGCTCTAGAGCATCCCAGGGTGTCTTAAGTCAACCAAGGAGGCCCTAAAGATGGCAATGATATTATTATTAAATAGACAATTTATTGCTTTTAATGCTTTCACAGACCGTTGAGGTGTCCCAAGGCATCTCAAAGCATCTCAAAGCATCTCAAAGCATCCCCAAAGCATCTCAAAGCATCCCAAAGCTATCAAGGATACTCTGGTGGTCTTTAGGCCATCTCAGAACAGTGGTTGAGAACAGTCATAAAAAGAATATATTTAGGGTATTGGGTAGTAGGCTAGATATGATATGAGTTATATGAAGAGATGGGGTGTACTAGTAAATAAGGTAAGAAGTATAGATGATGAGGGCGATGAGGATTCAGGTCAATAAAATAGAAGAATCAAAATATACTAATGCCTTCATCTGCAATACGGTATAAATTGTTGTTTGTGTTGTTATATAACACCAACCAGAGAGCAATGGACTAGTCTTTAAGTCAAAAGCCTCCCTGTTGTTCATTTAGGGAAGGTGTAACCTTGACTTGTATCACACAGAGGTAGGGGTGAGAATAGAGATGAGGATGAGGATGAGGATGAATAGAGAGGGTGACTGAGGAGGGAGAGTATAGAGAAGAGGATGAATGAGAAAGAGTCTTCAGTAAGACTATAGCAGATAGCAGTTGACAGTAAGGGACTGAAAAAGCGAACTCAGAATGACTAAGGAGGAGGATGAAGATGAATAATAGAGAGTCTTCAGCAAGACTATAGCAATTGACAGTAGAGGGCAGTAACAGATAAAAGACTAAAAAAGCAAACTTGAGGGAGGAATTCACTGGAATTCCACTGAGAAGATGACTGTTGGGGAGTAAGAATGGATTGGAGGGAACTACCTATCCTGGTACAAAAGAGCAGTATTTATACCCTAAGGATGAGGCTATGTAGAACAATAAAAAAAGAAAGAAGTACACACTGTCAGAAGAAGAATGATGAGAGGACAGCTGCGAGAAGAAAAGAACAATGGAAAAGAAGAAGGAACAATAAAAAAATCTGTACAAGTGTCAAAGTGTGAGAGAAAAGAAGAGAAGGCAGTGCACATAGCCCAATAGCAAAAATATAGCAACTCCATAGCTGTGTGGTCATGTCAAAATATGAAAGGTCCTGAGTCAACATTTGAAAGGTGCAGCCTTGTTCCCGAGAAAGTACTACTTGCCCATGATCCCATGTCGCACAGCCTTGATAACACTTGACACTCTGTGAGAATAATCCTCTGCTGCTGATTCATCTGCAATTCCTGCTTAGTTGTGATCCTCCTGGACTTCCTAAATTGTCATAAAGAGGGTGGAAAGGCTTCAGGTACTGCGTGAATGTTAGTTTTGGCAGTGAATGATAAGATAAGAGGTAGATAATCAAGGATAAGGGACTGAGTGCGATCCAGGAGTGAGGTATGGCAAGGTAGATAGTGGAGGGGAAGCAGTACTTTTCTGTCCCCCACCAGATCTGATCAGTTCTGACAAGTTCCGCTCAGATCTGATCAGAACCAGTCAGATTCTGTGCAGATCTGCTCAGAATCTGAGCAGTTCTGAGCAGTTCTGAGCAGATCTGCACAGAATCTGACTGGTTCTGATCAGAACTGCAATACTTATAAGTCAATTCCTACTAATTCATCTTTTCTAACTTTTCAAACATATTAATTTAAATTTAAGAAGTTTATTGAGGGGGGATTAGTTACTAATACATTAGAATCACAAAATAATATATTTAGTTAATATCAGAAAAATGAAATAAAGGTAGTAGGTGGTCAAAATGGGTGGGTAGAGTGTAAAAATGGGTGGGTAGAGTGTAGAAATGGATAGGTAGGGGGTGGAAACGGGGGTGATGGGGGTCTATTTGTCATCATAGGTGGGTATTCATCGTCGTCGGGGTGTATTCGTCATCATCTGGGCATCTATTGGTCATCATTGGGGTGTATTCGTCATCTTGGGCATCTATTGTTAGGGGACACCCGACTTTAACCCAAACCTCAACTCTAGAATCATACACCCCACCTTTCCGACGACCTCCGACCTTCCGTCCAACTCCGCTTCCGTCACCGGTTGACTCCGGAATCCCGTAGTTCCGCTCCGACTCCGGTCCTCCGATTCACTCCGTCTTTTATTTCTATTTTTCATATCGCACCACTTCTTATTTAATTAATTAATTATTATCGTATCATTCCTTTATTTATTTTATATCTCCGTTATGTCCATATTAGTACTTAAACACCCCCAGCCTAGCAGGGATCCCCATCCTTTCCTCTTTGGATCCCCTGCTAGGTAAGTCACTTGTAGATATCTTTTCTGAAATATTATTAACTTTGGATCCCCTGCTAGCTTGACTAAGTCAGCGTTGCAGTTGCCCTAACATCTATTGGTTGTTGTTGGGGTGTATTGGTTGTTGTTGGGGTGTATTTGTCATCACGGGGGGTGTATTCATCGTCTTGGGGCCTATTTGTTGTCATGGGTGGGTATTCATTGTCCTCGGGGCGTATTTGTCATCGTCAGGGTGTATTTGTCATTGTGGGGGTGTATTTGTCATCTCGGGCATCTATTTGTTATTGTGGGGGGTGCATTCATTGTCGTTGGGGTGAATTCAGCATTGTGGGGGTATATTTGTTGTTGTGGATGTGTATTCGTCATCTTGGGTGTCTATTTGTCATCATGGGGGTGTTTGTTATCGTGGGGGTGTATTCATCCATCGTGGGTGTCTATTTGTCGTCATGGGCGTCTATTTGTTGTCATGGGGGGGGGGGTATTCATTGTCGTGGGCATCTAGTAGTTGTCATGGACGTGTGTGCGTCATTGTACACGTGTATGGGTTGTTGTTTGTGTTGTTCTTGTTGTACATGTGTTGTGTCGTTGTACACATCGTGTGTGGTTGTTGTAGGTGTAGTGGTTGTTTGTCATCATTGTACATGTTGTATGTCGTCATCGTCATACATGACCTATTATAACATGTTAGCAGTGAATTAGAATAGAATAAAATAACAAAATATCCCTCCCTTGGATGGGAGGGTTACCGTTGGTTATGGTCCTCGTTGTTATGGTGGCTGTCGAAACGGGCATTGTTGAAAATGGGTGGTGGTGTGAGAAACAGAAGACAAGATCAACAAACAGTGACAGGCACATCACATGTGATCACGTGATCACACCCCTCACACTGAACAAAATACATGATTTTGATGGCAACAATGTCATTGCCATCTAATCTCAATATATTGGTTTGTTGTGCTACTTGACATATTACTAATTATATTATTTTTCTAGTAAACTCAAGTGATTCATTTGCTGATCTAACTTAATTCTGCTCAGAATCTGACCAGATTCTGCTCGGAAATGGTCAGATTCTGCTCGGAAATTGGTCAGAATTAAATCTGATTAGATCTGATCAGATCTGGTATTTCTGATCAGATCTGATCAGAATCTGGTCAGAAAAATTGGCCCTATTACTGCCATTTGGGCTTGTAAAAATTCTGACCAATTCTGATCAGATCTGATCAGATCTGGTGGATCACAGCAAAGACCTCAGGGGAAGACTTGTGGGTCCATAGCCACAACAATGATGACAAGGCCTTTTACATAATGGGAGATGTAGCTGATGTGTCCACCAAGAGGCTGTTGAAATGATGGACCAAAGATATGATCAAATGTGAGCTGATGACTGATGCAAATAGTAGATTGATCGCTTTGTTGGATGGCTAGCCAAGGGACAAACAGATGGTAGATATTTAGGAGCATGTCAATAGTGTAAATGATAGACATCATAGTGGAAGACATTGAGGGTATGATGAGTGATGAGGATGATAACATTGAATGAATGATTTTGTCGACCAGGAACACGATATCACACACCAATACTGATTGGTAGCATGAGAACAAAGCTTAAAAGTTGCCATCATGAAAATAAGCAGACTTTAAATTCACTTACCTATTTTGGAAGCAGCCCTGAATTGCATTCCTGGTCAATAAAATCATTCATTCGACATTAACATCCTCATCACCCAGCATATCCTCAATGTCTTCCACTATGTTCTCGATCATTTACACTATTGACATGCTCCTTAACATCCACCATCTGTTTGTCCCTTGGCTAGTGATACAACAAAGCAATCAATCTACTATTCGCATTGGTCATCAGCTTGTGTTTGATCACATCTATGGCCCATCATTTCAAGAATGGCCCATTTATGGATGCATCAGCTACATCTCCCATTATGTCAAAGGCTTTGTCATTGTTGTTGTGGCTATGGACCCACAAGTCTTCCCCTCAGCTATCTATCTTGCCATACCTCGCTCCTGGATCTCACTCAGTCCCCTATCCTCAATTATCTACCTCTTATCTTATCATTCACTGCCAAAACCATCATTCACACAGTACATGAAGCCTTCCCACCCTCTCTATGACAATTTAGGAAGTCCAGGAGGATCACAACTAAGCAGGAATTGCAGATGAATCAGCAGCAGAGGATTATTCTCGCAGAGTGTCAAGTGTTATCAAGGCTGTGTGACATGGGATCATGGGCAAGTAGTATTTTCTTGGGAACAAGGCTGCACCTTTCAAGTGTTGACTCAGGACCTTTCACATTTTTGACATGACCCCATGCTTATGGAGTCGACATATTTTTGCTATTGGACTATGTACACTGCCTTCTCTTCTTTTCTCTCGCACTTTGACACTTTACAGATTCTTTTATTGTTCCTTTTTCTGTTCCATTGTTCTGTTCTTCTCGCAGCTGTCCTCTCTTCATCATTCTTCCTTTGACAGCACGTACTTCTTTTTTTTTATTGTTCTACATAGCCTCATCCTTAGGGTATAAATACTGCTCTTTTGTACCAGGATAGGTAGTTTCTCCCAATTCATTCTTACTCCCCACAGTCATCCTCTCAGTGGAATTCCAGTGAATTCCTCCCTCAAGTTCGTTTTTTTTATCTCTTTACTGTCAATCTATCCCTCTACTGCTATAGTCTTGCTGAAGACTCTATCATCCTCATCCTCCTCCTTAATCCCTCTAAGTTTGCTTTTTCCATCCCTTACTGTCAACCAATTGTCTACTGCTATAGTCTTACAGAAGACTCTTTCTCATTCATCCTCATCCTCATCCTATACCTCAGTTTCCTTCTAAGAACTTCATCCTCATCCTTCTCATCTCTATTCTTTCCCCCTACCTCTGTGTGTTACAAGTCTAAGGCTAAGCCTTCCCTAAACAAATAACAGGGAGTCTCTTGACCTAAAGACTGGTCCACTGCTCTTTGGTTGGTGTTTATATACAACACTCACAATGATTTATAGCGATTCAGGGCTGCTTCCAAAATAGGTAAGTGAATTCAAAGTCCGCTTATTTTCATGATGGCAACTTTCAAGCTTTGTTCTCATGCTACCAATCAGTATTGGTGCACAATAACATCAAGATTGGCTTCCTTGACATCTTCAATATTGACACTATTGTCTTGTTCTATATCCATTGTTACATTCCGTCACACGTTACTCCGGTCCGACTCCGACGGAGTTGTTTCCGGTAGTCCGTATTCCGTTCCAGTACTTTCCCTTGTCTCCGACTCTACTCCTCCTACGTCCGACTCCTAGACTTCTCCGTATCATTCCGACTCTTCCGACGATATCCCAAACACCTTACCACACCTTCGTCATAACAACTATTCCTTTGTCATCACTTTCCCACTATCAGTCAGCCCACCAGCCATGGATTATTCACCCAAGAATGCAGGACCTTTTCCGGGAGCAGAACGCAGCACTTATATTTATATTTTATATTTCGGTTGCAATTCCTTTTATATTTAAAGTACTCGAACTTGTATGTTTTCCCTTAGTTCAAATATCAACTTTGTTTCCTCCTCTTGTTTGTCCTCTAAGTCACTGAGGTCTTCCGTCTTATTACTTCTTCTTCCGTTCCGAAATCAGGACACCATAGGAGCTGGGCGGCACAGCACACACGCTGAGGCCAACGTCCTTTCCAGGTTACTGTTCCGGTTCTGTTCCGTCCGTTCCGGAGTAACTCCGACGTGACTTCTTTGTTTTAAACTTAACAGTATATTCGAACTGCTCACCCACTCCTATGCAAACTCGTTCTAAAACTTCCAAAACACAATTACCGATACAAGAAATTATGTCCCACGAAAACACTCCCATTCCCGATGTAGTTGAAGAGGCTAGTCATATTGATGAACCTCGGAGTACTACGGACGAAGTTGAGTCTCCAACTATTCATATCAATCAACTCGTTTCCGCTTTAAATTCCCTCGGGAAATCTTCAGCTAAGTCCGATTCGGCTGGCAGACTTAGAGAGCCCGAACCCTTCACGGGTAAGGACCCTAAGAAACTAAAAGCTTTTCTTTTCCAGTGCAAGCTCTATTTCCGGAGCTCTTCCGACACATTCCGAGATGACTCCAAGCGAGTAAC
>MU130290.1:0-11589 GCA_015039465.1 Phlegmacium glaucopus | reverse complement strand
CCGAATGCCCGAATGCCCAGCCAGAATGTGTTTTCTGGCTGGTTTTGGATGATATCCCGAGCACTGCCCAGGAAATGTGTGTTCTGGCTGGTTGTTGGGTTGTATCCCAAACGCCCACCGGCAGCCAGAACCATTTGTTCTGGTTGGTATTCGGGTTGTATCCCGAATGGCCAGCCAGAAAAGGCAGTTTCTGGCTGGTATTTGGGTGGTATCCCGAATGCCCGAATGCCCAGCCAGAATGTGTTTTCTGGCTGGTTTTGGATGATATCCCGAGCACTGCCCAGGAAATGTGTGTTCTGGCTGGTCGTTGGGTTGTATCCCGAACGCCCACCGGCAGCCAGAACCATTTGTTCTGGTCGGTATTCGGGTGGTATCCCGAATGGCCAGCCAGAAAAGACAGTTTCTGGCTGGTATTCGGGTGATATCCCGAATGCCCGAGTGCCCAGCCCAGAATGTGTTTTCTGGCTGGTCCTGGGGTATCCCGAGCGCCCAGCCAGAAACCGCTTTCTGGCTAATTTTTGAGTAGATAATTGGTTCGGGTACCCGATTAGTGCTCACCTGCACCCATTACCCCCCATATGTGTAGGGGCATCAGCTTATCGGTCAATGACGGACATATTCCCAGCATCAGCTTAGTCCGCTGCTGGGTCTATGACGGTACATTTTGACAGTTCGCGCTTCCATCTGAGACGGACAAAGTGGGCTAACATATGTGCCTATCTTATTGAATAGGGTATACGAGTATATAATGTTTTCGTTCCCCCCGTTCTTCCCCTCAGTTGATTCACCGAACGTATCAACTGAGGTATGTCTTATTTTATTCCTATATTGTTTTTCCTACTTTACTTATGTACCTTACTAGAGTTCTGGACTATTATAGGTACTGTACAAATACAGTTGATTCACCGAACGTATCAACTGAGAGTTCTGGACTATTATAAGGCAGTCTCGAGCTCGCTATTTGCTGTTTTATAACTGATATGAATTATTTTACTATGTATATATAGTATATCTGGCTTGGTTACCGCACGTGTGTGTCATGACCACTTTGAGCGGGTCTTGATCATAGAGCCCGAGGGTTGGTTGTTTACCGATGATGGAATGCCGACTCAGGCATGGACTCAGAAGAACAAGCGCACCAGAGTTATGCAATATCGCTCTGGTCAAGGTAAGCCACTCGTATTGAAGGCTTGTTCTCTGCTCACATACTTTGATCAGGTCCGATGCAACTTATGGGCTTCCTTGGTCTCAAAAGACTCTTCCCGAGCTTTGAGAAAGAATGTTCGGCTTCCGGCGTACAGTAAGTTAAGCGACTACCATTTCGCATCCACCACCTCATATCCTCAAAACAGGATTCTACCCGCAGATTGGAAGCAGAATATCGCAGGCAAGCACGTACCAGAGCCTTACAAGTCCTTCAAAGGCAAACTGCCGGAAATTCCTCATTGGGGTCGTGCAGGACTTGAGAGCCTTCTTCGCCGCTTGGTTCTTGGTCAACAGAAGTATCCGAACATTGAAACCATGGTTGGTACTGTGACGGCAGTTCATGCCGACCCTGCCGATCCTTCACGCATCCAGAAAGTTTCGGTGAGAACTGCCGATGGAATTCAGAATGTCGAAGCAACCATGGTGGCCGGTACGAGCATGATTGACTTATTCATCACCATTTCTCATCTGCCCCTCATCTACATAGACTGCACGGGTTCCACTGCAGGCATGAAGTGGCTGGAACGTGCTGGTTATGGTTACAAAATCTTTTACCCCAAAGGCACATACCCTTTAGATCAACTAAAGATTACTTTCGATCATCGGGTCCATTACTCTACGCTACGATACAGAGTTCCTGTATCAATGAACAGCAAGTTACCTGTTCCTGGTGGGTTTGGAAATTGCGGTATGATCTACACTTGTTTCGGCGACTGCCCGAGTGACGGAAGAGTGGCAGCCCTATTACGGGTAGACGGAAATATAGGTCTGTTTGAGAAACATCTTTACACTCTCTTCCTTTTGACCAGTTGAACAGTCGAGATCATCTGCGGCGCATGGGGATCCTCCGATCTTCCTAAAGACACAGAAACACTCGAAGCCTACCTCACAAGCTTTGATGCCACCCTCGAGGAGCCAATGCCATCATGGGTTTTCGAAATCGTGTCGCAATTCAAGGCCGAGTCTGTCCCGTTTACCCATGAGGCAGTCCGCACTCGTACGTGTCTATTATCTATCAAAAGGCTGATATTCAAAATTTTCATTTAGCACCTGCCGTCTACGAGCGCTATCAATATGGGGTTAATCTTCCGTTCAACATGGTCGCAATAGGAGATTCTGTAATGAGAGTCAACCCAGTCTACGGGTGAGCTCGTTCTCTCTTCAAGTTGATTAATGCGCTTATTTCGCCAAATGTCATAGACATGGAATCCTCAAAGCTATTTTAGGAGCCACTGCGCTGAATACGGTACTCACAACAATTAAAGGGCGGGAACCTCAAATTTTGCCCCGGGATTTTGCCAAACAATTCTTCACCAAACAAGCAGCAAAGATTGAGCCTATGTGGTGCGCAATGTTCCTCTTCAGATTTACATTACCTCTAATGGAAGTAAACAGGCAAATAACTAAAACATATGGTATGGTTGATTGATATTGCTTGGTGGCGCTTATCGTTGAGTTAGATTACGGTTTTACGACTACGACGCCGCTTGCGGGAGAACCATTGTCTACTGGTAGGTTGCTTCGATGGTATGGTGCTCACCTTGTGCACCTCGCTGCTGTTGTAAGTCTTTTTGCTATCTCTCCTCATGATTCTAATATCGGCTGAGATGTCAACAATCTTAGGATGAACAGATTTGTGAGTCTACATTTCTTTTAACTTCAATGACGAGCGGTGTCTGACCGGACCCTGACAGGCTTTGCCTTATGGCACGTCAGAATGTTTTTGGCCCCTGGGATTGAATCTCTCCATCCTAAATTTGTGGCTAAGGTTCTCTGGCGTGCTCTTACCGGTTGACGATCTATGGAAGTGTCAGTCCACACTAGTTCTTAGGTAAGTAGAATCACAAACACGAACCGATATTAATTACATACTTATATTCAAAGATGAGGTTTACCCGGAGCATTAGGGAGACTGAGGATAGAGGACAATACATCTATATATGGTTAGCCGCAACGGTGTATAAACAAAGAAGGAAAGAACATTGAAAGCGTCAACATTCGCTTTTCACTGAACGTGACGGTTGGGTTACACTCTTTAGCCCACCCAATCGACCCATCCCGAGGACAGCCCAAATGCGTAGCAATTGACTATCATTAATCATTGCTTATTTGGCCTTTGCAAGCCCTGGAGACAAGATTTTGTCAACGTCTGGCCTTGATTCGAAACGTCATATCTGAGACTTCTTCCTCCTGACTCATCGGCCACTCACACTTCTCTCACCACACCTCTGAGCAGAGAAGTCATGTAATAAAGTGATGGCTAGTGACAATTTGGTCTGGGCGAAGAGTGGGTCTATCATAATATCTGAAATTTGTTGAGATACTGCATGGAAGGCAAGCGGCGTGCGACATCTTAGGGGATAACTGTCAAGGGTTGGCGAGCTCCAAAGTTCATATGCATCTCTTACGTTGCATATTTAATTCCAACTACTGGTATATAAGTATCATACTGGACTTGTTTTCTCCCACCTGCTCCTGTCGACATGGTAATCTTCTGGTTGGTTCTGGCCATACCGTTTGTGCTCTACTTTCTCCTGCTACTGGCATGGAAATGGCTTCGACAACATCTTCTCGCTAAAGAAACTGCCATCCCAGATCTACCTCTGTTAGGAAACCCCCGCGAAAAAGAAGAGAAGATAAAAGGCACAGCCGTTATTTGTGGTGGCAGGTAAGGCAGTCTCGAGCTCGCTATTTGCTGTTTTATCAACTAATATGAATTATTTTACTATGTATATATAGTATATCTGGCGTGGTTACCGCACGTGTGTGTCATGACCACTTTGAGCGGGTCTTGATCATAGAGCCCGAGGGTTGGCTGTTTACCGATGATGGAATGCCGACTCAGGCATGGACTCAGAAGAACACACGCACCAGAGTCATGCAATATCGTTCTTCTCACGGTAAGCCACTCGTATTGATAGGCCTGTCCTCTACTCACATATCTTGATCAGGTCCGATCCAAATTATGGGCTTCCTTGGTCTCAAAAGACTCTTCCCGAGCTTTGAGAAAGAATGTTTGGCTTCCAACATACAGTAAGTTAAGCAACTACCATTTCGCATCCATTATCTCATGCAATATCCTCAAAACAGCATTCTACCCGCAGATTGGAAGCAGAATATCAGAGGCAAGCCCGCACCAGAGCCTTACAAGTTTTTCAAAGGCAAGCTGCCGGAAACTCCTCATTGGAGTCGTGCAGGAGTCGAGAGCCTTCTTCGCCGCCTGGTTCTTGGTCAACGGATGTATCCGAACATCGAAACCATGATCGGTACTGTGACGGCAGTTCATGCCGATCCTACCGATCTTTCACAGATCCAGACAGTTTCAGTGAGAACTGCCGATGGAATTCAGAATGTCGAAGCAACAATAGTAGCCGGTACGAGCATGATTGACTTATTCATCACCACTCCTCACCTGCCCCTCATCTACATAGACTGCACGGGTTCCACTGTAGGCATGAAGTGGCTGGAACGTGCGGGGTATGGTTACACAACCTATTACCCTAAAGGCACATACCCTCTAGATCAACTGAGGATTAATTTCGATCATCGGATGCATTACTCCACGCTACGATACAGAGTTCCTGTATCAGTGAGCAACAAGTTGCCTATTCCTGGTGGGTTTGGAAATTCTGGCATAATCTACACTTGTCACTCCGACCATGCGAGTGATGGAAGAGTAATCGGCATAATACGGATAGATGGAGATATAGGTATGTTTGACAAACTTCTTTACACTATCTTCCTTTTGACTAGCCAATAGTCGAGATCCTCTGCGGCGCATGGGGATCCTCTGATCTTCCGAAAGACACAGAAGCACTCGAAGCCTACTTCACAAGCTTTGATGCCACCCTCAATAAGCCAATGCCATCATGGGTTTTCGAAATACTGTCGCGATTCAAGGACGAGTCTGTCACGTTTACTCATGACGCAGTCCGCACCCGTAAGTATCTAACTATTTATCAAAAGGCTGATATTCAAAATTTGTATTTAGCACCTTCCATCTATGATCGCTATCAATATGGAGTTAATCTTCCGCGCAACATGATCTCAATAGGTGATTCTGTAATGAAAGTCAACCCAATCTACGGGTGAGCTCGTTTCTCGTCAAGTTGCGTAATGCGCTTATGTCGCCACATGTCAGACATGGAATCCTCAAAGCTATTTTAGGAGCCACTGCGCTGAATACGGTACTCACAACAATGAAAGGGCTGGAACCTCAAATTTTGCCGCAGGATTTTGCCAAACAGTTCTTCATCAATCAAGCCGCAAAGATTGAGCCCACGTGGTATGCAATGTTTCTCTTTTCAGACTTACATTATCTCTAATGGAAGTCAACAGGCAAATTACTAAAACATACGGTATGGTTGATTGATATTGCTTGATGGCGCTTATCGTTGAGTTAGATTATGGTTTTACTACTACGACGCCAATTCCGGGAGAACCATTGTCAACTGGTCGGTTGCTTCGATGGTATGGTGCTCACCTTGTGCATCTCTCTACTGTTGTAAGTCTTTTTGCTATCTCTCCTCATGATTCGAATATCGGTTGAGATGTCAACGTTCTTAGGATGAACAGATTTGTAAGTTAACATTTCTTTGAATTTCAACAACGAGCGGTGTCTGACCAGATCCTAACAGGCTTTGCCTTATGGCACGCCAGAATGTTTTTGGTCCCTGGGATTGAATCTCTCCATCCTAAATTTGTGGCTAAGGTTCTCTGGCGTGCTCTTACTGGTTGACGATCTGTGCAGGCTTCTTTGCAAGCTAATCACATTTGTTAGCATATTTAAGTAGTACCAATAAGTTTGTACGTCCGCTAGACTTTTATCCTGTTGCGTAGTTCGAAAAGGCCCTTGACTCTCCCTGGGGAGTCTCTGGTTGGTTGCATGGCAGTGGTTTAATAAGTGGTCTACTCTTGTGATTGACGCACACCCAAGACCTAGACTAATTCGCCATGCCTCGTGATGTTTGAAATGATTTTTGACCGAGAACGCCGAATCGTAGACCTGTGACCGTTCCCTCTATGATGTGACGATTCTCTCCACCCTCCGACTGGTCACGAGTCTAGCCGAATCGACCCAAAGGACCTTAGATAATGGGGATCGATTGTCATCACTAGGTCTGTTTTAGACTAGGGACCCAAAGGCAATGAAAATTCGAGTCTGTTCCATCATGCACCTCCGTGGAGCTCGAGCATGTACATAATACATATGCCAGTTCCCTCCAGTTCCCCAGTAATCCTCTCTAGTGTCGCAAACGAGTTTGAATGTGCTTCTTGAAGATCCATATCAGTTTATCATGATCACCATGTTAGGCACCGCTAATCCTTTTTCAAATTCTTAGGACTCCCTTTCATCGTGCCCTTCACCCAGATACGATTGGCCCCCAGGATGTCTCTGTTTCCAAGCCCCGCTCGGTGTGGAGGGATCCCACCAGACACACCACACACTGTCCTTATTTCTCTTCCAGAATGGAACGATAATGTAGAGATCTCCAAGCACAATACAACACTCCAATTTGATTGGACAGAGACAACATATCCCCGCTTCGTCCTTCATCCGTTCGTGAAGCAGGTCTGCTATATACCTCTAGCATCCATGTTTTTTCTTCATATTTTTTCCCCCGCTAGCTGGCCAACATAATACTATCAGCATCCAAATGTGATGTTGGAACATATTGTCTATTATTTCCTTCCCTTAAGACGGCGGAAGAGTGTTGTTCGTTCGCTCATCAACAATGTCCGCAATCATCTTCTAAAGCCGAGATCCATCACATCAAAGAAGTGTCGAATACACCACTGGCCCATGAACTATTCGCCCTCTTTTTCCCTGAAGATCAGCGGGCACTGATCATGAAGTTTTGGACTTTCGCTGGCGGGGGCATCTCGTCCAGATTGGCTGAGCACTGTCTTTCATGCTTGAGTGGAGACGAGCAGGATGGATTTGAACTCGGTCTTCCTCGTCATCCAGACCATGTATACTCTGAATACTACAAGAGACACATTCCGCTTTCGTCTGCCAAGGACGCGAAAGAAGTGATTCGGATGCGGTACTCTGGTATTACACAAGGTGGAGATAACATCAGAGGCGTCCCTGGGGTCTCCATCGAGGATGTCTTTCTCTATCCTACCGGGATGGCCGCCATTTGGCAGTGTCATCAGCTACTGGCCAACACTATTGGCTCAAGAATTGGTGCAAACACTGTGAAATATGCCCATGTCGAGTCAGTCACGATCGTATTATCCGGATGGAATCCATATTGATGCGCCTTAGTGTCATCTACCCTGATTCATACACATTTCTGGGATTGGCAAGTCCGGGGTATGATTTCTTCGCCAATGATGGTATTGACGATCTAGAACGCCTTCTTCGAGAGGGTACACCCGACCGTCCTGCTATATTGGCGCTTTTCACCGACGTCCCTGGAAACCCACTCCTTCGTACTGCGGACCTTCCACGTTTGCGTGCACTTGCTGATTTATACCACTTCCCGATTATCATCGATGAGACTGTTGGATCCTATCTCGGCGTTCAAGTACTGCCTTTTGCCGATGTCGTTGTAGGCAGTCTCACGAAGGTATTCAGCGGTCTTGGCAATGTCCTTGGCGGCGTGTAAGTGTTCTCTAACTTCATGTCATTGATAATACGATGTCACTTATTTCATAGATTAATGCTTAACCCCAACTCACCATTCTACGCTGAATTCAAGGCACATATGGTCGCGACGTATGAAGATACCTACTTCGGCCATGATGCACTAGTCATGGAGTTAAACTCCCGCGAAATCGGGAAGCGCATCGTTGCCACTGACCGAAACGCGGAGGCACTCGCTGATATGCTTTACGCACAATCAGCCGTGGCTGGGACAAAAAATACTATTGTGCAAGAAGTCTTCTATCCTAAGTACCAAACGCGCGAAAACTACGAACGCTGCCGTAACACTGCTGCTGTTGAGGCGGGAGTCACCGAAATTGGCTATGGCCATCTTTTGTCCGTGACTTTTACTTCCATTGGGGCGGCGAAGGTGTTCTACGATTCCCTGCAATGCTACAAAGCACCAACCCTTGGGACCGTAGTCACCCTTGCGATACCTTTTGTGGCTCTTACCTTCTCATCTGACAGCAGGATGCAGTGGGCCAGAGACCACGCGTTAGAAGAGAGTTTGGTATGTTATTAGTTTCCTCCTCTTCGTGACAAAAATTTAAAGGCAATATTTTCCTTAGGTTCGCTTCAGCGTTGGTATGGAAGACATTGAGAAGATATTGAACACTGTTTCGCAAGCAATTACTGCCGCCGAGCAATGGACGAGAGCGCAGACGGATTAAGCCTTATATATTCGAAACTTTGATTGACCCATGTGACGATTCTGGATTGTATATCCAACCTTTCAAAGATAAAGATCAATTGCTTGGCAAATTTCAGTGCCAATATACTCCCGAGAGATAGGCTGACTTGTGCAGTCGACAATCACTCATCTTTCAACTTGCTGGTGTGGGCCATTGCTCCGCATGGCATATACGAGTCCTTGTACTTACTAAGGAGAAAGGGAAAATACTAACAAATGCTTACCACTAATTGCTTGGATCGTTTGACATCCCGTGCCGACTGCAGCCTACTGCAGCTCTTTTGCATCAGCTGTTCCGTTACCACCCCTGAGAACCTTTGGAAATTCTCTCTTGATGATTTCGACAACGGATATAAGCCGAGATACTGTACTCGACGCTTTGTTAATAGACAGAAGTTTTGCAAATGATGGCGCTAAACAGCTGGTTGTTGCCTATGATATGTGTTGATACTGCCGCAGTTGAATTTGAGGTGACGACTATGCTTGGCTATCAAAATAATAAAATCTTATTTTGCACGACGCACTGGCATGCATGGTGAATAGAATTGGACACTTGCAAATTGATACCAGATGATATCCGAGAAAAAGGCAAGAAGGTATTTTTGAAGAGGACTGACGTATACAGACAGGTATTGATTGTGTCGGAGGTGAGAACGGGAGGTCACGGCGGTCTGAGCTTGTACACCCTCATCAGTAACTTTGCATCTGAGTTTCCAGAGGTTGCACAACATAGAAAACATGAGAAAACACACAGAAACTATGGAAACTCAGACATCAGGAAACTTATGTCCCTTTTCCAGGAAACACACCTGTTGGGTGGGGTGTGGGAACCTAGGAAACTTGTAGAAACTCGAATTTAACAATTTACATACATAATTACTCTAGTAAGACTACATATGATGAGCAGATGCTCATGGGAATTGGGCGAAAAGTGGTGGCCTTTATATAAGTAAATGGGCTCAGGGTTAGTTTGCTAGAATATTCCATCAATTGCTTGACATTGACAACTGGAATTGATGGAATATTCTGGTGATTTCTAGCGAGCTAACCCTGAGGCCAGTTACTTATATAAAGCCACCACTGCACAGTTAATTCCCCACTAGCATCAGCTAGTCGTAGTCTTACTAGTTACTAGTAACTAGTAGTATTACTTTGGTAGACTAAATTTCGTAGTGACTGAATACTTAGCATTTTTGTTGTCATACAATGTAAGAACTGCAGAGTTTCTGTGTTTCTGTGTTTCCAGGCTTCCGAAAACCCAGAATCATGTAGAAACAAATGAAAACTCTTGAAAACACGGAATCTGAAATGCTATTTTACTGATGCTGCTTCATAGCATTTTTTGATGGAACGGTTAACAGTATTTGGAAGAGGAATGGCAATTTTCTTAATATGGTCACTCGATCTCAGATATTGCAAGAATGATTGGGACAAGAGGCAGCCAGTATAGTTAGAATACCCTGTCAAAGACGGAGGAGCGAAATGTAAAAATGTACCGTCATAGACCCAGCAGCGGACTAAGCTGATGCTGGGAATATGTCCGTCATTGACCCATAAGCTGATGCCCCTACACATATGGGGGGTAATGGGTGCAGGTGAGCACTAATCGGGTACCCGAAGCAATTATCTACTCGAAAACCAGCCAGAAAACAGTTTCTGGCTGGGCGCTCGGGATACCCCAGGACCACCCAGAAAACATGTTCTGGGCTGGGCACTCGGGCATTCGGGATATCACCCGAATACCAGCCGGAAACTGTCTTTTCTTGCTGGCATTCGGGATACCACCCGAATACCAACCAGAAAAGACGGTTCTGGCTGTGCGCTCGGGATACAACCACACATTTTCTGGCCGGTGCTCGGGATATTATCCCAAAACCAGCCAGAAAACTGGGGATTCGGGGATTCGGGATATCACCTGAATACCAGCCAGAACCTGTCTTTTCTGGCTGGCATTCGGGATACCTACCACCCGAATACTAACCAGAAGCTGGGCGTTCGGGATACAACCCAACAACCAGAGCACCCATTTTCTGGCTGGTTGTTCCGGTGGGCCATTAAATCATTTGGTAGCCTACCCGAAATGCAAAATTGCTTGCTGCTGGTTGCTCGGGTGGTCACCCAAAATGCAGCCCAATCCAACCATCGGGTGAATCCCCGAATTCACACCAAATCTTGTGCTCGGGAGGACCAACAAATCCTGTCCAGCTGGTTGCTCGGGTGGGCACCCGAGTTGCAGCAAAACCTCTCCCTTTGGACCATTGGATGAAATCCCGAATTCAAATTTCTGTTTGACTGGGACTTGCGAATTGCACCAAAATCTCTCCCTTTCCTTGGGTGAATGCCCGAATTCGGCTGGGACTCAGGTGTATACTCGAATTACTCTCTGGTTGTGTGTTTGGATGGACATGGCCGACCACAAAGTTTAAAATTAAATATTATTATTTTTTCCATTTACAATTGGCAAGTCTTCTTCAAGGTAAGTGTTCACCGATAATCCCAAGAAGATCATTGGACATTTTGTGAGGATAGGCTGTTGTGCCGGACACATATTTATTTTAATTTTGATGTTGTTCAGCCTTACAATAGACGCTCATGAATATAACCGGCGCCGATGGTAGTTTCTAAAGTCGGGTGGTCATCCGAGTGCCCAGTCGGACCGACTTCTGCACTCACTCGGGACTCACCTGAACATTTCAAATTCTACATGCACCCGAAATTTGGCTTGCTCGACCCTGGATGGAACGTGGTTAGCAATGTGGTACCAACGTGTTTGCAATGAGGTCTGAATGCTCAGCTATATAAGCAGCTCGGGACTATAAGCAGCTCTGGACGACTTTATCCTACCTACTTCCAATGGGCAAAGCCAAAAGACTGCCAGACGAGTTTCAGAGGGGGGTCTACAAAAAGCAACGAGGCAAAACGATCATTGTTGGCGCACCCTATCGCCCGAGTTCCTCCAGTGCTCCCTATCGACAGCCAGCGATCGACCCCCCAGCTGTGCCACTCAGGCATTACGGAGCTGAAAATGACTCAGGCGTCG
>MU130288.1:13305-23551 GCA_015039465.1 Phlegmacium glaucopus | reverse complement strand
CAGAGTAAGCTGGAGAGAATCAACGCACTCACCAGAAACTTTGGATGGACAAACATATGGCAAAGTACCATTTGTCGAAGCCTGGGCACACCCAACGTGCGGGAAAGCGGACAGACTCGCAGATTTAGACAGTATGTGGTCTGCCCGAATTAAACTGCCGTTGAGCATCAGAGCGAGCCGGAGAAAGTTAAAGTACTCACCAGAAACTTTGCGCAGACAAATATATGGCAGGGCATGACTGTCAGCACGATGAGTGCATGCTTAAAAAAATGAGCATCAGAGTAAGCTGGAGAGAATCAACGCACTCACCAGAAACTTCGGATGGATAAACATATGGCAAAGTACCATTTGTCGAAGCCTGGGCACAACCAAAGTGCGGGAAAGCGGACAGACTCGCAGATTTAGACAGTATGTGGTCTGCCCAAATAAAACTGCCATTGAGCATCAGAGCAAGCTGGAGAAAGTTAAAGTACTCACCGGAAACTTTGCGTGGACAAATGTATGGCAGGGCACGACTGTCAGCGCAACCAGTGCATGCTTTGAACAAAAATCTGGATAAGTTCCCTGTGACTTGTAAACGAAAATAAGACCACTTACTAGATACAAAACTCGTATTGAGGAGTCCAAGAACCAGCAGCAACATGAAAAAAATCAAGTGTAATACATGCATCCTCTGTGGAATGTGTGGTGTAACGAGACTCTGAGTCAGATTAGATGGAGTAATCAACAAAAAAAATTGATTGTGGTCCATGCGTGCGACAATTCTTCATACCCTTACAACTTATACCTGCTCATCACGCGCCAGGCATCGACAAAGCGGCTGCAAACTATCAGAACAAGGAATTACACATTTTCATTTATCTCTACGACTATGTCTACAGTAGTTGTTTGTATACATCAACAAATGGAAGGATATATCAATAAAGTCCAAGATATTGTGCTAGCGTTCGAGACCCCAATACACCTTCTTTCAAATGGGACTCCCGGATATGCATATGAACACAATCAAAATCATGCTAATCTTCATCTGCATCTGGCATTTCTCCATGATATATCAAGAATTGCAAATTGAGCGAAAGAACTTGGGAAGGGACCTTGGAGGTACTGTCACTACGTGAGGAAGAGCTGCTGCCTCCTGGAGTTTGAGGATCGCCATGCCGAGACCTGCTGGAGGAACTAGGAGTGGGAGTGGGAGGAACCCGGGAGCTCATGTAGGTGTTCATAGTGAAAAAGACAGAAACCAATGAATTTGGGGAGAGATCCGCTAACTTTGGATCGCCCGCCTTCTTGTAACGAGGGAGAGAAGGCAGGGCCACAAAATTGGCCTTTGTGAGCATAAAGGGCTTCAACTGCGCATCATATATAGGGACTGTTGTTGGTTTCGAGGCAAGTAAGTATAAAGAACATCAGAAAAAAATAACCTTGGCCTGGCTGGCTCTGGCTGCCCTGGCCTGCCCTGGCCAGCCCTGAACATCTTTGGCTAGGTTTAAAAATCTGAAAAAATGCTACCAAATCAGAGAAATATTTATAGCACCCAATTCCAAAAAAATTAAACAATTACATAAGACAGATGCTGAGATATTAAAGATATTAAATTATTTTAATATCTTTAATATCTCAGCATCTGTCTTATGTAATTGTTTAATTATTTTGGAATTGGGTGCTATAAATATTTCTCTGATTTGGTAGCATTTTTTCAGATTTTTAAACCTAGCCAAAGATGTTCAGGGCTGGCCAGGGCTGGCCAGGGCAGCCAGAGCCAGCCAGGCCAAGGTTATTTTTTTCTGATGAAGCATTATGACATTTGAAAATACGAACTATCTTGATCATAATCGATGAAAGGAGGGAAATTTTTTTCATACCAGAGGGTAGCGGGAGGTGCAGCTGCAGATGATCCAAAGGCTTTCATGTTCTGCTTGCGACCCTTTGAGATGACCGGGGGCTGTGAGGAACCATCTACCAGAGATTAAATGAATAGGCAGCAGCAAAGAAAAATAAAAAGAAATAACTAACAGGATGACATAAGGCCCTCAGGTCTGCTTGTAAATGTCAAAAGGCAACCGCAGTCAAAGGGGCCATAAAGAATGGACGTCGAGTACTTCTTCCATAAAAAGTGTTGAAAGTTGTGATAAGCAGGGATGGATGGGATGATGGTGAGCGCGCGAATCCTGTTAGCGCCGGCAGTCATGGGATGAATGATGTTGCAAGAATTAACAGCACCAATCATTACACAAACTGCGTTCTCCTTGGAACCAGGCCATGTGATATTCTTGTAATTGCTGATGGCCAAGCCATCGGGAGAAAATTTAGAGGGGTTGACGAAAGGATACAGGGAGTTGAACTGGACAGAGGCCATGAGGGACCTAAAGTAATAAACATGAATTGAAAGCAGACAAGAAATGAACAAAAAAAAAACATACCCAAGAACGGGCTCTTCAAACATAGACTGGAAGGCATGCGGCTGAAGAAATATCGGCTTGTCAGTGTCAGGATCACGCAGATCGCTAGGTGCATAGGCAGGACCCCTAGTAGAGTCGTTAGGGCAGATGGTACAGATGCAATCGCTGTGCAAGAAACGACTCAGATGATTAATAGTGAATACAAAACGCAACTTGCCTGGGATACGTGGCACCGACATGCTAATTTTCTTCTCCCAGAATCAGGTGACCCTCAGCCTCCTCAACTGTCTCTTGATCCTTTGCCTTGACGATACGAGTTGGAGAATTTTGCGGGGTGCTGCCAGAAGACAAAAGCTTACTTAGTAGAGTGAGCAATCAACACAAAATTACGAGGGAAATTAAAGCCAGACTTACTGAGGCATTGCTTCATATTTTGCAGAAGAACCTTGCATTTTTGTTTTGGCTTGGGAGTTTCAACAAGGTGTTCATCAGTGTCACCTTCATCACTGGAGATATCGATTGGAGTTGCTAATCGGGGTTGATTCGAGTTCTTGCCTTTTGGCTGGGCCACTGGGGTTGGAGAGGAGTGGATATCGATATCGGAGTCATATTCGAGCTTTACAGCAGGTAGGTTTGTACTCTTCTTAGTCAAGCGGCTGGAAAAGAGAGATGACTCCGATAAGTAACATCATAGAAGATGGAAAAAGAAGACAACGCACATCACAGATTTTTTCACAGGGAACGGTATGATGATGTCGACATCCGACAATGGTTCCTCCTGCGACCTACTCTCCTTCTCCTCACGACGGGCGGAAGAGGTGCCGGCCATGTATAGAGTTTTTTGCGATGGCTTATGGCTAAACAGACCATCAATAGGAGATCTGCCAATGAAATATAGATAAGAACAAACTTACAGATGTTTCGTCTCTTGGACAGGAGTTGCTACTTTAGAGACATGGGCGGTGCCAGCAACAGGATCATCATCAATCCTATATAAAACCAAACCAAATGCCTCAGATTAGCAGACTGTGCAGAGGTGAAGAAATACACTAACGATCCAAAGCTCAACTTGCGTCTGAGGGGTTGTGTTGCTTTTGCTCTGAACCATTGTTAGGGGCTCCAGCTGAGGTAGGGGTAAATTGGGTGAGATGTACGTGATGGTCACAGGGGACTGAGACTGATAATCAGGGCTACCTGGGACAGACTTTTTCTGCCTCTTGGTCGGTGAAGACTGTACGATTTTGCTGAGGTGCAAGATTAGAATGACACAGAACGGAAATAATAATATATACAAACACTGAAACAGAAACAGAACGCTTTCGGCCACTGAATGAAAGCAGGGTCAATTCAACAGCAGGAAAGATTGAAAACATCTCAACGAACCTGGAATCCTCCTCAGACATGTAAGTGGAAGAGACGGAGGGCCTAATTATGGAGTAAACGACCAAGAATATAAGCAAATAATTTCAAAGAACACGCACAAACACTTGGACTTTGACTTGTGAATGAGAGGCATATGTAGAACGAGATTCAATTGGTAAGTAGTGGGAGCGCCATAGGGCTCTTATATAAGTTATAACCAGAAAGTGTAAGTACTATTTCGATCAATTTGGCCATCACATGTCACACCAGATTTAATTTATTCTCAATTTAACTGAAATTTTCATCAATATTATCAGAAACATCGAACAGAAAGAAAAGAAGGAAGAATCCAGTCTAAAGAAGAAAAGAATGAGCTATGGCCTAGACCACATCAACAAAAAAAAAGTGGATACCATCGTTGAAAGGGATGGTCAACCCCTTTCTCGTCTGAAGGAGTCCTCGTTACACGGGCTTCACAAGGTGACGTCAAATGAGCTGTTGTAAAAATGTCAATCAAATGAGAAGTCAGGGCAGTTACGTCCAATAACATGACGCACAAAGATCAAGAGTTGGGCAACGCCCTGTGAGCATGATTAAACGAATAGATTTTAGCAGGATGTGAAGCATACGGACAGAAACCAGATGTCAGATAAGTTGCTAATGTGGATACTCGTGCTGAGAAGAACAAGGGGTACAGATAAGTTGTGAATGTGGATACTCGTGCTGAGAAGAACTTGAGAAGAACAAGGGTACAGATAAGTTGCGAAACAGCTCAAAGCCAGAAATCTATCAGAACGAGATGATAGATTAGATCAGGAGTTCAAGTCAGAAAAAGTTCATACCCATTGCCTTATACCGATAGGATACTGTTGAGAGTATTTACATCTCCTTCCCTCCCCTCTTTTTTTTTTTTTTCAAGCGTTCCTCCCCTACACCACCACCACCAAGTAGAAGTAGAAGGCCTATATTGCAATTCGCCATGATATCAACATATGATAGAAAAGGTGCCGGTAAGATTGTTGTACTAAAGTGATAAGCGACGGTGACATCATCAATCAAATAGTCGAAGCACTCGAAGGAATTTGCAGCGAACAACTAGCAAACACGCATAGCAATCTTCAGCTGAGTAAAATGTTTGAGGTACGAACTCACATACCTAAACAGATGCGCATTCATGGTGCATACAGGGGAATGCTTCATATGCGGCTGAGCAATACGGGTTAATCTGGCGCCTTATACACCGACCAGGCAAGGATACTGCAGAATGGCAGGAAGTTGTTGTATCGTTCCAGGGCATCCTCTGCAAGCAGGACATGGCACCCTTCAACGAGAAGAACATGTAAGCATGATATCGAACATCAACACGGAAAATCACCTGATTTACTTCATGTACTTGACCAATAGACCTACTAATAAGGTGAAGTACCTCCGTCAAAGTGCAACACTCACTGCATTTGGCAACTCGGTCTTTGATGGGCTTCTCACAAACATCGCCAAAATACATGCAATATTCAGGAGAGCTATAGGTGATTGTCTCACAGAGGGGATTGTAAACTCAACATACGAAGAATTTCCCACCATCGATGCAGCAAATCATTATTTTACCTAGGGTTGCCGAAGTTTGGTTCCGAACCGACGCAAAGAACCAGAACCACCAGAACCGAACCAAAGTTCTGGTTCGGTTCTGGTTCGGTTCTGGCCCACTCATCTTGGTTCGGTTCTCCGTTCTTAGCTTGCGAGAATTTGGAGAACTGGTTCCAAACTGGTTCGAACCGGTTCCGAACCAAGTTCAAGAGATAATAAGTTCCGGTAATATATAAATGTAAGCATAGTAATAACAAGGCAAATGTCCATCTGTGATCGTCCTTGTTAGTTAGTTAAAAACGCTGAGCTGGTAACTAAAACAGGAGTTGTAGCTTATGAGCTGATGATGTGAAGCCGTTCTATTTGTTTCCACCACATGAAGCACCATGATTATCCTGCACGAGAAGCCTGAGTCCTGGCGGCGCATCTGCATGCTCAATTAGCCCTGGTGATGATACAGGGTTGCTTTTTTTCAAAGATCGCAAGCGTTTGAATATATCTCTAGTGAACGTGGAGACAATTCGTTTGAAGCCAGACCGTGCGGAAGTTGAAGGAGCCATGTGGACTTCAGGCAACAAGACCTCATTAGTAGTGTGTCGGCGTGGATGGAGCTTGCCAGGGAACCAATCGACAGAGTAGAGAGCTGGTATTTGAATGATGTCTTTTTTGTGGAGGATTTAAGCGAGTAAACAGAGACGACCACTGGTTTCGTGGTGGTGGTGTCTCGCGTGGTGAACAGGAGGTAGACGACGGAGGGGTTGGAACCTCAAAAATATCCTAAGGTGATCTTCGGAGACGGCCACTGGTTTCGTAGTGATGGTATCTTGCGTGGTGAACAGGAGGTAGACGACGGAGGGGTTGGAACCTCAAAAATATTGTAAAGTGATCTTTGAGCAAAGTGTGAAGGTTTGACGCACTGATTTGAACTCTCATCACTTTGAACCCTACTATGAGACGAAGCGAACAAAGGTCCAATTACAACGAGGGAGGGGTTTTGAAATTCTTGACTAGATCTTCTCGACTGACACCGAACGGCGTCAATAGTTCCCTGAGAAGACGTCTGTTGCAGCCGTGGTCGATGGAAAACTAGGGAAGACGGTAAACCCCTGGCGCAGAGATGGTGAGTGAGTGAGATCAGACGAGATCAACGCGAATTGGGGTCGACAATTGAGCCGGTCTTGGTGGCTCGGGTGGGAGACGGGGTTCGCTCAACCATCTGAGTCAAAGATCAAGTCAGTGTGTGATATCTAGGTTGAATTGAATAACGCAAATGAATGCGTACCGATACCGTCATTTGAGTGTCTAGCAGGGTCGATGATTGAGCCGGTCTTGGTGGCTCAGGTGCAAGATGGGGTTCGCTCAACCATCTGAGTCAAAGATCAAGTTAGCATGCGATATCTAGGTTGAATTGAATAACGCAAATGAATGCGTACCGATACCGTCATTTGAGTGTCTTAGTCTAGTTCCAATAGGCGCCGATGGAAACATTTTGTGACTTACAGTCACTACGGGCACTTGGCGATTGCCGTTATCAGCTCTTTTTTTCTTTCTTTTGTTTTCAACTTGCGGAAAGTATATTCTGCTGCTACTTACTTTCCTCCTGCCTGCCTTGCTCACAATGCCGTCCGAAACTGAAGCTTGCACCCTAGACGACAACGAAAATCTCAGAGATGCCGACGACATTGTCTGGTATCAATCCAAAACTGACCTAGCTCCCATGCCACCTGTCAGTAGTGCCGCTGTCTCCATCACTGCTTCCTCAGGCTCTGACAACCCTGGGACCAATTCTTTGGATTCTTTGGACTTGCCTACAACTGTCACCGCCCTGAAATCACGTAGGAAGCTGCAAACTGCTGCCGAAATTCTTGACAACATACCACCGGCACTGAAAGTCAGCGGCAAGCGTGTCCCGAAACGCTCATGGAAGTTGAAGGGTTCGGATGGTCCCGAGTATAGAGCTGCTGTGAGGGGGAATCGTAGTGTGTCTGGTCATGGTCAGGAAGACGAGAGTGATGAACCTGAAGCACAGGAAAAGGAAACTCACCCGTTTTTCAAAGGAAAAGGTATGTTGAGTCATTGACCAATTCTATCCTTTAACATAAATATTGAGGTTCAATACTGCAGTTGCTAAACCCAGCGGTACCATGTCTGCCAAAACAAAGAAGACAGGTTCTAAATATAACAGTGAGCGCTAATCATTAAATCACTATACCAATATATATTGAAACTAATTACTACTATTCTACATAGCGAAAGGTGCGAAAATGGCTGGCAGTGAGAAGTGCAAATGTGCCGAGTCAAACACGCAGCACCGCCCTGATAAGCTGGGAAAGGCAGCAAATGGTGGAAAAATACCCCCAGCTGTGAAGATGGGTAACGATGAGGGTAATACTGCTGATGATGAGGATGGTGATGATAAAGGTGAAGATGAAGACGAAGAGGAAGACGAAGAGGACGAGGATGCAATCATGCGATATGAAAAAATGTGTGATGAAGTCCAGCATGACCGCCAGGTAATATTCACTGATTTTCTTTAATTATATTGTTTATTTACAGGCACATAGACCCTGCGCAAGCATGTTCATCGTGGAAATGATGCCTGCACCCAGGATATCAGGCTAATCTTCACAGCAGGTACCAGAACCGTTGATGGTGAACAATTGAAGGGTCACTGGTGTGAAATTTGCAAGTAAGTCACTTCTTGCAGCTGTAATATTTTATGGTCTCACATTTTATATAGGAAAGTCAGAAAATTATCCGATGACTCAAGTTTCTTTATGGGTGGTGGAAGTTCACTTCGCAAGCATATATCACGGTACATTCCAGTTTCTTACTAATTTATGCTTAATATCATGTAATAACCTAGGAACTGGGAATCCCATGGAGAACAATATCTCAAGAAATGCAAGGCAAGTAAAATTGAACCCCATCCTCGAGCCCTCGCTATCAAGATTGAAGAAGTGCAAGAAGAAAAGATTGATGGCTTCCTCAAACTGGCTCCGAAGTGGATGAAAGAGGGACTTCTCGAGCATATTATTGAATTTGTTGTTGTTGATGATCAGGTGCTATTAACATGTTCCTTATTATATTATATACTAATTGGTTGTTTTAGCCCTTCACCATTGTTGAGAAAGGGCCTTTTAAGGCTATTTTAAAGTTTCAGCGTCCATCAACAAAAGATTCTGATATACCTGGCCGTTCCAAAATTATGGAAGAAATTATGGAGAAGGCTAAAGTTGTAGAAGCTCGTCTTCAAAAGCATTTTGAGGTTTTCCATCTTTTATTTAACACTATCTAAATTGCTAAAATAATTATTCAGACTTTACCTGGTCAGATCTCCATAACATTTGATGCTTGGACATCTGGATCACAAGATCCATATCTTGCTGTCACTGGCCATTATATTGATGCGCCACCTGGTAAACCTCAGGATTGGACCCTCAAGTCTGAGGTTTTAGGTTATACTGAAATTGAAGGTGATCATGGAGGTGCTAATTTGGCTTCAGTAATTCTTCGGGTAGCAGATAGATATAATATTTGGAATAAGGTAAGTCTATATTATTCTATTTAATTCTTATTCTTATAATTCTCTCTCATAGCTTGGCTGGGGTACATCTGACAATGCATCGCCTAATGATAAGGCAATGAAGGTACTTGAATGTGTGCTTGATAAGCCTGGAAGGCAATGGAAAGCTCGTTATAGACGTGTACGGTAAGTTATTTTACATTGATTAGGGATGGATAAATCTAATAAATCATTTATATTGTTAGATGCATGGAGCACACAGTTGTTCTTGGTGCACATTCATTTCTTGATGAAGTAAGTCCCTGCCTTCCAAGAAACAAAAAAAGTACTGCTGGTGGTACTGTTACTGTTGAAGATATTGATGATGAGGATGAGGTCAATGATGAGGCTGATGAGGACTGGACTCTTGATTGGGATGCTCTTGATATGCTTTCTGATAATGAAGCAGTTGATGAAGCTATTGAATTTGAGCCTGGTGATGTTTTGGGGAAGGCACTTGCATTGATTACTCAGGTATGTGATTCAAACAATATCAAGTTGAATTATTACTAACACTATATTAGATCCGTTCATCTCCTCAGGCAAAGAGTTACTTTGCGAAAGTGTGTGTTGAGGAGGGTTTGAAACCTCTTGAACTTATAAAATGGGTTCGCACTCGATGGGGTTCCATGTTTGACCTTATTGATCGACTCATTCTTGATAAACGAGTAAGCCTTCTACTACTAATTTATATCATATTTATATCTGATTATTCAAGGCTGTCAATAAATTCTGCCTTGTAGCAGATACCTGTGGACAGGTTCCTAAACTGCAGAACAAAGCTTACTCAGACTATTATTTAACATCCACTGCTGGCGATGGGTGGTGTTTCCATTGGAGAAACTTATTTTTAGATATGTTTTGTCATTTCCAAAAGATTTTCTCACAGAAACACCAAAAGATTTTATAAAAGAAAAATTCAAAAGACACATCATGTGTTTCTCACATGTTTCCCACAAAAAAATTAGACATTTTTTCCAAAGTTTATCTTTCAGAAACAGGCATAAAACACAATATGTGTTTTGTGGCTGTTTCCAAAAGAAATACCTTACCTTTTTTTTTGTGTATTTCTTACATATACTCTTATTGTTTTATTATTCATATTTTCGCGCAGTTAATTTTTTCATTTATCTCGTGTAAATATGTTAAGTGTTTCCTTAAGAAAAATATTTTTTAAAATATTTTTCATATTTCCATCAGAAAAACAAAAAGAAACACCCTTCGCCTCACTCATCGACAACATGAGCAAACATCAGTGACTCGCTCAGTGACACTCAGAAACTCGCTCAGTGACTCGCTCAGTGATACTCAGAGACTCGCTCAGTGACTCGTTCAG
>MU130287.1:0-10591 GCA_015039465.1 Phlegmacium glaucopus | reverse complement strand
AGGGTCCCACAGCGAGCGCAGACGTTACGATAACGTGCTCCGCTAGGATCAGTTTTTTTTAACGCCAGGGCCAAGTCCCACAGTACCAAGTTGAGTTCCAGCAGTAGTTATGGTACCATGTAAGTAGTAACACAAGTAAATATTTACAGGATTTAGTAAAGATCTACCTTTTTAATCCTGTTAAACGTTTCCTATAGTGAGCACATAGGGTTCTTCAGCCTTGACTTCCCATGCATAGTTAGTTAGTTCGCTGTAGACAGAGTAGCGCGACTTGTCTTTTGAACCGCCTGTTCGAGAGCAAGAGCTGCAGCTTCCGTGTACGGCTCTTGACTGTCGCCACAAGTCGTTTAACCGTCTTTTAAGTTGGTGAGTTCAAGCGTTGAATGAGCAAAATGTAGATATGAGAGGCGATTGTCAAAATAACGAGTGATCCATGCTAGATATTGTTTTCACTGGTTCCATCAGCGTGACCCTCTAGAGTCATCTACGAGCGCCACTTCAAGATCCTAGAGTTGCTATGACAGGTACCTTACCACCGTTCCAAGCGACACCAGTGCAAAAGAGGCCTGCGTCTGACTAAAAAAATAGTCTAATGCTCGCGACCGCCGTCTTGAGTGAGCTCAGGGAAATGTTGAGCCTTCAGTTCCGTCTGATCCTCCAGTTCGTGTACATGGCCTGCACCTTCCTCACGCCAACTTAAACCAAGCCTTACATACACAAAGACAAAACGTACTGCGAGAACTACTTTTGGAAAGAAAGATGTCCAGTTAGCTTACAGAGGGAGAGAATGTCTAGTTCATGCCAGTTAAAGTCAACAGTGTTGGCGGTAGCGATCCCCACTAAACTGGGTCTTCTAACTCTATAGGCAGCTCCCCACTTTACGGTTGCAACTTTCCATAAAAAGAACAGCTGATCTAATACCTGATAAGGTTGATAGTTCGAAACATCCTCCGCAGTTAAGGTACCACCTGGTCAACAGTCGTAAACGCAAACTTCACTGCTCGCATCGAAACCTTCAGCCCTGCGTCCATGTAACTCTCCAGTTCGTCCTCAGGTTCCGCACGTCCCGTGGACCAAACTAAAGTGGTCCTTGCAGTCCCATACAGCGAAGTAAGGTAGAAAAGTAAGAGTAAAATACTGTTAGAAGCTGTCTTTTACTGAAGGTAGAGTCTTCAATGCTTTCGAGAAGAAGCAGTTACAACTACAAGTTCTCTACGAACTGCACTTCTGCTGGCAGTTGAGGTACCGGCGAGTCAACCCGTGTAACCGATTGCTTCAGTGAGTTCAGCCAAACCTTCAGTCTTCCCTTCCATAGAACCCACCTGTCCGCCAAAATGGATTGCAAGTCCCTTACACCTTCCAACCACTAAAGGCCAAGAGAAAAAGAAGTATTATACTAGAGCTCACCTACTGAAAAAGATCCGGGAATGACTATCGCAGTTGGAGTACCGGTACTTAAACTGGTTAGTTCACGCAAGTTAGCGTCTTCACCGGTTTCGACAAAGACCACCACTAGACTGCTTCTGTTACAGGCACCTCCCTAGAACCTTAACTTTCTCTGCCAATTACCTTACTGCCTCAAAACTCACAGAAGCGACTAGCTCAGTAAGCACCGATCTCTGTAGCCCTGCCTTCAGCCAACCCATCAGTCCGGTCCTGGTGCTTACAACCACCCTGCACCTTCCCAAACTACCTATTGCTACCGAGTGTTACGTACAAAAAGAAGCAAACAACAAATTTAACGGCTAAATATAATAAAAAAGTCGACTGCGATGTTCCCGCTTGGTACCGGTAAAATCATATAGGAGCTACACGTCGACCGCCGTGCTCTAGGCTTAAGCTGAGGATCTGGTATATGATGGGTATCAGGAGCTATCCAACCAACGTTTAGTGATTGGAGCAGGGGTAGGCAATGCCATTTGACTTCCGTTCTAATATTATGACTTGTCAATTTATATGCGGTGACAATTCTTCAGACGTTCTCTACTAACCCTATTCATAAGCCTCCATACAATAGTGTCTTAGCAGCAGAGGGGTGAGGGCCGAGAGCCGAGGAGGCACACTTGGGAGCTGGGTCACGGTCGCCCTTAATAAATACCAGCTAGACTCAACACTTACTCCAACAACCACCACCACCGGTTGCAAGGTCTTCTATAACAACCCGTCCCCGGACATGGGTCATTGGTCGCTGGTTGCTGCCTTTAAGTCACCACCCTTAGTAACTGTTCCTGGCTCCAGGTTCCTCAATTACTAAGGTATAAAATAATGTTACCATATCATGGATAAGGTACCTAGATAAGTCTTACTTTCTTTCTGCCATGAACTCAGTTCTCGTCCTCTCGTGCGCGACCGAGAAGTCATTCAATTGGACTAATTCTACGCAAATTACTACCTGCAAAACCTGTTGCTACTCATAAAGGATACGGTGTTGTACTAGATACAAGATAGATGGTAGACCTATAGCAGCGAATCAGATTAAGGTTATAATAGTAGAGATAAGGGATATAGCTGTAGAGGGCAAAGGCCTAAACGTAAACCTAACACTAGGCGTTTCGCGTTTGAGGGCTACGATCTAAGATAGTACCTAAGGAACAGCATATTTCTGTTAGGGTAACTCTAGGCGTGGTCCTAATAACATCCACAATACGGGATCTATCTGAGTACAATAATATTTTGTTCTTCATCGTTACTGACTACAACATTAGTGCAACTCGTAAAGTACCTAGTTCTATTACTATAGTATTCGAAGTCGCTGTCACGGGCAGAGACCTTGTTGCGGCTGGTGCTCAGCTTGGTTAACCTAACTTTTGTTGTAGTACGGTCTAAGTTAATCGTGCTTATACTGTCAGGCTTAAAACGAGGGCGGTCACTGCGGCGACTGCGCGTTTCAAACCAGTAGGCTGAGGCGCCTAAACTGAAGTGCCATGTGTCACTTCTAGAAGGTGTGCTAGTTCGGACAGTGGTCTCGTAAGTGTCATTACCTGTTCCGCTTTGAACGGTGTAAGTCGGTTATGGGGGTCAGTCCAACGTGTTGAACCAGACTATGTTACATGACCCTCGGCGATCGGCGATGGGTGTATCGATCTCTGTTATTTAACTTTAACCGGTCAGTTTATTCTATCCAACTGACTGGATTCTTATGTTTACGATTCTAACTTCCTTCCTAGTGCTGTGCCTATAGCGTTGGGGTGTGTTAGGTCGTTGCCATCTAGAAATTCTACAGGTAGTTATTTCATTTACAACCCCTATTCATCAAATATGTATGATCTTATCTAACCCGATATTTTAGCGTCGTTGGACTATGATGCGGAACTTATTTTCTATACACCTCCAGACGGCAACCTAAGACGTTTTGTCTTTCTCATTTTTTCTACCAATAACAATGGCTACTTTAACCATGATTGACTTTGTTACCCTGAACAATGTAGTTGGTGTTGCAACTGTTGTCTCTCGTATATATCTCGTGTGTCTCGTATATTTTACTGTAAAGAGAACAGCCAGGGAAACAAGTTACAGGTCACCAGAACATTTATATGCCGCTTATACGGTCTTATATGAGGACCGTGTCCAATTATAATATGAAGAAATCGTCCACGACACTTTCAACATCTTTTTTATAGAATGGCATTTCTTTCGGAAGCTCTGTTTTGGGTTATTACTTCTACAGCAGTCGTGAATCGAAGTACTGAAGCACAGACAAAATTACTGGATAACTTAGAGATTGGGAACGAAATATGTTCTCAGATCGTAGTTATAGTTTATGTCACTGACTCTACTTTCGAACTTCAAGCACTACTAGAATTGTTTGACAGCGGCAGTATTAGTATTAGGCTAAAAACTAGTCCATCTTAGCGTAGCGGTACATATGTACGATTGATCAAACTCCTCTTCTACAATACGTTGAACAGAATAAAACCCATTGGCTCAAAAGGTTCCATTCGGACCGGAGTCTGATCGAAGGTAGTAACTTTAGACAGTGTTTTCCTGACCATTTAGTAGTTTAACTTCGAGTCTGGACTGATAGAAGAGCATCCGGGGAGGTCAGAGACTGATCGATGATCTTCCACAGGTGCGACAATGAGGATGGGCATAATCCAGTCAAGAAGGAAAGAATACCTTTCAATGTTGACATTTCACCCTCGACGGATATCTCAATCTTCTGGGTCAAATCACTCCTAGCGACGGCGGTCGTGACAACTCAAATTAACCGTACTTGATCCGTAAGAGAGGAACACATTCGATTGACCCTATCGAAAGAAAGGTTTTCATCAAGAGCGTCATGCAAAACAGAAACATATACGTTCCGAACCAAATTCAATCACACCCCACGTCCGATACATGTGCTTGACCTCCAAGTTTGCCTTGACTTCCGACTTCTAAAGTGACTCGAATGACTTCCGCCACCAACGCTCGTAATCTGACAAAACAATCAGTCCGTGTCCGGAGAAAATATGACCAGAGCAAATCTAACCACCATTGTATTGACAGTATTCATGAGATCTAATTTCATCCACTTGAATTTGTTTACTCAGATCTCCCAGTGCGAATGCCTTGGTCACTTTCACTATAGATCGTACCTAGTGGACAATAAAATGGTTAGTGGAGAGTATAGATGTATAACGAGTAAGTTGCGAACTAGGGATGCTGTATTTGCTGCCAATAGTTGACTACCACCATCAATTCTCGCCATGCGCCTTCGACGTTGAGAATGAGAGCTTGTCCGCCAAGTTTTCTGTTTAGCGCGATAAGACAGATGTCGCTTGATTAATCAATACGTACCCTTCAGTTCCGACTTCTTGGGATACACGAGTGGCTTCCTTTGCAAATTGTCCTAATCTGTCCATCTAGAAAGGCCTTAGGATATGGATGAATGAAAAACAATAACGAATATACCATAGTATTGATGAGGTCCTTGAGTTGAACCGTGACCACACCCTGAACGAGGACCGTAAGTTTTTGACTAAAATCGCCTCGTGCAACAGAACCGAGTGACATCCTTGCCAGTGGACCTGAACCTTTAGTAGTTTAAGGTCGAGTCTGGACTGATAGTATCCGGGAGAGCAGGAGGGGGCCAGAAACTGATCTTTCACAGGTGGGACCATGGGCTTTTGGGGGAGCTGGACTGTGACCAGGACCGTTGGCGATGGGAGTAGGATTGGCAGCTACGGCAGCGTGAGCTTGATAAAGGTTTCATGTTTCCGTAAGCGCGAGAGGATATAAGGATCGATTGACGATTGAATCGACGATTGCAGACCAGTCACCGATCATGTGATCGCCTCAGTCAAATTTGAGCACTTGGTCCTTCATCCCACTACTAGTACTGAATCTCCGTCGTGACTCGTTGGTGCTGTCCAAATATATCTGGCAAACTGGTCACCATGTCCAATCTTTTTTTTCAACCTCATTCGTCCCTCAGATTAATCATAGGTATATTCAGGGCCTGGGGTTGCAGGCGTGACCTTGGACAACTTGCGGAATAAATCGAAAAGGAAAGTCGGGTCTTACGGTGAATGGAGGTGAACGTGGGCTGCGAATAATAAGATCGTAGCTTGCCAGTGACGCAGGCCCAAAGGTACTTAACCTAATATCTACTCCTTACCGCCTTCTATCATCTCACCGCTGAAAACGACCCTTTCCCATACAAATAGGATATCACAAGTACTACGCGCCGGCTGGACTCTCCTACACACTCGGACCATTCTTCAGCTCATACCTGCAAGACGATTGTGCACTACATATACCCAGAAGATCGTAAACGAAAGGTTAGTTCAAACGTACATGAGCACATTTACTGCGTTTAATCGTAGACCCACCGTGTGTATGATTTTTGCACATAACAAGACAGCCATATGAGCTTATTAGATATTGTCTTCGGATTTCTTCTTCGAATACTCAATTGAGTAAACACATTGTCTTCAGCATTTTCCTTTTATTCTTTTACGCTCCCTTATCGTATACCAAGTCGTAGAAGGCCTTCTACAGATGTTCGAGCTTAGGGAAGGGTCAGTCCAGCTCAAAGTAACAATCGATAACAACCTTACATCGCCCTCTGCAGCATCTATTCGGCATTGTCACTCTTCCCATATTTATGGGGTCGAGATGGTAGCGGTTGATCAGGTGTTAATCATCAGAAAAGTGATATTTCAAACATATCCTACATTCGACGTTGTTCGAATCCATTGAATAGAGGTGAGCTGATGTCGAAAATAAAATAAACGAGTCAATAACTCACCTTTCATCTAGATCCAATGAAACAACCGTGTCGACGGTGTCATCATCTCTGCCACTATATCAACAAGAGATTAGGCCTCTTTCATCGCATCCAAATCTTCCTCAACATGGAGTCGAAATGATGGTGTTAATCATGTGTTGATCGTCAGAAAAGCGATATTTAAAACCTACCGTAGATTCGACGTTGTCCAAATCCATTGAATAGAGGTGAGGCTGATGTCGAAAATAAAAGAAAACGAGTCAATAGCTCAGCTTTCGTCTATTGGATCCAAGGAAACAACCTTGTCGTTATCTGTGCTACTATATCAACAACGGGATTAGGCCTCCTTTATCATATCCAAATGTTCATCAAGTACAGTATGGGCGTTACCCCTCCAACAGCGTCAACGAACGATTTAGGTTCCGCCCGTTGAATCTGTCGTTTTTATGATTCGAGTTGTAACTAGGCGTTGAAATCTAACAGAGGTGAGTTTATGTCAAAAACAGGAAGCCAGTAGCTCACTTGCCGTCAGAGTATCGCACGGTATTCACTATGATCATCTTTTTGGTGACAGGTTTCAATGATGGAAGCTAGTCTGAGGGTCAGGTTTACCTTGTAAACTCGGTTACCCAAAATAAGACAAGTTGCATAACCATCTTCTCCTCAAACTAGTTAGCATGTATACATGGCGATGCGATTCTACCTGATCAAAAATCGGATTATGATTATGACAGCGATAGTTTGTTAAGATCATCACAAACCTCAAGCTTTTATCTCAGTCACTGTATTAGATCTAGATGCTGACTCTTATATAAAGGAAGGGTCAGAGATGCAATAAGTCATTAAAACAGACACCGAGTCATGAAGCTAAATCCTACAGACTTTGAGTTCATTGGGGTATGTCTCGAAGGCTTTCTTTACGGTAAGATATTTTCTACAACTTTCACGGCACCTGCTAAAGAAGTATAATATTAACCTGTCCCAGGAGTATATTCTGGCATATTCGCCATATATTTACAAGACCACTGGACATCGAACAAAGGCACCGACAAGAGAAATGTCATTTTCTATGCTCTGTGTGCTCTGTATATGCTCTCTGTTGTCAACGTTGTGGTTAATATAACAAATTTCGTGGTTTTAGTTAGTACCAATTTCATCGGTAACAATAACCATCTTTTTTACTCTTTCTGTTTTGCAGAATCCAACGGTATCCCTCCACATAAATTCTATTCAAGGCGTAGTATCAGGTTGCTGCGATTTCATGGCCCAATCTATCCTAGTATGTATCGACTACTTATCCCCAACATTTATTTTATTCATGGAAATCATAAAGATCTACCGTTGCTGGATTGTATGGGGTTGCAATATCCGTGTCGTGACCCTTCCTTCAATCTTGGCATTTGTATTCTTAGGTCAGTCAACCTATCTTATTTGACCGGCCAATTTCAATTCATTGTCTCTAGCTATGTGGCTAGCGAGTAGCGGCTCACAGTACATTCTCTCAGACCAAATTGTGGACACTGACTGGGGGTATTGGCTGGGTATAGCAAGTCTCGCCATGTCCATGACTGTGAATGCTCTGGTGACAGGCTTGATCGTGTGGAAGATCTTCAAAGTGTACCGTCAAGTCAAATCCGCGGAGTCGGATGACCAAACTTTGAGCGCCACTGGCGGGAGCAAAATTCGGGCTATCATATTCGTGCTAATTGAATCTGGCATGATGTTGTTTGCAATCCAATTGGCTCGGCTCGTGGCTGGCGTTGTTCCAGAGACAGACACTGTCGATGAAGCTTATGATGTCATCGTTTATATCCACCAAATGCTCAATGTGATTACAACATCAGTCATTGCTTCTCATTTTACTAATAACATGGCCCTATGTAGGGTATAACACCTACAATCATCTTTGTGCGGCTATCAATGGGATTGTCGTTCTACGACAAGGAATCCATGATAGAATCGAGCGTCGGGAGTTTGCGCTTTGCGGCTGCCGATCCAAATTCAATACCAGAAACGGGAGATGTCGATATCGTTGATAGAGACGATGACATTGGTGTTCGACTAAGCGACGATATCCAGATGGTAGATAGATGATCATATATCTTGTTGTGGCATGGGAAATACTCTTCGTCGTCCATCATCAAACGCATCTCATTCTGCTCAACTTACTGTAGAGCCAGCACGTGCTCTCCTGCTCTTCACTCAAGTACCGTCTTTCTTTCATTCTGAATAGATCCATGGAATAGGTACTATACCATTGTAATAAAATATGGAATCATTAACTCCTTGGACCTCGGTCCTTGATTCCCACCACCGAATTTCCGTCGTTGGTCGCTGGTTACTGGGTACAGGCCCCTGCCCAACAATATCTTCTGGAACGTTGGCCACCACCACCAACAACCTCATTCACAACTCAGATCGACCATAAATAATTCCCGCTGGCACTGGGTCGAGGGTTCACACGGAGGAGCCGAGAGCCGGGAGTGGGGAGACGACGATTCTGTGATAACATAACCTCCGAATACTTATCCCAAATCATCTCTTGCAGACTTCTTAACAGTGGCGTATATTTAACTGTTCAGTATTATAATCTTGCCTTCAGTTTACCGTAACGGATGGGGACGAGGTTAGTGATTTGCAACCAACCTATCGAGGACTATGGGTAGTATATGGTCTAGGAGTCGAATTCGGATCTCGTGCCGCCAGCTGCACATCGAGGATATACTAAAATGGCCATGGTTCGCCCTTGTAGCGTCAGCTGAAAAAATAATATAAATCGGCAATTTAAACAACAAACGAAGAAAAACATGCATTGTGAGCCATCGTTATCCATCAAACCCTTCCACGTCCCACCAACATTCGTGGTCCTGGCCTGACTACCCAACCGACTTCCGTCCCGATGTCTCTAGCCACGAATGACTCGATCAGCGAAGACACTCAAAACTCCGTCATTCCATTAACCGTCTCTTTCAATTCCAAGATCCCTCCACGGACATTGTCTTCGTCAGATCACCACCAGAAACAGCTTTGGCCACTTCTGCGATTGAACGCACTTGATTGGTCAAATTCATGGCCATGAGGTTGACGCTATCAGTAAGGGCCTAGAAAAAGTCATCCACTCGAGATCATATTATGAAGAAAAAGAGAACCGGAAATCACCAACCTTCCACATTCCCTGAACGTTAGGTAAAACCGCCTGTCCACCCAAGATACCTTCCCTTCTGACTTCCAAACCGACTTGAGTGACTTCGTTAGCCAATGTGCCCAACTGAGCGGCCATGGAGTTGACGGTCGTCTTCACGTCAAGCATCTCTTGAACATCAACATTGACGAAGAAGAGCTTTCGTAACTTCTGAGATGGAAGTCATTTTCTGTCGAAGATTGTCATAAAATGAGAATGAAAAGATGGAATGAAGCGACATACCCTGACGTTCCTGGTGAAATCAAACCAGGTGCCCTGCACGCCTTGGACTCCTGCTTGACCTCTCAATGTACCTGCGTCCCGACTTCCAAAGCTACGCTCGTCACTTCAAACGCAAATGCTGACAACTGGTCCACCATGGAATTGACGCCTCCTACAAAGCTTGATAGTTGGAATAGTCCATAATCTAGTCGACAAGAAAAATACCTTTCAACGTTGGCATTTCACCCCTCGACGGATATCTCAATCTTCTGGGTCAAATCACCCCTAGCGATGGCGGTTGTGACAACTGAAATTGACCGTACTTGATCTGTAAGAGAGGGAGACATTCGATTGACCTGTAGAAAGAAAGGTTTTCATCAAGAGCGTCATGCAAAACAGAAACACATACATTCCGAACCAAATTCAACCGCACTCCTTCCATGTTTGGTACATGTGCTTGACCTCCTAGTCTGCCTTGACTTCCGAGTTGTAAAGGGACTCGAGTGAGTTCTGCCGCCAGCGCTCGTAATCTGATAAAAAAATCAGTCTGCGTCCGGAGAAAACGTGACCACAGCGAACCTTGCCACCATTCCATGGACAGTATCGTTGAGATCCTAGAACTTCACCGCGAGCATCTACTGAGATCTCCCAGTGCGACTACCTTGGTCACTTTTGTTATAGATCGTACCTAGTGAGCAATAAAACTGTTAGCGGAGAGTATAGATGTAAAACGAGTAAGTTGCGAACTTGAGTGGTTGAATTTTCTGCCAATTTGCTGAACACCGCTGTCAGTTCTCGGCATGTGCCTTCGACGTCGAGAACGAGAGCTTGTCCGCCAAGTTTTCTGTTCAGCGCGATGAGACAGATGTCGCTTGATTGATTGATACGTACCCTTCAGTTCCGACTTCTTGGGATACACGAGTGATATCCTTTGCAAATTGTCCTAATTTTTCCATCTAGAAATGATTTAGGACATT
>MU130271.1:0-10482 GCA_015039465.1 Phlegmacium glaucopus | reverse complement strand
GCGAATGCGAAACATGGTGATATTACCGGTGTTGTTGCATGTTTGCGGTACTATGCTGGGTGGGCGGATAAGGTTCAAGGGAAGACCATTGAGGTAAGTACCAGTGCCTGCCTTCAAAGAATTGGCTCAACGTCCGTGATAGACCAATGAGAAAAAATTAGCTTACACGAGGCATGAACCATATGGCGTTGTGGTATGTTCATTATTTATCCCATGAACTGTGTATTCTCTTTTCTCATCAGTTGTTCAATATTAGGGACAAATCACACCGTGGAACTTCCCCTTGGTGCGTTTTCCTGTATCAATACATCCTGACATCTAGTTTATGTATTTTATATAGGCAATGGTGGGATGGAAGATTGGTCCCGCCCTCGCGACAGGCAATACGACTGTTCTAAAGGTCAGGAACAAGGCTTCCCAAAGTCTCCTTGAGATCTAAACCTTTGATTATTTCTCAGCCTTCGGAGATCACCCCCCTGACTGCACTGAAACTTGCAGGCCTTATCAACGAAGCTGGTTTCCCGCCTGGTGTCGTCAACATCGTAAACGGTTATGGTATAATCATTCTATTCACTATGACACTGATCAGTTTTTGCTGATGATGATTTTTTTTCATAAAGGGGACACCGTCGGACAAGCTATCAGCGAGCATCCCCTTATTGAGAAGATTGCGTTCACTGGAAGCACGCTCACTGGTCGCAAAATCTTGAAGGCTTCATCGGAGTCCAATCTAAAAGTGGTAACGTTGGAATTGGGCGGAAAGAGTCCTTGTGTGATATTTGATGATGCTGACCTCGATCAAGCTATCAAATGGGCTTCCCTTGGAATCTTGTATGTGTCTCAGTCACCTGTATATCTTCGTCACCTGTATATCTTCATGTTTCACTGCATGCTAACCATTCTTCTTCTAAATTAGCTCCAACATGGGTGTGTATTTCTACCTATAGACGTTTCTACATCATGCTTAGTGATTCTAAAGGTCAATCTTGTGTCGCTGGTTCTCGCATCTTTGTGCAAGAAGGGATTTACGATCAGTTCTTAACCAAATTCACTGGTCTTGCCGCAGACCTTACCTCGAAAATTGGTGATCCATTCGCTCAAGGAACTGAACACGGCCCACAAGTATCGAAAATTCAATTCGACGTATGTCTTCCATCCTTTTCCTATGGACTCTTCTAACTCTTCCTTCATCAGCGCGTCATGGGTTACATTGATTCCGGCAAAGCAGCAGGTGCTACTGTCCACCACGGTGGTGAACCTCACGGAAACGAAGGATACTTTATCAAACCCACCATCTTCACGGACGTTCATGCTGATATGAAGATTGTCAAGGAAGAAATTTTCGGCCCTGTAGCCGTTGTTATCAAGTTCAAAGATGAAGCTGAGGTTGTGGAGATGGCGAACAATACGACTTACGGATTGGCTGCTCATTTATTTACTCAGAATGTTAGTAGGGCGATTAGGATGGCTCATGCTGTGGAGGCTGGGTCTACATGGGTCCGTCCTTTTTTTTTTTTGCTTTGTTGAATATCTCAATCTTGTTCGAACCGATCATGGGATTATAGGTCAATTGTGCGCAGAGTGTTGACCTAAATGTTCCGTTTGGAGGATACAAACAGTCTGGGATAGGCCGCGAGTTGGGAGAATATGCGCTTGACACGTTCGTATCTGTTTCATTTTTTTTTCCGATTTGTATGGGGACTAATATAATTTTCCAGATATACTCAAGTTAAAGCTGTTCATATTAATATTGGACAGAAACTGTGAAAACCCCTTGTAAATGAACTGTAAACGACCACTGAAGCTGCTGTAACTACTGAAATTGATCGAGAATGAGATATATTTGAGTTGAATATGCAGTGTAAGACTCTGGATGTAGGGGCTGGGGTGAGGTGAGTATCACGGGTGGAATGGGCTGGACTAGATGTGGATATGGATGTGGATGTGAAGTGTCAGAGTTGTTGGCTAGTTGCCAGAGATGGAAGACACTGGAATTAGATGGCTACCTTTCAATCGCCGTGGAACCGATACCATTGAGGTTCTTGCTCGATGCGTAGGTTCTCCTTCATCTCGTCGATGATTTCTCTCGGAGGAGGCGTGGCGGTGTCGGGGAGAGATTGTCCGCGAAGGTAAGACACCAATCCGACTCGTGGCGGCGAGGGCCCGTGTTGTAGGTAACAAAGTGCATGGACGTCCGTCGCCACAAGCGGTAACAACCAGTGAACAGAGGTCCCATCGATTTACTAATGTAGCCCTCCAGGACCTCCTCATCATCTGTATGGCCGAATCGCTGCCGACCCCACGCCTCCAGCTCATCCGTGGAGAAGGCGAATCCATAGATCATACGCTTAAACATACGCCTTTTTGGTACACTTCTGCGCTGCTTTGTGGATGAGTCTGCCGCAGGCGTCGCAATATCGGGTGTAAATTGTAATGTTGCTGGAGTTGCCATTTCGACAACTAGGATATGATATGAGTAAGAAAGATATAGGTTCATTCAAGGGACTGAAAGAAACTTGACCTGAAATGCGGGCTGAAATGAAATGAAAGATACCCTTCATTCTTGGATTCATTGATGGTTACGACGACCACGTGAAAAGCGCCCCTGGACGAGCTCACATCATGGAAATCAAAGTAGCCTCGGCACCGCAAGGATGGTGGATTGTATAAAAGCCAGTGGCTGCTTCTCGTCCTACTACCTCCTTCCCCATACCTACTTCATCAATGCCTGGTACTTATACGCACAAATTCGATACGCCTGCTTATAAAGGTGAAGTCACCATTAACACTGGGTGAGTATGTTCCTACATTGGATGGTACTTTTGAGCTCACCGAGCTTTCCCCACCGCCTTATAGATTGTTCATAGGAGGACAATGGGTTGATCCCGTCGAAGGAGGGAGTATCGAGTTAGTCCTGTTCTCATCATCTATTCATTCGATTACATCTTTACTTTACTCTTCCAAAGTGTCATTAACCCTGGTGAGCTTTCTCCCTTTATTTCCTTTACATCAGAAACACTGATAACTCTGCTATCCCTTCGCAGCGACGGGAAAATTTATCACCAGCGTTGCAGCGGGAACCAAAAAAGATGTCGATCTGGCCGTAGATGCGGCCAAGAAAGTGAGATGGACTACAATGACCGGACCATATCCACTTACTGATCGTCTCCGTTTAGGCATACAAGACTACGTGGGGATTACACTGTCCAGGAGCCGTGCGAGGAAAGTTGCTTAACAAACTCGCTAACTTGATCGAAGAGCACATAGACGAATTTGCAGCGCTGGAGGCTTTGGACGTTGGTATGTTCGATGTCGACCTGGTTTATCTTTTATTCTAAATATATCGCGTTATAATAATGTAACAGGCAAGGTCTGGGCGAATGCGAAACATGGTGATATTACCGGTGTTGTTGCATGTTTGCGGTACTATGCTGGGTGGGCGGATAAGGTTCAAGGGAAGACCATTGAGGTTGGTACCAGTGCCTGCCTTCAAGGAATTCGCTCAACGTCCGTCATAGACCAATGAGAAAAAATTAGCTTACACGAGGCATGAACCATATGGCGTTGTGGTATGTTCATTATTCATCCCATGATTGTGTTTTCTTTTTCCTCATCAGTCATTCAATACTAGGGACAAATCACGCCGTGGAACTTCCCCTTAGTATGTTTTGCTCTATCAATACATTCTAACATCCAACTTATGTATTTAACGCAGGGGATGGTTGCGTGGAAGATTGGTCCTGCACTCGCGACCGGGAATACGACTGTTCTAAAGGTCAGACTCAATGCTTCCTAAAGTTTCGTTGAGATTTAACCCTCGATGATTCCTCAGCCTTCGGAGATCACCCCCCTGACTGCACTCAAACTTGCAGGGCTTATCAATGAAGCCGGTTTCCCGCCTGGTGTGGTCAACATCGTAAACGGTTATGGTATAATCATCCCATTCACTATGACGCTGATCAGTTTTTTTTCTGATGATGAATTGCTTTTTTTTTTCTTTTTAAGGCGCCACCGTTGGACAAGCTATCAGTGAACATCCGCTTATTGAGAAGATTGCGTTCACTGGAAGCACGCTCACTGGTCGGAAAATCTTGAAGGCTTCAGCAGAGTCCAATCTGAAGGTCGTCACATTGGAATTGGGGGGAAAGAGTCCTTGTGTGATATTTGATGATGCTAACCTTGATCAAGCTATCAAATGGGCCTCGTTTGGAATCTTGTATGTCTCTCGGTCCACCTGTACACTTTAATGTTTCACAGAACCTTTCTTATTCTCAATTAGCGCCAACATGGGTGCGTATTCTATCCAGAGGTTTCTACAGACATACTTAGTGCTTATAAAGGTCAATCTTGTGTCGCTGGTTCTCGCATCTTTGTGCAAGAGGGGATTTACGATCTGTTCTTGACCAAATTCACTGCTATTGCCGCAGACCTCACCTCGAAAACTGGTGATCCATTTGGTCAAGGAACTGAACACGGTCCACAGGTATCGAAAATCCAGTTCGACGTATGTCTTCCATCCTTTTTCTTATGGACCATGGTTTGGTTTAACCTTTGTTTTTCAATCAGCAAATCATGGGTTACATTGATTCCGGCAAAGCAGCAGGCGCTACTGTCCACCACGGTGGTGAACCTCACGGAAACGAAGGATACTTTATCAAACCCACCATCTTTACAGATGTTCATCCCGACATGAAGATTGTCAAGGAAGAAATCTTCGGTCCTGTAGCTGTTATTATCAAGTTCAAAGATGAAGCTGAAGTCGTGGAGATGGCGAACAATACGACTTATGGATTGGCTGCTCATATATTTTCTGATAATATCAGTAGGGCGATTAGGGTGGCTCACGCTGTGGAGGCTGGGTCTACATGGGTCCGTTTTGCTTTTTTTAAATATTTTATTCTTGTCTGAACCGATCATGGCATTACAGGTCAATTGCGCTCAGACTACGGAGATAAATGTTCCATTTGGAGGATATAAACAGTCTGGGATAGGCCGCGAGTTGGGAGAATATGCACTTGACACGTTCGTTTTTTGTTTCATTCTTTTTTTTTCGATTTGTGTGGGGACTAATATAATTTCCCAGATATACTCAAGTTAAAGCTGTTCATATTAATATCGGACAGAAATTGTGAAAACCCCTTGTAAATGAACTGTAAACGACCACCGAAGCTGCTGTAACTACTGAAATTGATCGAGAATGAGATATATTTGAGTTGAATATGCAGTATAAGACCGTGGATGTAGGGGTGAGGTGAATATCACGGGTGGAATGACTGGACTGGATGTCGATGTCGATGTGAGGTGTCAGTGTTGTTTCAGATATTCACCCAGTCAGTCTGTACTTTGCAGACAACATAGAAGCTCTACTGGGTTCTTTCCCGCCATTGATGTAATTCTCTACCATCATGGTGATGCTCTCATTGGTATTCAAGTCATTATCAAGGCTGGCCTCAGACGGATTCAAGGACGGCTCAAACGGAATACTCCGCTGGGTGATCTTCGGCCTTCAATCAAGGCCCTGGATCCTATTGTGGTTTGGCCATCTTTGGAAACTGAAAGGCTGCCTGTCGGAGAAGCCTCACTGAGCGGTCACACAGCTTAATAGGACCACGTTGTATTGTCGAGAACGAGACAGATACGAGTACGAGTGTAACGGTAAGAATGTAGAAATAGGAAATGAGAATCTCCTGGACCCTATATACTGTCTGATCGCGTGACGTGAATAAAAGATAAGATAAGAAAACCTCGACAGACGAGTAAGACTGGCAGCCAGGCTTACAGAAACCCTCCTGGTTCATTTGCGGGGATACGTTTTATCTGCATTCGTATATTTATTCCGCCCACACAAACATCACCTTCCTTACCTCTTCTGTTTCATTCATCTTCGTCTTACACGCGACTTTCCTATGTATTTATTCTTGTCATCTTGGCAAACAGACATCGGACTTGGTGCGAACTTTCCCCTAGGCTAAATTATGTTGGCAAGGTTACATCGTTGTACGTACCCGTTGCAATTGGTGGCGCTAACTTTAAGGTGATGAAAGCAAAACACATAGAAAATGTGGCAGCCGGTCGGCGGTCACGCGATTCGCAGCGCTCATATTTCGATGTATATACTATATTTGAGGATAAAACATGAGATGATAAAGCTGGCCTTGAGGGGAGGTCCTGATTTTGGCATACGAAGCAGCAGAACCCAGCACAATTCATTGTCTTCAATCAGTTGAAAGGTATTTACAAGTCACACAATGCAGCGCAAGTCATTAAAATGCTACGGCGAAGGGACCTGATTGCTGGGGATAATCACTTTAGTGTCATAAGCATGCACTTAGAATGCGTAGTGGGCGACCATATCGAAGAAATTTACATCATGATAAAGTAATACATTACTTAGCTGTCCCCGAGCTTCACTACGATAGCTATTGAGCGGGACGTACTCAGAAAAGGGCTAATTCGAAGGTAGGTCGGGCTTCGTGTGTCGCAAGTAATCCGAAATCTCCCCCATCCTGAGATCGGATGCAGGAGTACCCAAAATTACGGCATTTGGAAATTCGAGGGAATCCCATGTTTCCGTGTTCATCTCATCCCCAGCGCCTCTGGGTACATCTGACCGACTGACAATAAGGTGTGTCCAGTGGTCGCCGCTCGCAATGACTGCGATCGTCCGAAGGGCATGTTGATATCTCTTGAAAAGGTGGTAACACTGGAATCCCAGTTCTTGCTTTGCGGTCCCCAAACGGGCAGCGAGCTCTCTCTTGAACCTCGCCGGCGTCAGGCTACGAGATGGGAAAGATTTGATTTCCATGATGAGAGGGCAACATCCGTGAGTTATCCTATAACCTGCTCGACGCTCATACCTGCGTCTGAGCCGAGCGTTTGTAGGGAACCTTAATTTTTCGGCTAGGATATGGAGAGCAACAAAGTCGGGGGTTAATTGGGGAGCTGATCCGTCTCGAACGGTGAACAGGGATTCCGTGATCGACGTGTCGGGATCCTGTTCAGCGTTCAGCGTAGCCGGATTTTGGTCTTCGATAGGTTCGATATTCTCATCCTTGTCCCTAAGGGTATCCGGCTCGTCATCGCTGTCGTCTGACTCGTGAGTCTCTCCTTCATCGAGATCATCCCCCTCATCACCAATTTCGCTGACAGTATCTTCATTAATTTCCTCAATCTCCTCATCGACTGGCTCATCGTCTGACATCGTAAACCACAATGTATACTGTGGGACGATGATGAGATTGTTGAAGGGCTCCGCCATTTTTAGGAGCTCATGCGCCCAGAGGCCATACCACGGGTTCTCCATGTTGCGAGGATTATAACGAAAGGAGGCCGAGACGGATTTCATCAGTTTGCTTTTGACGCTGAGGCTCGGAGAGGTTTGGAGAGGCATCCCTTCTGTGAATCAGATAACAGCAAGTGAACTTGGATATGATTACTTAACTCCGATGATTTACCGTAAATCGAGTTCAATTTACGTAATTCAATCATGTTCGGCTCCCTTGCTGATTTATCATTAGCCGCTTATCTGCTAAGTGCAATATCTCCCGCTTGTACAATTTCCATTGACTAAATACAGAACACGTTGTCTGGGTATGGTTGAGAGCCTCAGTAGATTACGGGAAGCCAACCGATTGAGCATTCGCATGAGTTTGCAACATAGAGATGCGTGATAATAACGCGGTGATTTGTCGACACGATACAGCCCCATAAGAAAACGAGAAACCAGGAAGCCGACAGATTGAGCATTTACGATTTCATGTTGTATTTGTGCTAATGACAATATCCGCAGTGGCGTTGCGACTGATGGGCTTCGTCGGGCTTCAGCAGGGAAAAGGCATGAGAAGGATCATCATACCGAGGAGAAATCTGCATTCCCACTGCCCGGGACTCTCCGTTGAGTGAATGCACTACGTTTTGGTGGCCTGCTGACAGAAGCCCTTCTCCACCACGCCACGACGCGATCCTTACGTCGCTCGGAATAGGTTAGATGGTCTTGCCACGGTTGACGTCCGCCATTCGCTCGGTACCTTCTTGCGTGCTCCGTCAGTGCGTTTGACCAGGGGGTGCAACCAGAGCCTCGAATATTGGCCTGGTCATCTTCATGTTGATGTAGCGACGGGAGCCGGCGAAGGCGCAACCAGACTCTCGAATCGTGACCGTGTCCACGCGACAGACGGACAAAAGATGCAACCAGGCTGTCAAATCGTGAGAAGCAAGAGCCTGTAAGCAACCAGCTATTGGCAGAGCCGCATTAGGCACCTTCGACCTCCTCCGGTGGCTCATGGAGCAGCAGGCTGGTTCGAGGTGGACTTGTACAGGATCGGCAGGAGGGTGAGAAAACACCAACGCAAGGAAGGGGCGAGAACAGGACGGGTTCCGAACTGGGAGGGAGAAAGAATCCGGCGTGGAGTGCAATGAAGAGGGAACGGGATGTCGACGATGGCCTGGAGCGAAGGGACAAATGCGAATTTACGATCAATTTACGGCTAACCAATTCAGTCACATAAATCAAGCCAAACAACGCTACATAATGTTCATCACTGACAGTTGTCACAGTCACGGTTGAACTCTTTCATTTCATTTCAGCTCGCATTTCAAGTCAGGTTTCTTTCAGTCCCTTGGATGAACCTATATCTTACTCATATCATATTCCAGTTATCGAAATGGCAACAAAGAGCGTCTCCAGCAACATTACACCCGCTATTGCGACGCTTGCGGCAGGCTCATCCACAAAGCAGTGCAGAAGTGTACCAAAGAGGCGTACGTTTAAGCGTATGATCTATGGATTCGCTTTCTCCACGGATGAGCTGGAGGAGTGGGGCCGGCAGCGATTCGGCGATACAGATGATGAGAAGGTCCTGGAGGGCTACATTAGTAAATCGATGGGACCTCTGTTCACTGGTTGTTACCGTTTGTGGCGACGGACGTCCATGCACTTCGTTACCTACAACGCGGGCCCTCGCCGCCACGAGTCGGATTGGTGTCTCACCTTTGCGGACAATCTCTCCCCCGACACTGCCACACCTCCTCCGAGAGAAATCATCGACAAGATGAAGGAGAACTTACGCATCGAGCAAGAACCTCAATGGTATCGGTTCCACGGCGATTGAAAGATAGCCAGCCAATCAAGGTACGTCGAGTGGCCCTTGCGGTTCCTTGCTTTTGTGATCTAATAATCCAGTGCTTTTCCTAGGTCCGTAGTTCCGCCTACTTGTAGTGGGAGGGCAAGGTCGGGGTTGTATAGGACTACCAGAACCGTGTTTGAGTCATATGTGTGTAATAAGCCAGCAGGTCACCCAGTTAATGTCTTTTGTCATCCAACTCTAAGCCACCAGTTTCATGAGCACCACGATGGTTACGAGTGAGTTGACGAGAATACTACTTCGCATTGGGATTGGCTTCCGATCTTCACCAATAGTTGGCAGGCTCCCAAGAGAACAGTCCTTCACGTCCGTTACAAAGTGGAGGACGCTGGGTCTGCGCGCCTAAAATCACAGGAAAAGTGATGGCTACAACTGAGAAGTTACGGGAAACTACTGCTCTTCATCGGTACTAAGAGAACTGATACGAGAAATGTTGCCAGTATATATTTTCCACTCTCTGCCTGAGGGCCGTCACCAGTTGTTGAAGGGAAAGAGGATGAACATGTCCACCGCCTTTATGTCTTGAACGATGTGGCGACCGCTTGCGCCAGTTGCCAAGAGTTTGAGATCATGAAAACAGAATAACTGCAAGCTTGTTGTCGTGATCGCGTAGCGGGGGTAGCGCGGCTAGGGATTATGACCCCAGCAGTTGTGGTTGGAAGCAGTTGGAAGCTAATGTGCGTGGCAGCGCGTGGTCACATAACCCTGAACTTTTCCCGTCATAGAACCGGGTTCCAAGGGTAAGGAGGTTTTTCGTAGGCCTCTGCGCCTTCTCGAGCCTTGTTTGGCTCCGCCACCACAGGCTCGATGCCGATGTTTGTGGTGTCCCAAATCTGCCAAAAAATAAATTCCAAATAAGAAAGGAGGAAGGAGGACCTCCATCTTCAACACTCCTCTCTAGTTTATTATCCTGGTCTCAACTACTTACTCATGAAACACACCAAGTGACCTTTGCTGCACAACCAATCCCACTAGCACTAGCCTGTCAATGCCTCCAAACACTCGAGACACTGCTATTGCCGCAGACCTTACCGCCAAAACTGGTGATCCATTTGGTCAAGGAACTGAACACGGCCCACAAGTATCGAAAACCCAATTTGATGTATGTTTTCCATCCTTTTTCCGATGGACTGTGGTCTGGTTTGACTTTGTTTTTTCATCAGCAAATCATGGGTTACATTGATTCCGGCAAAGCAGCAGGCGCTACTCTCCACCACGGTGGTGAACCTCACGGAAACGAAGGGTACTTTATCAAACCCACCATCTTTACAGATGTTCATCCCGACATGAAGATTGTCAAGGAAGAAATTTTCGGTCCTGTAGCTGTTATTGTCAAGTT
>MU130267.1:0-20235 GCA_015039465.1 Phlegmacium glaucopus | reverse complement strand
GCAGGGATCCCCATCCTTTCCTCTTTGGATCCCCTGCTAGGTGAGTCACTTGTAGATATCCCTTTGAAATATTATTAACTTTGGATCCCCTGCTATGGTGCTGGTTGCCTAAAGGCCGCTACTTTTGTACAACCTAAATAGGGCCATCAAAAAAAGGGGAATGTCCTATTCCTTTAACAAATCACTTCCTTTCATTGAGGGCTACAAATTGGTTAAAGGGATAAGCAATTGGACCAAAACTGACAGAGTTATTTAATTTTGAGTTGAATGAAATGGCGCATGTCTAAAAAGGGTAATTAAGGGTCCATAATCTAATCTAATCTATGCCCAAAGTCTCTGGCTTTTGAGCATCTTTTGCATCCATACCTGTTGAGGATGCCTGCATCGACATAATATTGTATGGTCTTCAGGGTGTTGAACATACTTAATCATAATACCTGAACAGGTTATCCTTGCAGATTCAGATGTTTTTGTTGCATGACACAATTTCGGCCCATGATAGTACTAAATTAATGAATTCTTGAATGAAAATTTCAACAAAAGACACTACGGTGTACAAAAATCATTATGAAAATTGCCCTTAGGTTAGGGCTACTTTTGAAAAAATTTCTCCAGCCGATTTGGCACCTTGTACAAAAGTAGTGGCCTCTAAGTGGCCAGCAACATAGCTTGACTAAGTCAGCATTGCAGTTGCCCTAACAGCCCCAAGCCCCAAGCTCCCTCCATCACTACCAAAACAGGACTTTTAAGGACTTTTAGCATGTTAGGATACCAAATAGACTGGTGACCAGTCCCTTCCTAAATGTTACATTCTGTTATACATTACTCTGGTCCAGCTCCGTCGGAGTTGTCTCTGGAAGTCCGTACTCCATTCCAGTACTTTCCCTTGTTCCCAGATCTACTCTTCCTACATCCAACTCCAAGACTTCTCTGTTTCATTCTGGCTCTTCCAATGTTACTCCAAACTCATTACCACATCTTCAACACTACCACTATTTTTTTGTCATCACTTTCCCACTATCAGTCATCACACCTGCTATGGATTATTCACCCAAGAATGCAGGACCTTCCGGGAGCAGAACGCAGCACTTTATATTTATCTTTTATATTTCAGTTGCTATATCTTTTATTATTTAAGTACTTGAAACTTGTATGTTCTCCTTAGTTTGAATATCAATCTAGTTTCCTCCTCTTGTTTGTCCTCTAAGTCACTGAGGTCTTCCATCTTATTCCTTTCTCTTCCAGTTCCAAAATCAGGACACTATAGGAGCTGGGCGGCACAGCACATACACTGAGGCCAAAGTCCTTTCCATTACTTGTTCTGGTTCCGTTCCATCCATTCCATCCATTCTGGAGTAACTCCGATGTGACTCCTTTGTCTAAACTTAACACTAAAGAGGAAACAAGAACCCAGAGGGTCTCCTCGATAGAGGAACTGGTATAACCTGAGTTTGAATTAGTAGAGAATCCCTTATCAGTCCGGCGATCAAGCAGCACTGTTTGTCATTTCCTAATAGAGGTAACAGGATCAAAGCCGATTTCATTTTGGGAATGCATCTCACAGATTTCTTTGCTCTTTGTCCTCTCCCTCCATATTTCACTACAATACATATTCTAGATACATTAGAAAGACTTTAATACAGCCAGGTCCCTCAGAAAATCGAAGTTTTGGCCAAAATTTTGAAGCAAGCCATTGTATTGCTATGAACAAGGGGGTGTCGGGATCAAAATCCTGGACCACTACCCAGTTAGTTAGTCCCAGCTGGAGGCCCCTAATTTTTTCTGAACCCTAAGTAGAGAGGTCTCAAAAGACAATTCCCAGACCTATTATGAATATTTGACTTGAGAAAAATACCCTACATAGCTATAGAATACATATCACAATGTTGTACTGCACAAAATTCCCAAAAATCCAATGATCAATGGAGTAATTGCTCTGTTATTATCTTATATGACCATGGTCTGACTCAGAATGTTGACCAGTATCACTTGCACTGCATTTTACTAGAGCAGCAGCCCTGAAAATGGATTTGCAACACTTGCGAGGCATCTGGGTGAAGTTTGAACATGAGGAAAGCAGGCGAGGCAATGATGTCATATTTCCTTATATAGATGCACGCCTGATTACATAGTACAGTTAGTCCACCCAAGTTGGCTGAAATAAAAAATCTGACACTAGGTCGGATTTTTTAATCCCAACACCCCCTTGGCTATGAAGTCTTGGCTGAGGGCTGAAAGAGTCATTGCTGTGGTTTTTTTCAGATATTTGAGGCCATTGTCTATCAATGAAAAGATATAGGTGTTATTTAATGTGGTATAAGTCTGTTGAGGAGGAGGATATTTGCACAGCGCTCTTGACCCACTCCAAAAGTGTCTTAAAGTAAGAATAGAATTGATGTCATTGCCTCTATTAGGAAACGACAAACGATGCCGCTTGATCGCCGGACTGATAAGGGATTGCCTACTAGTACTAATTCAAACTCAGTTTCACCAGGCCTCTATCGAGGAAACCCTCTGGGTTCTTGTTTCCTCTTTAGGAAGGGACGGTCACGAGGCTAGATACCAAACTTGAAAATGGTTGTTTATATTAATATATAAACATTGGCGCATGAGCTGAAATTTCGAAGGGTCCTAGGTTTTTGCATTCGGCTGTAATAAAATAATGCTGGGCCGACCAAGGGGGCACCAAGATTCAAAAAACTACACGGGGTGGATTTTTTCTCTAAGGCCTGCGTATTGTGATAGAGGAGAGAAAGAAACCTGCGGGACGGGTGGAAAAGCTGGAGGAAGGGTTATACCAGGCCGAATACGAACACCAGAAGCAGATATCAAAATTTATTATCGACCTCTATTATCAGAAGGAGGAGGTTAAGATGTTAAAAGAGGAAAAGGAACGTTTTCGAGATGTGGCTGAGCGTGACAAGCAAGAGTCCCTCGACGAGATACGGCGGTCGAACGAGGCAATCGCTGCTGGGTGGAAAGCTACATTGGCCTCGGAGATTGTAAAACTGATAGCGAAACAGAACGATATGCAAAGAGAGCTCGACTGGGGTTCACTACTCAAATCGCAGAAACCAACCGCCGAGTGGGCAAACCAGTTACAAGCAAAGAAGATTATTATGAAACAGGACGTGTGCGAGCCCATCGCAGTCCCCAGAGAACAGTGGCAGAAGGCCTGGACAATTAAAACCAATGCCGTCATGATTATGATCACACTTTTATTTTATATTTATTTTATATATTTATTCTTATTTTAACGAGATGTTTTATGTCCTGTGGCTAGAACTGTTCTACTAGATACCCAACCTATTTGATGAGTAATTTCCTAAGAATTGGCCTATATATACTCTTTCGTACCTATGTTTACACCCGTTTTGGGTATATCTCGGAGAGCGTGGACGTATGGACTCGAACAGACAGGTCTCAAAAATTATTTGTGTACTTGTTGAACGTCGAACTTGCAACCTTTTGCTCTTTTCAGATCGGCATGAGGCCGACGGAGCTGGTGCATGCCTGGCAGTCACCATGATGAGTTCAGATGTTGCCGATTGTCGAGCACGGCAGGACGGCGTTCAGCCAAGGTTAACAACCTGGACGCATTGTGGTTGTAGTACGCTTCAAATTCATAAATTAACTGCGAAGCAGACTGTAACATCCTGTGGGTTTTTGGTTCGATTGATTAAGAATGAGGAACCTGCCTCGAAACCCCCGCAGTCAAAAGAAGGATCACAACACATTTATCTGCCATTCATTTGAGTTACGATCGCATTCAAACCTCACAAACGAAGGGGGCTGCATACCTCAAGGCATGAAAACACGTTGGAACCGTGCAGGACTTGAGAGTTCAAAACCAAACTTAGACCCTTTTGTCGTTTCCGTCATACCAAGACAGACAAAATTTACGATGTCTCTGCGAAAATTTATGGCTAAAGGTCGATTGGGTAGCAAGAGCACCTCTCAGGATCAACTTGGGGCTCAAGACAATCAAGGCCAACACCGCGTCAATTCCGCTCAATCCAGTGTGATTATTACTGTGATAAGCGTCATCTTGTCAGATGCTGGGCCCGTGTTGCGTTTGGAAGATAACAGAGGGATCATATCGGAAACACGTTTAAAGGAGGAGAGAGCGGAGCACCCGGAAGAGATACGTATTGTGACAGAGGCGAGAGAGAAGCTCGGGGAGCGGGTAAAAAAGCTAAACTGAATGAATATATGGTAGAAATTACATCTCAGAGGGCAACTTCTCCTACCGGAACTAACATTTCGTCGACCTTCTTGTAGACATAATCGAAGGCCGCAGCAACTCGGTCACCGTATGAGCCGGATGATTTTCGTGATGGTGGACCCTGTCCCTCTAAAGGCTGATACCGAGTACGAGCGCCTGTGTAACAGAATCAACAATTACTACGCAGTTGGATTGTAACATTGGTTAAACTACTTTTGGCTTGCGACTTGACGATTGGCACGACGTTGAGCCCTGGTATATTTCAAGTCAGCTCAGTGGTACCTTGAGAACTTAAAAATAAGACCAACCAAAATTCAGGATTCCCAGGGACAGGTAGGGGAAGCGGGCGTCGTGCTTCTTCATACTTTCTGATGTAATGAGGTGGATTGGCCATCAAGAAAAAAAAGAGAAATACTAGAGAGTGCACCCAAGTTTCTCCAGTATATCCTTACGGCGCATTGCATGCACGATCCTGTCTGAGCCAAAAGTTCCACCGTGTGTGAAGAACTCAAAGTACGGCTGATTTTCTGGTCGAAGACTCTGTAACACCTCCGCATGTTCTGGTTCGAGATCGCCATTTGGGAGTACTCGTGGATGATTCCGCAGAGTGTAAAGAAGAAAATACGACATCCACCCTGACATCATCTCCTTCATCTTGGTATGTACTTGACCAGTAGGAGGGTCCAAGTAGGTCTCAATCATCGAGTCAATGAATGCAGTTCTTGTTGGGAATCGAATGGTGTCCGGAAACGGAGGAAGGGACACTGAGCGACTCTTGTCGTGAACATCGAGATACAATTGCGACTGAGGATGGATGATAACCATGTCTGGGTCGTCAATGTCGCGTTTGTCATGGGGGCTTGTCGGCTCGAGGTGAACTGAGTGCGGGAATTGCGTCGGCCGATTTGGATTGAAAAAAATGGGTTCGATATAGGGATCGGGAATGGACGTGCAAATTTTATATGGCAGAGATTCCATGATTTCAGTGGAAGCTTGTTGAATTTCCTGATCTGCGACGACTAGTTGGAGAGCAAAGAGGCCGGTAGGGATGAAATGGATGTACGCAAGCGCATCGGTTCCCCACACCAAACATTTGATGTATGCCTTGGAGAGAGCGCAAGCGGGTTTTAGGCGCGTCTGTTGTATATACGGGGACCAAGGGGAGGAGTCGTAGAACTCTAACATTGGGGAATGATGCGTTTAACAAAGCCCAGTCAAAATCGGATCGGATGTGGCCGAGAATGATCGAGAATGATCGATATTTTATCACTAAACTCGATTTTCGAGCTAGACAGAACGTCTAGATGGTGCGAGTAAGAATGAGAAACATGGAGAAAACATAATTATATTGAGCACACGTCAAATATAGTAATAATGTCTAAAAATAGATGATCTCCTGCCTCGCACGAATCACATTATATCTGAATCAGCGTCCCAATGCTGCAGCTGCTGAGACTGTTCTATATTTCTGAAATACGGTCAATACATTTATGTAATCATTCGTAACAGGAAGTACAAGTCAAATGTGCTCCCACCACAAAGTTTTCTTACCTCCTTATGGCGCATTTGGATGTCATGATTGATCCTTGATTAAGGCTTTGTTCTCCGAGAGATCTCGCGATTGGGCTGCAAAATTCGAACCTTTCGGGATAAAATGTATGCGTCATTTATTCCAGTTTAAATGTTCTAATTTCATTGGTGCATGGTTGCGAGTTAAACAGGTGATTTTCAGGAACCTAATGCATCGGGGTGATGCAAAAAGTGTCTCGATTCATGCCAGTGTCTGCTTTTATGATATTTTTTTTTCTGGTTCATTCGTTGACAATGAATTGTTTCTAGAATCACAACTGTAAACTTTGACAATGGCAGATATCAACGTCCTCTGCGAGGGATGGGACAGTCCGAGTCTGATGAGGAGCGTTGACTGCTTGGTTTGTTGGTGATTTGCCGATGAAGCAGGTTGCTTTGGTTCTTCAGAGTATGGAGATCCCTGTGGATTTACGATCGGAGGACGTCTTGGATTTTACGCCATGCTTTTCTAGTCACTCGCGACTTTGTCCAACTACTGTAACAGCACTACTCGCATTGGAACTAAATCGGATGTGCCGACGAGCTTGCGAAACAGTATCGCTGCCCGTCCTGTTCTCCTCACGCCACACGTCATCGAACTTTTATCATAATTAATTGCTGGCTTGACAATTTGCTAGGATATATGGTACTTGTTACAGGTTGTCTGCTAGCTTTTGTAATTCATGGGATTATAAATATCGTCCTTGTGCACGACGTAACTAGTGTCCCGGCATTAGTAAGTTGAATAAGAGTTTTTTCGTAAGACGCTATTGATGATGCTGCAAGGCATCAGTTTACACTTCAATGAATCAAGAGAGAGAAGGCAAACAGACCTCCGAGGTTTTCGGCAGTGGCAAAATCGTTATTGCATATCGGATATCCGTTTATGGTGTTCTTGACCCGTTTTTGCGTCGTCTCTCGCAACCTGACACCCAAAAAAAGTTAGATGGTGGAATAACGATCGGTATAAGAAACCCCATACCATGAGAACCTGCCTGAGTCGTTCATTTTGTGTCTCCACCAGACAATTTCTCCTTAAGTTCTTTCAACTCTGCCCCAGCCATCTCTGGCTCCTCTCCCGCGACTTCCTTATCTAACACAACCACTTCCAGTTGTTCTTATGCATCAACAAAGCGATTTTCAGGGAGTTATGATTACTGTTATTTGCACCAGTAAGTTCGTCCTGGAGTTTTCTGGGTTTGGCTTGTTTGGGAAGGAAAGATTGCGATTCAGCGCGACGGTCTTTGAGGTCTTGCATGAGTTTCGCGTAGGGCTGTTAGAACCCGGAATTTGCGTATACTTTCAGAGTCCTTGATCATCGCCTGCAGGCTGCGAATTGGCTAGGCGTCCTCAGTCAAGGATTGAGATTTTATTAATTTACTGGGAACCCCCAGGGAAGGTTTCGCACTCGGAGGTGGAGAAGCCTGTCGAGGGTGCAGACTCAGGGGTGACGAAGTTCGTCCGATGGCCAATGCATTCGAGGGTGTTTTGATTAGTGATTCCTAGCACGGGATATTGGAGATTGAGGAAGAACCGGATAGGATGCTGATGTTTTGAAGTTAGAGCGTAAAAGTTTACTTTGTACCTAAAGTTCGCCTAAAGCGGTCAGATTGATGTTTATATAATCGAGAGCATCTTCTTTCTGACGCTCATCATCACCTTTATCGCTCATCACAACTCACTGTTCAAAGATATGAAGCGCTTTTTTAAGAAAATTATCAAGCCCAAGAAATCAAAACATTCATCTCTGACCATCAACGATGCTCTGGGTTCAAGCTCTGAACCAGCAACTTCGACAGCGACCATCAAAGCAAGCACAGCCGATCCCATGCCATCCGTTCTCGCTAATGCTACGGCTGCAAACGCACAAGTTATTCAAGTCGCTGGCGTGGCTGTGAGCATTCAATTTCGCCAATCGCATCCTTAAGCATTTAACCATCGTCATCGATCAGGCTGCCCATGACCTAGTCTCTACTTCGGTTTCCGCTTTGGCAATCAATGAGCAAGTTGTTCCGGTCGCTAGAGTTACTGTGAGCATTCAACTTCGCCCATCGCATCCTTAAGTATTTAACTATCGTTATCGATTAGGCTGCCCATGACCTAGTCTCTACTTCGGTTTCCACTTTGGCGATCAATGATCTTGCTCCTGTAAGCATAGTGTTCAACTTAGTTCATCATATCTATCACTACTCAATCATCTCCGTCCATCAGAGTAGCCATGAACTCCAAGTCTGCGCTTCGGTTTCCGCTCTGGCTGTTGCTCCTGTAGCCCATCCGGAAGGAAATTCACCCTCCCCTGATGCCGTAATGCAAGCTAAATTGGGATCCATAGAATGGCAACAAAATCCCTCGGTGAGTTGCTTGTACCATGTGTTCTGGGCTTTCGCTGATGGTGATCGGTAGGCTCAACAATCTGTTTCGGGTCTCTTTGCAAATGCCAAGAATATCCTCATTACTAACAGCATTATTGTAAGTCTTTCTTGTAGGTTTTGTGTATGATTTAGCAATAATTATATGTATAGAACAATGTCAATAGCCTCCCTGCCAATACTGGTGAAGGGCAGATGAAGATTCCTGTGGCTCAAAAACCCAACTCCAGCCCAATCTTTACTGGACGAAAAAATGTACTCGATAAACTTGGGAAGATTTTTGTTCACCGTGCTACTAGTAGAGTGAGGTCAAGGTGCTCTTGTCTCCTCTGGGGATTGGGAGGGATTGGAAAGACCCAAATTTGTCTTAAGTTCATAGAAGAAATGCATGACAGGTAAGAGTTCTTACTCTGCTGTTCACAACACTGGATTCATTTCTTGATAGTTTTTCACATGTCTTCTGGGTTGATGCCTCCTCTCAGGAGAGCATGGAAATGTCTCTCAAGGGCATATCTAGCCTTCCTGCTGCCCAAGATTCCCATGTGGATGGCTCAGTTGAGTCTGTGCTCCAGTGGATATCTTCTCTCCAAGAAGAATGGTTGATTGTGTTTGATAATGCTGATGATCCTCCTGCAGAGGTGGTGGACAAGTTCATTCCCCCATGCAACAGAGGTAATATTCTGGTTACTAGCAGAAACCAATCTATGGGGAGGATTATATCATTTGGGAACAAAGTTGAGATCCATGAAATGGAGGTACCAGATGCTATAAGTCTACTTCTCAAAGCTAGCTCTTTGGATCCATTTCCTGAGCATCTTGAAGCTGGCAAAAAGATTGTGACTGAACTTGGCTGCATTCCTCTTGCTATTGATCATGCTGGAGCCTATATTGAGGCTGGGAAATGTGATATTGATCAGTATCTGAGGCAATTCTCAATGCATCGTCAGGCTCTTATGTCAGATGCTACATTCACAGGGGCATCAAAGTATAATAAAACAGTGTATGGGACTTGGGATCTTTCTTTCAAAGAAATAGAAAAGAGGGCTGGTGGTCATTCCACTGCTGGAGATGCACAAGCAGCCCAGGCTGCAATCCTAATACTTCAAATATGTGCTTTCTATCATCATAGCAATATTTCTAAAGATATATTCCAATCTGCTGCTGAGGAGGCTATCAAATATGTTGTTGATAGTGACAGATATGAAAAGTTACCTTAGGCAGTCACTTCACTGGATTATACTCTGCTTGGTTTGGACAATGATGGTCACTGGGATGAGTTCATCTTTGGACAAGGGATTAGTGTCCTTCTCTCATTCTCCTTGATGAAAAGAGGACAATCATCTAAAATGTTGTCTGTTCATCCTCTGGTGCACTACTGGAGTCGGGAGAGAATGTCGAAATCTGAGCAGCAAAGAATGTGTGAGTTGGGAAGCATAATCTTGTCCTGTGCAATTCCATGGAGATTTGAAAGTCAGGATTATGCATTGCGACGGTTGATTTTTCCACATATTAAGGCAAATAAGTTATATGGAAGGCAGATTGGACATATTGAGCAGTACTATGATGATAAATGGACCAATTTTGCACTAGTAATAGGGGAGAATGGGGAGGTGGGATGATGCAGAGCAGCTGGAGGTTCAAGTTATGGACATGAGTAAGAAGCTACTTGGTGCAGAACATCCAAACACCCTCATCAGTATGGCAAATCTAGCAAACACATACAGTAATCAGGGAAGGTGGAATGAGGCAGAGCAGCTGGAGGTTCAAGTTATGGACATGAGGAAGAAGCTGCTTGGTGCAGAACATCCAGACACCCTCACCAGTATGGCAAATCTAGCAAGCACATACAGGAATCAGGGAAGGTGGAATGAGGCAGAGCAGCTGGAGGTTCAAGTTATGGACATGAGGAAGAAGCTGCTTGGTGCAGAACATCCAGACACCCTCGTCAGTATGGGAAATCTAGCAAGCACATACAGCAATCAGGGAAGGTGGAATGAGGCAGAGCAGCTGCAGGTTCAAGTTATGGACATGAGGAAGAAGCTGCATGGTGCAGAACATCCAGACACCCTTGGCAGTATGCAAAATCTAGCAATCACATACAGAAATCAGAGAAGGTGGAATGAGGCAGAGCAGCTGCAGATTCAAGTAATGGACATGAGGAAGAAGCTGCTTGGTGAAGAACATCCAGACACCCTTGGCAGTATGGGAAATCTAGCAAACACATTCAGGGATCAGGGAAGGTGGAATGAGGCAGAGCAGCTGGAGGTTCAAGTTATGGACATGATGAAGAAGCTGCTTGGTGCAGAACATCCAAACACTCTGATCAGTATGGAAAATCTAGCAATCACATTCAGGGATCAGGGAAGGTGGAATGAGGCAGAGCAGCTGCAGGTTCAAGTTATGGACATGAGGAAGAAGCTGCTTGGTGCAGAACATCCAGACACCCTGACCAGTATGGCAAATCTAGCAATCACATTCAGGGATCAGGGAAGGTGGAATGAGGCAGAGCAGCTGGGGGTTCAAGTTATGGACATGAGGAAGAAGCTGCTTGGTGCAGAACATCCAAACACTCTGACCAGTATGGAAGATCTAGCAAACACATTCAGGGATCAAGGAAGGTGGAATGAGGCAGAGGAGCTGCAGGTTCAAGTTATGGACATGATGAAGAAGCTGCTTGGTGCAGAGCATCCAGACACCCTCAGCAGTATGGCAAATCTAGCAAACACATACAGAAATCAGGGAAGGTGGAATGAGGTAGAACAGCTGGAAGTTCAAGTTATGGACATGATGAAGAAGCTGCTTGGTGCAGAACATCCAGACACCCTCAGCAGTTATGGCAAATCTAGCAATCACATACAGCAATCAGAGAAGGTGGAATGAGGCAGAGAAATTAGAGCTTGATGTTGTAACTACAGGGAAGAGAACAGGAAGAGACTGAAGTAGTCTAATCAACAAAGTATAATAATGTTTGTACTTTACCTTGTTGACTTTCAATTGCATTATGTTTTGGAACAAAAACCTAAATTCCAAATTTTTAGCAGAAATATTTTGAAACTCTCATCAACAATAATTGACACTGGCCTGTACTGTTAAAGGTCTCATCCACACCTGATGAGTGATGACTTATGTTTTCACAAGCCAATGAGCCCATACCTTCAGCCATGGCTCTGCTCTGCTTGGCCAGCCTGCAGCACAGATTCTAGGCTTGCTGGGGGCTCTGCCCCTGGACCCTGGCTGCATCACAACAGCGTATACAGTTTATATCACAACAGTCCACACAGTCCTACATCCCAACACACACTAAATCCTAATCAATAATCACTTCTGGGTATACCATGTTTTTAGTTACAGGTGAATCAAATCTACTGTCCCAGATAGCCTTAATATTATGTACAGAGGTAACTTGAGAAATAGCCACATATAACTGTCCATGTGTGAACACAGCATTCCTAAGATCCAACCCCACATGTTATGACTTTGAAAGATTCAGACAACTCTGATCTTAAACAGTTGATAAAAGATTGATTCTAATCAGTGAGCCTTCAAGATTGCTGAGTTACTTTGGTATTGTCTTAGAAGGTTTGAGAGAGATCAAGAGGAGAAGTGAGTACTATTCTCAAGAACTAGCTGAGGAAAGTACAAAAGGTAAATACAGGTTTTTATAGTAAAAGGATGAGTCACATGTAATGAACAAGTCATAGGTAAAAGTAAAGATGACTCATGCAATGAGTCATTCACATGTATGTGAGTCATAGATGAAACATATTATGAAACAATGAAAAGACAAAGGGAAAAGCATGTAGACAGTAATGAAAAAGGAGTATAAGGCATGTGTGAGTGAAACAACAATGTATTCAGTGGAGTTAAGAAAAAGAAAAAAATAGAGTTTGTAATACCACATACCCAACAGACTGCCCTTGAGAGTTGTTGATCAACATTGCAAAACACACTTTCACTTATTACTTGTTTACTTACATATTACATAATACTCTTTACTTATTTTTGTTGTCATCTATGTGACAAGTCATTCATTTGTTATATCATACCTATTACTTACTTTCTTTTGGTCATTAATCATTAGTTGTATAACATTTTGGTTACCCTGTGTATTCTACAGGTTATGGGCCCTGAAGGCACCTCTGATGTGAACCCAGCCTCAAGCCAAGGTCTAACAATTCTGAAGCTACATTCAAATGGCTCAAATTGGACAACATACACTGAATAAGTAATGAATTATCTTGCCTCGAAAGGCCTGAGGAGACATGTCATGGGAACAGCACGAAAATGGATACAACTAGTGGAATGAGTAGGGGATCATTATTTGCCAGGCTTGTTAGCAACACTGAATGAGGAAGAATTTGAAAAACATGAAGTTGAGCAGGATGAATACGATCAAAAACAAGCATAAGTCCACAAAATAATCTATAGGATGATTGACAACTCCACCTTCACTCAAGTAAAGAATGAAATAGATGCTGTGGCTGTATGGAAAAAGAACACATCAATTCACACAGACAAAGGCACCATGTACAAGACAAACCTTTTGACTCAACTCCAAATGAGTCATTATGCTGAAGGTGATAGTATGTGAGAGCACCTAACGAGGATGACTGAAATCAAGGAGAGATTAGCCAAAATGAAGCAATTCATTCTTACTCCCCAACAGTCATCTTCTCAGTGGAATTCCAGTGAATTCCTCCCTCAAGTTCACTTTTTCAACCTTTTACCTGTTACTGTCCCCTACTGTCAATTGCTATAGTCTTGCTGAAGACTCTCTCTTATTCATCCTCATCCTCCTCCTTAATCTCTCTAAGTTCACTTTTTCAGTCCCTTACTGTCAACCTATTGTCTACTGCTATCTGCTATATGTTAGGGGACACCCAATTTCAACCCAAACCTCAATCGCAGACTCATACATCCCACCTTTCCGACGACCTCCGACCTTCCGTCCAACTCCACTTCCGTCACCGGTCTACTCTGGAACTCCGTAACTCCGGTCCGACTCCAGTCCTCCGGTTCGCTCCATCTTTTATTTTTATTTTTCACATCACACCACTTCTTAATTAATTAATTAATTATTATTGTATCATTCCTTTATTTATTTTATATCTCCGTTATGTCCATATTAGTACTTAAATACCCCTTAGCCTAGCAGGGATCCCCATCCTTTCCTCTTTGGATCCCCTGCTAGGTGAGTCACTTGTAGATATCCCTTTGAAATATTATTAACTTTGGATCCCCTTGCTGACTCGACGCTCGACCAGGACGATTCTTCTTAACTTCCTGAGCAATTTAGAGGTACATACATAGTAGTAGAATAAATAAAATGAAATAATTAACGTAAAATTTATGATCAATACAACGAGTAACGAGTAAAGAGCTGGACAGTGAAACATCATAAAATTAATCTACCAACCGTCACCGAAGTGTGAACGGCGGAGGACGACAGCCTGAGGGAGTAACGACCTTTACAAAATGCAACGGAGCCTGGTATGACTGGCGAAATGAGTTCAGGAAGAGGGAACAGCAGATGTAGTACACATGGATTTATCCTTAATATAATAGACATAACAGACTGTAACCACGAAACCTAACATTCCCTAGTTCTGGACTCAAACATACTGATATATTCCACTGAATAACACCACTTCCATATATGCCGTTACATCCCAAATGTAACTCTTTTCCTGTACACCCTCAAATGTATCGTACTCCTAAAATATATCAGACGTCTATTTAGATATGGGAACATAAAAGATGTTAGATTATGAACACTGATTTTAAAATGTATCAGTTGGAAAGACCGTCAGGTTATACACGAGAACATAACAGGTGTAAGGTTATGAACACTGATTTTAAAATGTATAAGCCATTAAGAATGTACGAGAACGTACGAACCGTTAGGTACGTCGGGGAACATTTAACAACGACCTCAACATCCCAAGTGTAAATAACAGCACCTAACATATAAAAATCAACCTTCGTAAGTGTACATAGATAAATGTGCTTAAAGCTTCAAATGTCCATAAAATAATGATACAAATACATACATAGGTCTATGTTTGTAGCACTACAAAACCACTACATCAACTTCAACGCGTAAGAGTGAGGCCATATTTGGAACGACGTCGTAAACGCTTCTAGGATCTACTAAAACCTCAAAGCCTCTTCCAATCACTCTATCAACTAATAATAAACTATATTGCTGAGTGGTCTAGCGGTCCACGAGTCGTAATGGACGCTATTGCGTAGGTTATTGTTATGGTACCAACTACTTGAACTCCTAAACGAGCTCAGTAAAGGTCCACGGCGATTGGCGTGAGCCACGAAGTGCGTGTAAGATTTGGACCACCACTTCTCATATTAAGCAGTCAAACTACATGGTCCTCGCTTTCGTCTGGTCCATTACCTACTTCGGCGTTTCCGTAAACGGCGTAACCGCCTTCTGGAACTACAACTCCTTGCCTGAAGTTCCCTCTCGCTTCTGCAACTCCTACTGCTACTGCTGCTATTACAACTTCCGAATGGACTATACACACTCAACTACAGTCGATTCCTCTCCAACCTCGAACTACTCTCACAAGTTGGACAGACAAATTACAACCAATTCCACTCTTGACGAATATATTTGACACATGGATACCGACTTTCTGACAGAGTCGAAGCGTTTTGGCGTATACGTTAGTTCTTGAGCTGTTGTGAGTAGGAAGGTGTTACCATACGTGAAGAACCTCTCGAACCAGAGGGACGTGCGTAGTACGGTGCGCTACAGAGTTGTGCGACCTTGAGTTGCATACTGTACTATGTTAAGCGATAGCTAATAGCGTCACGAGACCTACGCTAGTGACCACTCGCACTGTACCTAGAAGCAGCTATACTCGACTCGTTCCCTCTCACCTTCTAACGTCCAGTCAACCCTCTTTAAGAAGATCATTCAGTGGTAACTATGTTACGTTAGAACATATGAATGGAAGAAGGCTTCGAAAAGTTCCTGCGTTGTGATAAGAAAAGGGCACCGAGAGGATTGTAGCGTTACCATTAAGGACGGTACCTAGTAGAACTAGTTGTGGAGCGGTGGACACGAGAGTTTCATCTCATACGTGGGAGTTAAGCACGGCGGCAGTGTAACCCTTTTACCTACGACTTATTCATGATGCTGTACTGTCTGATAAGTCTCCAAATGGCGTAACGTTACCCATACACTACATAAAATGGACGAAGTTTGTAACTTGACTTGCGATATATCAAGAGGTAGGAGTTGTGTTTGAGTGAATAAAGTTCTTTCGGCCTACCCTGTTACTAACCTAGTTCTGTCGTTCCGTCTAGCAGGCGCTGCTCAAACTCGCAAGTATATTTAGTTAATGGTTCCTGAGTCTACTGCTGCACCTTTGTTTACAACGATTCCACGTAACAAAAGACGTAATGTAATAAAATAAAGAAAAGAATCTGAGTGCTTGTAGTAAAAATCGTTTGTTTTTTGTAAAAACTGTCAGAGGGCCGCGAGACACGAGGATTTGGTTGTCTAGAGGTACCAGCTCGAGCTGGCCATAGAGTCATGTCTGGTCCTTGTACAGCAGTTGCACGAAGTCACCACCCATCTGACGTCCGTACAAATAGGCGTCGACAGCGCATACCGTAACCTGATGGACAGGTAGGGTCCATACAATGGGTTAGTTTTGTTTTATGTAAGGGACTGAGTATAAATGTTAATGTCGGTGGAGGCAACTACAACTTGTGCAGAAGTCATTCCCGGTTTAAAACGACAGCGTGGAGACGTCAACAGAGAGTCAAGTCAGTTGTGCACGGGAGTACACGGAGCCTCAAACCTCAGAATACCCTATACATCTACTATCACTACACTTTCGTCAGTGTTAGGAAGGTCTACACTTCCGACTATTCCTCCTATATGAGCTTCTCCTGACCCTATACTAATAATGTATCCCATTAAATGATGTATCGGAACTGCTTTGGGCGACTACATGGACGCCACCCCAGTCTGGCGTTCATCATGCATCAAGCACCCCAACTACATCAAGAGAAGTTATCCACTATCACTCCAAAATACTCCACACTTCCAAACGAAATTTCACGCTCTATTACGCGTCTTTTTCGCTTCACACGTCCTACTAAAACTTCCTCACGTTCTCATCGAGTCATGCTGCAAGGTTTCCACCCTAGTTTTCACACCATTAAGCAGGCAAGGAGGAGAGAAAACAATGGGATGAACGATGACGATTATTATATCATTGATCGTTATCGATTCACGCCTTTCCACTTTGTCCTTACATTTTACACCCAATTTCGCCTCAGTGTACCTAGACCATTAAACCATTACTTTGTATCCTCTATTCTCGGTTTATTTCCCCTGTTCTATTTTTATTTCCACTACTCATTATGTCAGTGGACTCACTGGAAAAAACCTCAGCACAAATTACTAACGCTCTTGTCGACCGTTGACGTTTACTATTACGCTTACAACCACTACTGACGTTCGTAGACGCTACTAGACGTTCACAAGACACTACTCGACGCTCATACACGCTCATACACGCTACTGGACGCTACTAGACGTTCATAGGTGTTGTTATACACTCGTAGACGTTCATATGACGTTTCCAACACTTTGGCGTTTTTACCACGCAAATGTAGGGATCTGCAGAGGACCCAGGATAGTGACGATATAGGATGTATGGGGATGTATGGGGATGTATGGGGATACATGGGGATACATGGGGTGTATGGGCATGGGCTTGGGGAGGTTTGGGCATGGGCGATCGGCTCCCATTCCAAGAACCGCCCATTCCCATACCCAGACTTTTTTTATGGGATCCCAATGGGCCCAATTAGAGATACATCTTTAATCCCCAGCCTAACTTCTTGTTTTTCGAGTTGACCAACGATCTGTGTCCCGTCCTTGATCACTCTCGCCCCTATGTTTTACATAACCAAGTTAGGCTACTCCCAATGGTGGGGGTTCTCTGATCTTATATATGTTTTCATGTTGCTCCGACACATAATTCCAATTTCCGTCACGATACTCCTGTAAGGCGATAACCAGTCATAGGTCGACCGAGTACTACTACGTTATACCACACTATTGCTGTACTAATCTAACTTATAAGGTTGTGAGATCCGATATCATATACATTGTGACACCTCACACATATGTACTACCTTCAATATAAGTTCAGTCCCTTTAATCTCTTTATGAATTTGTCCGAACGACGAACTAAAGTTGAATTGTAGTTATTCGTGTTTTATTCTTTGACCGAACCAAATCTGTGAAGTCCTCCGAGTCCTAGTATTCGACAAAAATTGAACCCAGGACCTTAGTAGTCGTTTTAGTCCCTAAAGGGTATCAAACAGTATCAATACAGTGTGGTTTAATATCATCGGATATCAGTGTAGTGTGTTTTAATATCATAGAATATCATAGGATGTCAGTGTAGTGGTATTGATGTCACTCAATATCAAAGTATCATAAGTACAACACGTGTGGTCACGATAGATCGTACCAGATCAAAGTAGTGAGACAGTGTAGTGTGTAAAAAGCTCTAAAAAAGTAATTCAATTTATTTGGGTTTTATTTGGTTGGTTGGTACAACAAAAAGGTCGTACGAGAGGACAGTTATTAGTGTACAGGTCGTGAGTCAACAAGTAGGATCAGTGTTAAGGAGTTCTAGGTAACGTTTGAGGAAGAGGACCTAAGTATAAAGAGTTTTAGTAGTGTCCTGTAGGTTGGAAGTTACGTAAAGATGTCACTTCACTCCATGTTCGTTTCTCTATCTTAAGTCAGAAACTCTTCTACTCTTCACGTAGTACACGTGTAAGGGAGAGAGAGAAGTAGGAACGACCGTAACTTCGCGAACTGTTATTAGGGTCCAACTCGAGGATGTCGCAATGAACAAAAGGAAAAGTGGGTGGGAGGAGAGGGAATCGAAGCCGTACAGTGATCTACTGTCACGGAAAAGACTAGACTTTTCTGGATTGTTGTTCAGTAGTGAGATTGTAATGGAATCTCGGAGGGGAGTATAACTGTACACCGGGTGGGTGGGTACACAGAACATAGTTCCTGGGACAGAACGACAACCTAGAAAGGTCCAGACTTTGTGTGAGGTACACAAAAAGTGGGTTGATCGAATGTGTCAACGGTATCTTGAATCGGTGTTGAGTTTAATTTATGTAATCCGTATATGTAAATTAAAATCAAGAGAGGTAACCAGTGTCGTGACCTTCAACATTGTGCTTCTGAAGTTAGATACGTTTCCGTCGGGTCTTGTACACTAACTCAAATTTCCTCAGTGTGTACAGTGTTTCCTGAATCACTTTAAAGATCACTACAAGTTCCCAAAGTTTTGGGAATTCCCATACTCCCATTCCCATTCTTCACAATTTTACAAACACTGTCACACTTCTTGATTTGAACATACCGTGAATTCTTTACAGAATCCACTGATATACTCCCACCCACAACTTATACATTCAAGTTGTTGTGAAGCAGAGTGGTGTTGGTGTTGGTGCTGATCACTACTGCTGTTGCTGTTACTACATGGGGGGAGTGAACCCCCCACCCAAACAAAAAATAAATAAAAATAAAGTGATATAATTGAAAGAAACTAAAGTAATCAGAACTTACTATATTTAACAACAACAACAACAATATTTTGTGGTTGGTCTCTCGTCACCTGGTCAGAAATCCAGTTCTCTAAGGTACAACAAGTAAATCCCTTCCGAATCGGAATCTGAACATTGTGTGTCTCCATCCCCCTTTCTTATCTCTACTCCTGCTCCTACTCCTACTTATCTCTCCACTGACTCCACCCTCTCATATCTCTTCTCCCACTTACTCTTTCTCAGAAGTCATTCTGATATCACAATCCCGTTGACGCTGTGACTGAATCAGTTCGATCGTTTTTTTTTTTTTTTTTTTTTTTTTAAAAATCGAACTAGGGAATGCCCAAATAAGTATCGTAGAGAAAAACAAGGCTGAATATTGTCGATCTAATGAAGCAGGATGGGAGTGATGGATGGAAGCCAAGACCAGGAACGCCGGGCTATAGTTGAGAAAATCTGGGCTAACCAGATTTTCTCATCTTGACGAAGAAGAGAGTAGTGATGGAGGGAACCAAAATGAGGAACGCTGGGCTCTTGTTGAGAAAATCTGGGCTAGACGAAGAAGAGAGTAGTGATGGAGGGAACCAAAACGAGGAACGCTGGGCTCTTGTTGAGAAAATCTGGGCTAGACGAAGAAGAGAGTAGTGATGGAGGGAACCAAAACGAGGAACGCTGGGCTCTAGTTGAGAAAATCTGGGCTAACCAGATTTTCTCATCTTGACGAAGAAGAGAGTAGTAGTGAAGGAGGCAAGCCACGATGAGGAAGGCCGTGTTCTCATCTTGGCGAGGGGGAGAGTAGTGATGGAGGGAACCAAGACGAGGAACGCTGGGCTATAGTTGAGAAAATCTGGGCTAACCAGATTTTCTCATCTTGACGAAGAAGAGAGTAGTAGTGATGGAGGCAAGCCAAGAGGACGCCTATGTTTATCTGATTGTCACATTTTTCTCACGGTCACAGCTCACATGGTCACGGTTCACACACTTCCGCTCTCTTCGTCTCTTCGTCTCTTTCGTTCAACATCACCGATTGACCTGGTTAGCCCAGATCAATCCACTCTCTATCTCATTCCACATCACCAACTTTGAGTCCCTATCTCATTCAGCATCACCGATTGGTCTGGTTAGCCCAGACCAATCCGCTCTCTATCTCATTCAACATCACCAACTTCGAGTCCCTATCTCATTCAACATCACCGATTGGTCTGGTTAGCCCAGACTAATCTGCTCTCTGTCCTCTCTTCGAGTCTTCTTTTTCTCATTCAACATCCCTGATTGGTCTGGTTAGCCCAGACCAATTCGCTCTCTGTCCTCTCTTCGACTCTTTGTACATTTCTAAGGTCATACCCCTTCGCTATCCGTCCATCTTTTAAACTCGGTAAGCCCAGACACCAACCCTCCCTCCTCACCAAATCTAATGATCTGTAGTCTCATAATGGCGCCATTCAAACAACCTGAAAT
>MU130264.1:127964-174591 GCA_015039465.1 Phlegmacium glaucopus | reverse complement strand
AACAACAGGGAGTCTCTTGACCTAAAGACTGGTCCACTGCTCTCTGGTTGGTGTTATATAACAACACAAACAATGATTTATACCAAGGACAACGATGACAACCAACAACAGCCAACAATGGCCAACAACAGCAATGGTGACAACGACGGGTACCCCCCTACCCAGGGGGGTTTTCAGTTTTTTAAAAAAAATTCTTTTATTTTAATTTCAATTCATTAATGAATTCCCCCAGTGTATGATGACGATGACAACCTCCCTCCCATCCACTACTATCCTCCACCTCAACAAACCACCACCTTTTCACCCCCCTTCACAGGGTTTTTTTTTTAAATTCTTATGCTTTGAACAACGACAGCTACCCCCCCTGAACAAGGGGGGTTTTTATTCTATTTCAACCAACAACAACAACAACATCAAACAAACAACAGATGACAACAGCTACCCCCTGTACAAGGGGGGGGTTATTTTATTTTTATTTATTTTAGTACACTACCACCACCACCACCACCACCACACACAACAACGACCACCCCCCCCTCACTGGGGGGGTTATTTTATTTTTTATTCTTTATTTTAATCACCACAACAACACCCAAACAACAACACGTACAGACAACACATACAAATGACAACACACATAAACAATGATACATGCTATAAATCATTGTTTGTGTTGTTATAACACTAACCAGAGAGCAGTGGACCAGTCTTTAGGTCAAGAGACTCCCTGTTATTTGTTTAGGGAAGGCTTAGCCTTAGACTTGTAACACACAGAGGTAGGGGGAAAGAATAGAGAAGAGAAGGATGAGGATGAAGGTCTTGGAAGGTGACTGAGGTAGAGAACGAGGATGAGGATGGGTAAGAAAGAGTCTTCAGTAAGACTATAGCAGTAGACAGTATGGATAGATTGACAGTTAAGGGCAGAAAAAGTGAACTTAGAGGGAGGAATTCACTGGAATTCCACTGAGAGGATGACTGTTGGGGAGTAAGAATGAATTGAGGTAAACTACCTATCCTGGTACAAAAGAGCAGTATTTATACCCTAAGGATGAGGCTATGTAGAACAATAAAAAGAAAGAAGTATGCTATAAATCGTTGTTTGTGTTGTTATAAAACACCAACCAGAGGGAACTGGACCAGACTTTAGGTCAGAATATCCCCCTGTGTTCGTTTATGGAAGGTATAACCAGAGACTAGTAAGCACACTTGGTTAGAAGAGAGTAGAGGAGGATGAGGATGAAGATCTTGGAAGGTGAATGAGGTAGAGGACGAGGATGAGGATGGGTAAGAAGGAGTCTTCAGTAAGACTATAGCAGTAGACAGTATAGGACAGTAACAGTAAGGGACTGAAAAAGCGAACTTAGAGGGAGGAATTCACTGGAATTCCACTGAGAGGATGACTGTTGGGGAGTAAGAATGAATTGGGATTAACTACCTATCCTGGTACAAAAGAGCAGTATTTATACCCTGAGGATGAGGCTATGTAGAACAATAAAAAGAAAGAAGTACATGCTGTCAAAGGAAGAAAGATAAAGAGAGGACAGCTGCAAGAAGAAAAGAACAATGGAAAAGAAGAAGGAACAATAAAAAGATCTGTAAAGTGTCAAAGTGTGAGAGAAAAGAAGAGAAGGCAGTGTACATAGTCCAATAGCAAAAATATATCAACTCCATAGGCGTGTGGTCATGTCAAAAATGTGAAAGGTCCTGAGTCAACACTTGAAAGGTGCAGCCTTGTTCCCGAGAAAACACTACTTGCCCATGATCCCATGTCGCGCAGCCTTGATAACACTTGACACACTGCGAGAATAATCCTCTGCTGCTGATTCATCTGCAATTCCTGCTTAGTTGTGATCCTTCTGGACTTCCTAAGTTGTCATAAAGAGGGTAGGAAGGCTTCATGTACTGTGTGAATGATGGTTTTGGCAGTGAATGATAAGATAAGAGGTAGATAATTGAGGATAGGGGACTGAGTGAGATCCAGGAGCAAGGGATGGCAAGATAGATGGCTGAAACAAAAACTTGTGGGTCCATAGCCACAACAACAATGACAAAGCCTCTGACATAATGGGAGATGTGGCTGATGCGTCCATAAAGAGGCCATTCTTGAAATGACAGACCAAAGATACGATCAAATGCGAGCCAATGACTGATGCAAATAGTAGATTGATCGCTTTGCTGGATTGCTAGCCAAGGAACAAGTGGATGGTAGATGCTTAGGAGCATGTTGATAGTGTAAACAATAGACAGCATAGTGTGAGACATTGCAAATAAGATGAATGATGAGGACGATATCATTGAACGAATGATTTGTTGACCAGGAATGTGATTCAGGGCTGCTTCCAAAATAGGTAAGTGAATTCAAAGTCTGCTTATTTTCATGATGGCAACTTTTAAGCTTTTTTCTCACACTACCAATCAGTATTGGTGTGCAATAATGCAAGTGACAACATGTACAAAAGACAACACACACACAACGACCCATGCAAACAATGATGATGACCCCCCCCCCTCATGGGGGGTTTATTTTTATTTAATACACTACCACAGCCCTCACGCAACAACAATGACAACCCCCTCACCAGGGTTCATTTTAATTTTAATATACTACAATCATAACCCCCTTCAGGGGGGTATGTTTTTAAAATTTTAATAGGTTATTAATTACTTTTTAATGTAAATTTGTATTTATATGATTTTCAATATATATCTTGGAATAAAAAAAATTAAATCAGGGAAAAATTAAATGAAATAAAACAAGTCAATGACTTAGCTGATTTCACCAGGAATCCACCTGGACTGCCCGGAATCCTGGAGGAATCCTGGAGGAATCCACCAGGAATATTCTCAATTCCAGGCAGTCCACACGGATTCCTGGAGGAAGATGTGGGGGAGTGTAAAGTTCAGGGTAGTGATGGCAAGAATCATCGACTGGCAATCTGGAAATAATTTCCATTGTCACTGATCACTTGCAATGTGGCCTCAATTAGTTGTTTTGACTCAGGTGTCACCAATTTCTTCTCAAGTGACCTGAAGGTTGCAAAGAACATCTTGATCATGAATCCAACTCCCCCATGCTCACTTATGTCCTGGAACCACTAGATTTGTGTATGGTTGTGGACCTTGTGGTTCAGTCCCAGCATCTGGTCATTGAGTGTAAAAAAGCCTCTGCAACTCAGGACTGTTTAGCAGTCTACCAAGACCCACTAAGTCAGCTCGGGATGTCCAACAATCAAAGTTGGGTTGTTGTCTTGGATCAGCACAAGCCAGAATGTGATGAATTAACAGGTGGGGGGGTATAAGATGCAGTATGAACCACTTCAAGGAGTCAGGAGGTAGCTTCCCCCAATTTATCCCTTCCCACATTGCTGGTAGGTTTGTCACTGATGGCCATTCATAGAAAATGTGTTCCAAATGCTTAGAAGCTGTCAACCAGGAAAGGTGTTAGTGGACACTCATTGTGTCCGCCTCTAGGTATGCTTAGTATTACTTACTTTCACTTTCACTCTACGATGGTATTACATACCACATTCCCCTTCCTACCCTTTACGGACTCCCTCCCATTGTTGTAGTAATTGACCCTTCGCCGATGTCAGTATCTATTCTTGGTATCTACCTCACCCTACCTTCTATTATGTACTAGCTGTATATAGTCATATTAGCTCCCACACTTTGTAGTATATAGGTGTAAGGTGCTTATCAAAGATAAGCACCTTAGAATTCAACTTGATTCCTGGGTCCTTACATTCTCTAACAAAAGGTAGTAGTTAGTGATGACCACCACTGAGTCGGTTGAGGGATCCACTCACTGGTTCAAAGCAGACAAGGACTCTTGCAATTGCATCAATATAATTCCTCCAACTCGGAACCAATTTGTTCAGCCTATCTTCCATCAACTGCTTCTCTGGTTTATTGTTACATTCTGTCATATGTTACTCCAGTCCAACTCCATTGGAGTTGTTTCCAGTAGTCTGTACTCCGTTCCAGTACTTTCCCTTGTTTCTGGTTCTACTCCTCCTACGTCCAACTCCAAGACTTCTCTGTATCATTCTGACTCTTCCGATGATACTCCAAACCCATTACCACACCTTTGCCATAACAACTATTTCTTTGTCATCACTTTCCCACTATCAGTCAGCACACCAGCTATGGATTATTCACCCAAGAATGCAGGACCTTTTCCGGGAGCAGAACGCAGCACTTATATTTATCTTTTATATTTCAGATGCTATTCCTTTTATTATTTAAGTACTCAAAACTTGTATGTTTTCCTCAGTTTGAATATCAACCTAGTTTCCTCCTCCTAGTCATCCTCTAAGTTCCTGCAACTTCCAGTTCCACTCCATTCCGTTCTTACTCCGAAATTAGGACACAAAGGTTTAGGGTAGCACAGCACATACACTGAGGCTATAGTCCATTCCCGTTCCATGGTTCCGTTCCAATCAAACTCCATCCAATACTCCGGAATAGAGTTTTCAAACTTAACATTTATCATGCAGCTTTGAATAAAGTTCCTGCACTGCCTTCCACCCCTTCAACAATTCATCATCCACTTCCTGCACCTTATGAGTTATGGCTTCGTCCTTGTATTCTGCTGAGTACAGGCCATGTGTTTTATTGAAGTCCAGAAGAAAAGCCCAAAGGTCTGGATATGATAAGGTTTTCTTCATCCCAATCAGCACTAAGCACTTCTATTTTATTTCAAGCAATGTATCCACCACTTGATTTCCTGGCAGCTGATCTAGGCTCATGGTGTTAAGTTCGAGAACTCTAGTCCGGAGTATTGGACAGAGTTTGATCGGAACGGAACCACGGAATGGAAAAGGACTATAGCCTCAGCATATGTGCTGTGCTACCCTAAACCTTTGTGTCCTAATCTCAGAGTAAGAACGGAACGGAGTGGAACCGGAAGTTGCAGGAACTTAGAGGATGACTAGGAGGAGAAAACTAGGTTGATATTCAAACTGAGGAAAACATACAAGTTTCAAGTACTTAAATAATAAAAGGAATTGCAACCAAAATATAAAGTATAAATATAAAGTGCTGCGTTCTGCTCCCAGAAGGTCCTGCATTCTTGAGGTGAATAATCCATGGCTGGTGTGCTGACTGATAGTGGGAATGTGATGACAAAGAAATAGTGGTTGTGGCAAAGAAGTGGTAATGGGTTTGGAGTATAGATGGAGGAGCCAGAATGACACAGAAAAGTCTCGGAGTTGAATGTAGGAGGAGTAGTTCAGGATGTGAGGGAAAGCACTGTATGGAGTATGGACTACTGGAGACAGCTCCGACAGAGCTGGACTGGAGTAATGTATGACGGAATGTAACACATGGCTGAACCAAATGAAGCCTCAGCCTCCTGGAGTCCTGCACTGCTGGTTTATCCCATCTCTTTTTCTCATTACCAAAAAAACCAAGTACTTTGTTCATGAGGTCATTATTGATGTCAAGCTCCAACTTGGCCTTAAAGCCTAGAGTGAGAGATGCCACAGCATCTATGCAAACACAAGCACACATGAATCAAATTTGCTGGTCAGAGAATGTTGAAACAGTAACAAAGACCTGTAGTATCTGTAAGGGGACACTCATTGTATCCACCTCTATGGTTAGCTTAGTACATGCATACATTCACCTCCTCTATGATAGTATCACTACCACTCTCCCTTTATCCCTCACCTTGTGTACATCCCCTTATCATTGTAGTAGTTGCCCCTCTGCCAATGACATCCCTGACTGCAGTTGTTATGAATGTCTGGTATGCTCACGGCCCCCTATTCCTTTTTCCCTTCTCTGTACTATACTTCCCCTTTCCCTCATCATTTCTCTATCACATCACTCCCCAACCTACCCTTTGCCCTATACCTTCCTTTGTACTATATATAGCTATCGCTCCCGCTTCCCTTATCTCTGACTTGTACCAACTTGTACCCCCAGCACGGACCATCCCTCTATCTCTGACTCAAACCCCTAGTATATAAGAGCTATACCCACAGCTACAATCCTTAGTTTAGACCTTCTGTATTCCCTACGGTCTTAATCTACCAGCTTGCTCAGAATCCCTTGGACGTCCTCAGTCTCTCTTTGTGATAATGATTGCAGTTGTATTAAAGTCCCTAGTTATTTGGTCTATTGGACCAGCACCAAACATGAGTGCAAGCTTATAGTCGCCATAACAGCAGTCACACATCAACATCTATATTTGTTATCATTGACATACCTTATGCCTTCCATTTGTACTAGCTGTATTTAGAAGTAGCTTCACACACTTGTAGTATATAGGTGCAAGGTGCTTATCAAAGATAAGCACCTTAGTATTCAACTTGGTTCCTGGGTCATACATTCCCAAGCAAAAAATATCTCCGTGCTAGACTGAGAGCAAGTTCTAGAGCAAGCAGTTGTAGATTAAGACCATAGTACACAGAAGGTCTAAACTAGGGAATAACTACTGTGGGTATGGCTCCTTATATACACAAATATGAGTCATCGAGGCTGTGGTCCATACTACTACTATGAGTCGCAAATAGTCAGGGCAGGGTGGGGGGCAAGGACAAATATAGTACACTAGGGCAAGGGGCAAGGATAAATATAGTACACCGACAAATTGATGAAGGGAAGAGGAATGAGGAAGGAAAGAAAAGAGGGGTCTGTTCATAACATGCAAAGGATCAGCCCATAAAAGCAAGTAGAACTCATAATCACTGTATAGTAGAAATTTCAGGTAGTGCAGAATTCTGAATCTAATGGTCTAAATCCTTGGACCTTCTCTCTGAACTCCCAACATTAAAAAGTTCCTTGATGGAGCAGGAATCCACATGCATTTCATCTGGATAACAGTATAATAATCACAAATGGAAGATATCATGAATAGACACACTCACCATCACTGAGTTCTTGTATTCCAGATTTTGAGTTGTAAGAAGCCTGATTAATAGCATTAAGCATAAAAAGATACTGTAGTAAAATAATAGAGAAAGGCACTCACAAACTGCAATATGGAAAGAGAACATTGTTGTCAGCTAAGGACGATGTCAGGTCAGAGAATACTTACATCCTGTAATACAGACAGAAGTTATTGCTGTCAGCTAAGGACAATATCCAGGAGACAGCAAGCTCACAAGCTGTGATACAGAGAGAAATTGTCAACTATGAATGACAGCCAGGAGGGAGCACTCACATAATCTACATGCATTGAATTTGAATGTTTATATTATAACCACAAAATGGAGGTATCATAAAAAGGCACTCACCATCATTAGTTTCTTCAATCCTAGATGTTGAGTTGTTTGAAAACTAATTAGTAACATTAAGCATAGAAATATAACATGATGATAAAGCAAAACACTGACAAACTATAACATAGAAAGAAGATATTGTTGTCAGCTAAGGAAGACAGTCATTCAGAGACAACCTACATCCTGTGGGGTTGTTGTACTCAGATAGGGATGACAGCCAGGAGAAAGCCACTTACAGAATCCACATGCATTACATCTGAATGACCATGTCATAATCAAACCAGGAAGATAAGTAGATAGATGAACTGACCACTGAATTCTTCAATTCCAGATGTTGCATTCTGAAATTCAGAGACACAATTGTTGTCAGCTAGAGATGACAGGAGGAGAAAGCACCTACAGAATCCACATGCATTATATCTGAATGACCATGTCATAATCAAACAAGGAAAATAAGTAGACAGACAAACTGACCATCACTGAGTTCTTCAATTCCAGATGTTGGTTTCTGCAATGCAGAGAGACAATTGTTGTCAGCTAGGGATGACAGCCAGGAGAAAGAGCACTCACAATCTGGAATGCAGAGGAACATCACTGTTGTCAGCTCAGGATGACAGCCAGGAGAGAGAGCACTCACAAACTGTAATTCAGTGAGATATCAACATTGTCAGCTAGGGATGACAGCCAGGAGAGAGAGCACTCACACCCTGAAATACAGAAACATCATTGTTGTCAGCTAGGGATGATAGCCAAGTGAAAGAGCACTCACATGCTGCAAGGCAGAAACATCATTGTTGTCAGCTAGGGATGACAGCCAGGAGAGAGCACTCACAAACTGGAATGCAGTGAGACATCATTCTTGTCAGCTAGGGATGATGGCCAGGAGAGAGAGGACTCACACGCTGCAATGCAGAAACATCATTGTTATCAGCTAGAGATGACAGCCAGGAGAGAGATCACTCACATGCTGCAAGGCAGAAACATCATTGTTGTCAGCAAGGGATGACAGCCAGGAGAGAGAGCACTCACCCACTGGAATGCAGTGAGACATCATTCTTGTCAGCTAGGGATGACAGCTGGGAGAGAGAGCACTCACTTCCTGAAATGCAGAAACATTATTGTTGTCAGTTAGGGATGACAGACAGGAGAGAGAGCACTCACATCCTGCAATGCAGAGAGATATCATTGTTGTCAGCAAGGGATGACAGCCAGGAGAGAGAGCACTCACAATCTTGAATGCAGAGAAACATCATTGTTGTCAGCTAGGGATGACAACCAGCAGGGAGAGGCACTTACATACTGCAATACAAAGAGAGATCATTGTTGTCAGCTAGGGATGACAGCCAGGAGAGAGAGCACTCACATTCTGAAATGCAGAAACATCATTGTTGTTGGCTAGGGATGACAGAAAGTAGAGAGAGAGCACTCACATCCTGCAATGCAGAGAGAGATCATTGTTGTCAGCTAGGGATGATATGCAGGAGAGAGAGAGCACTAACATTCTGCAATGCAGAGAGATATCATTGTTGTCAGCTAGGGATGACAGCCAGGAAAAAGAGCACTCACAAACTAGAATAGAGAGACATCATTGTTATCAGCTAGGGATGACAGCCAGGAGAGAGAGCACTCACAGGCTACAATGCAGAAACATCATTGTTATCAGCTAGGGATGACAGCTGGGAGAGAGAGTACTCACATCCTGGAACACAGAGAGACATCATTGTTGTCAGCTGGGGATGACAACAAGGAGAGAGCACTCACATCCTGGAACACAGAGAGACATCATTGTTGTCAGCTGGGGATGACAGCCAGGAGAGAGAGCACTCACATCCTGCAACACAGAGAGACATCATTGTTGTCAGCTGGGGATGACAGCCAGGAGAGAGAGCACTTACAGGCTACAATGCAGAAACATCATTGTTGTCAGCTAGGGATGACAGCCAGGAGAAAGCACTCACATTCTGCAATGCAGAGAAACATCATTGTTGTCAGCTAGGGATGGCAGCTAGGAAAAAGACCACTCACAAACTGGAATGCAGTGAGACATCATTGTTGTCAGCTAGGGATGACAGCCAGGAGAGAGAGCACTTACCCACTGCAATGCAGAGACATCACTGTTGTCAGCTAGGGATGACAGCAAGGAGAAGAGCACTCACATTCTGAAATGCAGAGAGATGTCATTCTTGTTAGCTAGGGATGACAGCCAGGAGAGAGAGCACTCACACCCTGAAATGCAGAAACATCATTGTTGTCAGCTAGGGATGACAGCCAGGAGAGAACACTCACCAACTGGAATGCAGTGAGACATCATTGTTGTCAGCTAGGGATAACAGCCAGGAGAGAGTACTCACATCCTGCAATGCAGAGAGACATCATTGTTGTCAGCTAAGGATGACAGCCACAAGAGAGAGCACTCACCAACTGGAATGCAGCGAGATATCATTGTTATCAGCTAAGGATGATATGCAGGAGAGAGAGCAACTCACCCACTGCAATGCAGAGAGACATCATTGTTGTCAACTAGGGATGACAGCCAGGAGAGAGAGCACTTACATACTGCAATACAGAGGGAGATCATTGTTGTCAGCTAGAGATGATAGCCAGGATTGATTCTAGTTACTGACTGTTCTTCTTGCCATCTCACTGCTTTCTATAACAGTCTCTCTTAAGATGACCATATCTGGCCTGAAATGCAACATTCTTTCCATATCACCAGGTACTGCATCATGAACCACAGTGAGTCTCTTTCTACTTCTTTTATAAAGGCCACATCACTCACATATCCGAAGTTGTAGCCTTGCATAGAAATTTTCAATATTCTTTGATGAACAAGTTAGTACACATTTCATGGTTTTATGATTATATTACCCTCTTGCTACCCCCTTTGGAACTTGCTAGCAACCCATATGATTCAAGGAGAATAACATCTACAAGAAGTCCACAAGTTGAAGAAAATATGGGTAGGTCCCAAAGTCTTGACCAATCCCAGAGTAACACAGTAAAGGGGCTTGTGCTGAATATGTCCTACAATTTCCCATTTTTTTTCAGATATATATTAATGATTCTATGTAAGTGCTCACCAGTAGTTGAAAAAACTGAGCAATGGTCAGTTAACATCATGAAAAGATGGCAGAAACTCAATCAATCAGAACATACAGAGGCTATCTTTATTATTTCTAAGTCTGCATGACTTCCAATAAAAGCATTTGACAATGACAAACCACCTGCAGAAACACAATGTGAGTGGCATGTAGAATTTGTAAGGCTACACTCATACCACCAGAAAGGACAATAAATCGGTCACTATCCTCATTATCAATAGAAGTTCCAAAGAACTGGGGTATATCTGGCCGACGAGCCAGTCTTTACAGTATGTGTCAGAATTTTTGAAATGGTACACCAAGGCAACAAAACACACGGTGATTTAGCATACTCCAGATGATTGTAAAAAATATCTTTCCTATCCCCGTACCAATGGATACGATAGGTTTTAACACGCGAGGTCAATGTCATTGGTTCCATCTCCATGGTCACAATGCCAGTGGAACTGGTATGTAGACGTCGCAGTGTTTGCTGATCGAAGTCAACCCATTGGTACTTATTCCACTTGAATGAAGTCAGTTTTTGGGCTGTAGTCGACTCGACCTTAGTACGTACGTGAGATGGCTGTTCCCTAGAAGAAACATTCATATTTCCATGAACGACATTGAATGTGCTTTGGTTGATGCTGAGCCCATTTGCGTTGGTAAAGAAGACGCCATATGACGATGGTGACTGAGAGCCTTCAAGTAGATAGTTTGGATTGGTGAGCGGTTGGTCGTTCACAGGTTTGCTGGACAACAAGTGATCCATGCTGAGGAAGTGGTTTATATAGCGCTGAGGAGGATCTGAATGATGTGTAGATTGGACGATGCTGAGCTGGCACTGGCACGTTCTGTGACCGTATGACCTGTTTGTAACCGTGGTATTAGTAATACTAGTATTAGTATTACAGCTTTATTGTATAATGTATTCCTTTAGCGGTGCTGCCAAGGCGCTGCGCATCATCCACGATCTCTTTTTTAATTTTCTGTTCAAACGATTTCGATAAAGATAAGTAAGAATGCGATGTTATCTAATATGTAACGAAATTTCATGGAATCTATTATAAGTTATGCAGCTCGAGGACAAACGGCATTCCGCAGCACGCTTGGCAGAAAGATCATTCATTTCAAAAAAACATCAACAGAAATCGTCATTGAAGTAGCAAGGTTAGGCAGACGCCATATCATCCCATAGAATATGTGTTACAAGGACTCTGTAGGATTGGGCGGGAACAAGTGCCCAAGTAGTATTCTGAAAAGTCAGTACGAGTTAGATATCTGTACCCCATGGTTCGTCCGGTACGTATTTCGCCCTCAAGGCCTCATGCGTCTCCCACAGTAGGCACATATCCCAGCGGATAAGAACGCCTCTCCATTCGTTTCTTTGTCATTATATTGGCGGCACGCAGATCGCGGTGTATATCAGTTTTGTACGCTTGTTGAGAGGCTGGTAGAGAATTACCAACTAAAAAATGGATGAAACACGCACCTTCAACCGCACCGGCGATGCAGGATAGCAGAACTTTGCACTAGGAAGACATTGATAATGGACGAGCGACGTTACACGACGGCAAGGTATCTTGCCTTTCAATCGTTTCGATTTTAGAGCGAGTTCTGTAGCCCATTCCTGCTCCAGCCCACCAACCTCAGGACTGAGCACCCAAACGCATAGATACCCCAAGTTTGGCACCCTTCAGCATCAGGTAGATAAGTGCTTCGCGATACATACGCAGCAATTTCTCCTGCGACAGATCCTTCAAAAAAGGGATTCTTGACATTCTCTTGATAAGGACAGGCGAAAGAGCATTTAGTGGCACGATAAAAAGGAAACAGACTAGCACCCCTTTTCATCATCTGTCACCTCCAACCGAAAGAATCCTTCATAAGAGAGGGGAGTGTCATCACGCTTGAACTTTGTACCACCGTACCAAGTCGATGGCGGAGTTGATTATAGCGCAGATAGAAGTGGAAGATTATCGATGAACTTTGGGTGCTTGGTGGAATCGAATCGGCAAGCGACTTCGCGACTGTCCCAGTGAACGAAGGAAGCCTATAGCCCGAGAATCAACATTGAAAAAAGTTTTCGAAAAGATATGGACAAACCATATATCACGATGCTTGTATCTGGATACTTACGTATATATAGTAAGCACTTCAATTATTTTTTCGAGCGATGTATCCACCACTTGATTGCCTGACAGCTGACGTAGGTTCATGGCTGAACCAAATGAAGTCTCAGCCTCCTGTGCCACTAGTTTATCCCGTCTCTTTCTCTCATCACCAAAGAAATCAAGAACTTCGTTCATGAGGTCATTGTCGATGTCAAGCTCCGATTCGGCCTCAAAGCCTAGAGTGAGAGATGCCACAGCATCAATACAAACTTGAACGCATGCACGCGTGAATCGACTTTGCTGGTCAGAGAACGTTGAAACAGTGCAGGAACGCATGAGACTTTCGATACGAATCCTGAGCGTTTGGACAGTATTCGAAGTTATTACAGTGTTATAACGTGTCGAGGGCATGTTTCCAGGGTTTTCTCCGAAGATATTCTTCCAGATATCTTTTCCCCATGGAGTGGCCAGTGATCCTCCAATGCCAGCAGCGAATGGCTCGAATTCGCTGTCTTCTGTGATTTTGTTGAGCACCCAGTGTATTGCCTCCGTATCACGCGTCATGCGATTATTAGAGTGGTCCATAGCAAGTTGCAAACAGCCCTTGGCCATGTTAAAGTTCACAGGTACAAATTTGCCTTCTGTATTTCTGTCTCTGTATTTGCGAAGGCGGATGATTTGTGCTAATCTCCAAAAAATGTTGGACAATGGGGTATGGAAAGGAGTTTGGGGATAGAGAATAGGGAAAACCGAAAACCCGGGGTAGAAGACAGCGCAAAACCCGATGATAGAAGTTATTGTTATAGCGACAGCATTGTTGGTGGCAAAAAGATTGTTGGCGAGACCGACAAAGAAGAAGAAGAGGGAAATATGGATGAATGTAGGAATGCCCTTGACTAATAACGACATGTAATTGCTAGCTAATCCATGGAATAGATATTGCCGCATTCGCGAACGCTCCAAAGAACCGCTAAGCCGTTGAAAAACCTGTAAATACTCGCGGACCCATTGCTGCACAAGGGTCGCCCCAAGCGCAGCAGTGATGCTGAAACCTAGACTCATGTACCAAAAAATGTTGACCCAGAGGTCGGAAGACTTCAGCTTAAATGGTTCCAATGGCTGGGGTAATGATATGATGGTCTGAGAGCCATTGGGTCCGAGTTGTTGTGAGATCTGGGCGAGAAGAGCCACAGTTTGGCTCAACAATGCATTTGTCTGATCTGTAGGATTTGCCTTGAGATCCCTGGATGCATTAACAAGGAAGGCGGTTAAAACGGCAGAAAAAAGACCAGCCTGTTATGAGATGAAAAGGCAAACGAGTTCTAAATGAAATCTGGATTGGTGCGATGTATACGCACGAAGATGATGATGGTATCCATGTCGTCTTTCCAAGTCTCCATGAGGGCCCTGTCATAACTTTCTGCCTCCTTGTTGTATATCGACCATAATTTGTCTGCACGGCTGTCGAAATCCTGTAGGTCATCTTGCGAAGAAAATAAAGGTCAGGCAGTATCGAATCAGGTTACTTATATTTAACACACCATTCTGCTGTTCGATATCGGTAGACATCCCACCGGCGTAGAGTGATTGACTGAAGATGTGGGTTGAGAAATGGGTTCAGCGACCTCTTCCAGAACCACATGCAAACCGCATGTCAGCTTGGGAAAAATTATACATGGAACCACGTTCTGCTCGATATCACCGGCAATTCAGCCTCATCGAGCTTTGGAAGCAGCCTCTGCCTCATTGTAGATACGAAGTTAAAGACAAAGTTAGACCCGGGATCGGCCCTGAGGGTATGGTGCAACAACGTTCGCTGTCAATGTTATCGGAATCTTGGTGGGTTTCGTCCTCAAGTCTAAATTCTTCAATGTGTTTTCGCCGATATCCGTGCTTCTTCTGTGTACAATAATCGGTGCACTGAGTCCCACGCTCAATCTCATTGTGGAGAGCTTTTGGTTTGGATAGGTGGCATAACGAACCCCGAATGGTAGACGTGCGCTTGATAACGAAGACAATTAAGTATGACATTAATTTTCGAGACTAGTAGTAGTTAGTGGTATTTCTGATGAAAAATTGTGTTTTTTAGCAGAAATTTCTCGCCTAAAAGGTGCAAATAACCTACTATTCGATGAAGTGCCCATGTAATTGTGTCGAAGTGATGAAAATCGCAGAGACGACACAAAAGGACCAAGCAGCGCTTTTTGTGCCTCTGAAACCTGTGTAGAGACAACAAAAGAACGCTTCTAGCATATTCTGGGTGGGTAACAGAGCCAAACAAAGTAATCGCCAGTCAGCAGCTGTCAGCAGAGTGCAATATTTAACTGCTCTTCCCTTTGTACCATCATCATCATGGATAATAATCATTTTCAGAATGCTATCCATGTCTTTATAGCTCAGCATCCAGATAACGACGATGACATACCAGAACTTGTTCCTTTAGGCGCCGCTCGATCGCATAATACTGGGCCACAGACGGCGACTGCAGACGTGGAGATGAGCGGCGCAGTCTCCGATATGCCTCCTCTTGCATCCTTATCTAACTCTTCAGACGAAGACCGTGACAATAACCACGATTCTGAATCAGACCGGGATGCTTACGAGGTTGAAATGCAGACTGTTAACGATCAACGTTTGAGCGAAAATACTGTCCCTAATCCATCTCCTCCTTCGTATACATCCCAAGATCAACCAGCGGTAAATAATAGACGCGCCAGGGTAGAAGATGACGAAGATGAGGACCGGGATCGCAGACACCCTTCGCAGCGCATTGGAAATTCTGTGTCTTCAGCGGGGCCTTCATCATCAACTCCTGTATCACCCCCTTCCTCTCAAACACCAACCACCGCTCCTCAGCCAACGCCCGGCGCTCGCCTCCGAGGCCAAGCACCCATTTTCAGCCGCACCGTTGTAGATGAAACAACAACTCTCCGCCCACATCCCTTCCGCTTCTTCCAGCACATGATGTCCAACAACAACAACGATAATGACAATATCAATGACGCTGGCAACACCGATCCCGTCCCTCCTTCCCGAGGTCCGATGCCAGAACCACAGCCCCATCAGAACGGGAATACTCCCCACAATCAGCCCCACGGTCGACATCCCATCATTGAAGGTTTCTCACTCACGTTAGACATTGGCCTTGGTCCAGCCTTCCACAGGGGAGGGGCAACTCAACCACTTGACGGAGAACCCACCCCTAACGCCGCTGACCCAAATCTTAATGTCAACCCTAATGCCCAGAATGAACTACCTCCAAACGCCAACTTTGCAGACTTCATGGCTCGATTCGGCCTTTTCGGCCAGGCTATGGGTCTAGGCGAAAACGCTGCTGAAGGGGAGACTGGTGCTACTGGTCCAGCTGCTGGCGGCAACAATCCTGATCAAGGTACTGGTGATGCTGGAGCTACTCCAGGTGCTCAGTTCGGGTTCAATTTCCCTGTTGGAGGGTTTAATCTAGCTAACCTTGCTGGGCTTGGTTTTGGGTTCAACCTCGATGGTAGTGGCTTTGGAGAGAAAGAAGATCCAGAGAGAGCTAGGAAGCTCGTGGATGGATTAGAGGAGGTACCTGTGGGGTTGGTGAGGCGGTTGGAAAGGGTTGGAGGAACTGGAGGGGGGATGGGAGAGGATGAGACAAAAGGTGGAGACGGCGGTTGTGCAATCTGTTGGGATAAGCTGTTGGGTGGTACTAGTTCTGAAGAAGATGTGCATCAGCATGAGGGAAGCGAGAAAAAGGAAGAGGAGAGCGAACGAACTCAATCTACAAACGGTGATCAAGCCTCGAAACCTAGTACTGCCAAAATCGTGTCTCTCCCCTGCGCCCACGTCTTCCATGCAGAATGCTTGATTCCTTGGTTCTCGAGACCGCGCCAGACGACATGTCCGACTTGTAGGTTTAATATCGATCCTGAGAATCTAACGTACGTTTCTTGGAGAAGGCGAATGAGGGAACGCCGAGAAAGAGAGAGGGCGGAGGCGAGGACGAGGGGTGATTCAGAGGATACAGAAGGAAATGAATCAAGCCAAGATGGAATTGCTGCTCCTGCAGCCGCCGCTGAACCGATTATTGCACCCTCAACCGATGGTCCTTCAGTTTCCGAACATGTTCTGAACTTCCTGTCATCATTAGAATCCCCACCTATTGTTCATGTCCGTTCACAAACTCCTGATGTATCAGTACTCAACACCCATCCCACACCGATGCCCCGCAGCCAATCCCAACCTCCTCCAGGTCAAGCAACCGCGTCGTCGTCGTCTTCATCATCCGCCCCCGCCCCATTAACCTCCCAGCCTACTGCTCAAACACTCTCCACACCTGAAGCTGGCTCTAGATATGCTAATATCAATGCTCGTACTCAGGAAGGTGGTGACGACTGGGATGCGATGCCCGAGTTGCAAGATATGAGTGACAGCGATGACGAAGATGATGACGAAGATGAGGATGAAGATGAATATGGTGACGAGGGCGAGGACGATGGCGAAGAAGATGGAGAAGAAGCACAGGAACAAGGAGATGGACATGGAATCCAGGCTCCGTCTGTGCTTCCTCATGCAAACGAGCCCCCTCTAGCATCGACACCAGGTGGCGCTCCAGCTCCAGCACCAGCTCCAGCACAAACTCAAGCACCACGACCAAGACAGAATGACCATCTCGCGCCAAGGACGATCCAAACCGCACATGGGTTGGTCACACTCATCCCTTTTCCTCTCAATTTCCCCTTTCCCTCTGTTGGCAATGGCGTTGGGGCGGGCGTTCAAGCAGGAGGCAATTATTCTTACTCTTCCCTTGAGATATCTGAAGTTGATTCTGTATCTATAGCTACGAATGCAAATCCCCAAGGACAAGGACAACCTACCAATGTCAACAATGCGAATGCCAATACCCCCCAAGGTGAGTATATGCACCTAGCTACACGACGAGATGCTCATTACCCACGATTTTCTCTTTTCTACCATCCTTCTCGTTCCCCTGCAATGTATCTATCTCGTGCACCCTTCTTTTCAACGTCCTCCCTACCAGCCTTCCCCCAACTTCATCCACGTGCCCTACCATTTCCACACTTCCACGTCCAATTGCCGCATATGCCCGAATTCGGAGCCCAGAGAGGAGAACCCCAAGGCGCTGCTCCCGCACCACCTGCAAACACAACTGCCAATAACGACAATGCCAACTCAAACCAAGCCGTACCCGCCAACCCCTTCCTAGATATTGAGGGAGCTGCTACAATGAACAACCAAGATCAGCTAATACAACACCTGCTTTCAGCAGATCTTACACCTGAGGATGCTGAAAATTTACGTCGATCGACTCTGGCGGGTGTGCGAGCCGCTCGCTTGAACATGGGTGAGGATCTCGGCATGCACCCAGAGTTGGCAGATGAAGATGATATGATTATGGATATCGATGAAGGGATGGGCATGATTGTTGATTTGAATATGGAACAAGGTGGAGTTGGACTTGATGGAGATCCTGCTGCTGTTGCGGCACAGGACGAGCAGGACAGGCAGGAGTATGCTCAGGTCATGAATTTCTTGAATCATGCAGCAAGACATGCGCGAGGACAAGCGCAAGCTGGGACTCAGACGCAGCAAGGTCAGGCGCCCCGGCAGGAACAGGGTACTCAAGGAGCAGCAGCTGGTGTTCCAAGCACTCAAAGTGACGCGCCACCAGTGCCCCAGCAGCAGCCACAACCCCAACAGCAGCAGGGTCAAGGATTCTCGCCTTTCATGGCTGGGTTGAACGCTGGGTTCAATGTTGGCAATCATTTCGGACAGGAGGATGGCAGGACGATGAATGACTTCGTTTCACAGATGTTTGCGAATTTGATGGGAGGTCCCCAGCCGCAGGCTCAGCAAGCTCAAGGACAAGGACAACCTCAACCTCAACCTCAAGCAGGCCAGGAGCCGGCTGAGGGACCTAATGCCAATAATAACGGTGGAAGACCTCGACCACAAGCTCAGTTCGCGTTCGGTAACGTCACCATTGGTCCAGTTACCAACCTCGCATCCTTGTTCGATCAAATTCCCATCTTCAATCCTAATGGCGCTGCGAATGCAAACGTTAACGGTGGTGGTGGTGGTGGTCAAGAGAGAGTGAAGAAAGCATGGACGTTACCTCCTGCTCCCGGCCCGACGCTACGTCAACGCATTGAGAGGAGGGAGAGAGATGCTGGGTTGAGGTGTTATGATATGAGCTGCGGGGTTGGACCATCAGATGAGGACCCAGTCGTCGCCGATGAAACCAAAACTGCTGGGGTGCGACAACTGGTCATCATGAACAAGAACCACGGGTCGGACGGGAAAGCGGAAGGAGTATGCCTGCATACATTCCATCCTGGGTGTCTTGTTAGTGCCGAGAGAGTTGCGTCGGTTGGTGCGGATGTCAGTGTTATTGAAGGAGGTAATATCGAGGTATCGTGTCCGGTTTGTCGGAGTTCGGGGTGTGTGACGAAGCAGGAGTGGGATGAGGGTGTATTGGCGCTTAGTTGAGCGTTAAATATTCTGCGCACGTAAGAAAAGGAAGTTGAAAGGACCTTATTTTGCATCTTGGTTCCTTCTTTTGTGCCTTCATTTCCATTTTTTTTTTCTTTCATATCACCACACCTCTCTCTCACACACGTCATTGCATTGTCCATTCAACACTATCATCCTCTTCATTCTTCTTTCATTCTTCTATGTATTCCCCCATCTGCCCACACCCCATTCATTACACCACAACATTCACATTTCATGGTAAAAAAAATGTAACAATTGTAATCTCGGTATCTTGTGAGTTGTTTTTTTTCCTTCAAAAAATATACTTTGATGCATCGAAATACTGACTATATGGCTATATCGTTGCAGAGATTTTTTTATCTCCTTGATGATATCAATGAACTTGTCGTCATGGGAGAGACAACTCGCAATTTAGTAAATTTTACAACCCATGTAGCAATCCTTCCTCCCACTTTCCATGCTTTCAACTGTTTTTATTCTTTTTCTCTCTCCGCTCTAGGTAATTTACAATTCTGGTGTTATTTAAATACTTATAATGAATTTTGATAAAGAAAATCAATGAGTTGTATCGTAAGCATTATTAGCGAAAGAGGGAAGGAGAGGGGGACCCCCCGACTCAGGCCGTATCCTACAATGTGGATCCACCTGCAGTGGAGACAATGGGTTTATCCTCTTCAGATGTTCGTCTTGAAACGCGGCGAGTTCAAAGTTGCGCAACTGAGCCCAGGAGATCAAGAACCCCGTTCGTCCCAATAACAGAACACATTCTCGACACCGACACCCATTAACACCCATTAACGCCTCCTGCAACCCAATAAAATCAGCTATCAACCCACTCCCAACTTGGCAACCCTTCATCAAGCGACCATCACAACAAAACATCCCAGTCAGCCCACTGCCCATCACACCCGTCAAACAATCCCAATCCCAATGTTGGCAACCGCAATGTTACCACATCATCATTATCGAACCGACTACAGCTGAATCACACCGGTACCCTAGATATCGGATTTAATCTCACAATCCAGTGAAAGCACGGTTACCTCCTGCTCCTGCTGGACGGACGCTATGTCAACGCATTGATATGAGCTGTGGAGTTGGACCATCAGAGTTCAGGGCGTGTGACGAAGCAGGAGTGGGATGACGGTGTATTGGCGCTTGGTTGAGCATTAAATATTCTGCGCACGTAAGAAAGGAAAGTTGAAAGGACCCTATGCATTCCCGCCACACCCTATTCATATACATCCACATTTCATGGTAAAAATGTAACTCGGTGTCTTGTGAGTTTTTTTTTTTTCTTTTTTCAAAAAATATGCTTGATCTATTGAAGCTACCATCGCAGAGATTTTATCTCCTTGATGATATCAATGAAATATTGTCGTTATGGCAGAACTCGCAATTTGAAAAATTTTACAACCCATGTAGCAATCCCCACCTTACAGTATCGATAAAGAATATCAATGAGTATGGTAAGTATTATGAGCAGGAGAGGGAGAATAGATGCCAGGATGCGAATTGTGGCCAAATACAACTTGAAGCTCCTAGAACCAGCACGCTCGTATCGGGACATATTATCTTATCTTATCACATATCAAAGATATTAGAATAACCGCGTTACGCTCATATTAGCTCTTAGATGGATTCACTTACTTACATTTTGGATAACCCTGTCCCGCGCTGCTAGCTACGAGCGATACGAGTGTGCTGGTTTTAGGAGCCTGGGCCAAATATAGGATAGTGCAATATATTTGTTCTCCGCGTGAATACGTTGTACTCGGCTTCACGGCTAGCTACTTGGAATAAAAGCCTGCGCCGAGTTTGTTCCTTGCCTAAATGCAAATTGCCCTGTATAAATGGCGGTTGATTTATACTTGAGGGCCTCCAGTGTAAATCAACCGCCTGTTGCACGCCTTTCGCATACGCCACGTGATCTCGAATGCTCCCCCATTTGGCGCCCACCCCGAAAGACAATGCATTGTTAATGTAATATGACTCACTGGATACTAGTATAGCTGTCAAGATAGCGCAGCGCGTTTGTCCCTTTCTTCCTTTCCCCCATCTCTCCGCTCTCTTTTCCCTCTGGCGAAAACGAGTGGAACGACGTGCCAATGCCCAAGTCGTCCCCGCTGACCTCCGACAAGATTCCGACTGCAAAATCTTATAGTGATATGCCCTAATAAGTCAAAACACCAGGAAGGTCATGGTCTAGTCTACTACCCGTATTTCGGGACTCTGACGATCTCAATGCAGGACTGGGTGTTCGTTTTTGAGTTGGAAACCGTTCTTGAGTTGCTCTGGAGAATTACTTGCAGGACTCGGCGATAAGAGATTTGACATGATCTTAATATAAGGTATTCTCCTATTCATCCTCTATCTTGGCTTCCTACTTCCCTGCTTGCGATTCAGCTCAGTTCATTGGCCGCCGTTTATATAGGTTGTGCTGGGGGACTTTCCTGGTCCCTTGCTACGGTGACAACCTTGGCTTGGTAAGACTGACCCAGATCGGTGATGATCGATATCAAGTTCGCAGCAAACATGCCTACACCCCATGTCAAAGGCAGTTTAAGGGCGTCACCCCAATTTGATTTACACCGATTCAATGATCAGTAAAGTATACATTTGTCCTTTCCAAAATGAAGTACTCCCTAACTCAACCGAGTTCATATTTTAAATAATCCAACCGAGGGTCAGCAGGTATTTTTTTAGAGCGATCATTCCCGAACTTCTCTGTCAGTTGTCAGACTTCTTTCTCATACTAGGTATGGTCACATCAGATATCGCCTTATCGCTTTGTGGATGACGCCGTTGTTCCATTCATAACACGCTACTGAACCCCCCCTGCCACTCCTTTTTCAATTCGCCATAGTTGTGAGTTGAAAACCATTGCAAAAACCTGGTGATGCACCACAAGTCTTTTTTCGTACAGATATCAATCAAACCCTACTTTTGTTTCGGGTAGCTATCAACATCGTCACTGATTGTCATTTTTACTTCTCTTATCAAACATTTTTGGGAAAAGCGCGATGATCAAAATATGCTCTAACAAGGTCGGGTGATGATGTAGTAGGACGATGCCATCAAGGTGAGTACGAATTATTTTTTTGTCTAAAAAAGGTCTTTTCAGCTCGAGGTAGCAGGCTCTGATATGGTCTCTTTCTAATGTCCTTGGACTCTTCTTTGGTCATGAGAACAACCCACGTGTGTCGCCAAAAGAACGGTTCCGATGCAGAAGTCCTTCAAGTATTCCCTTCGTGAATTAGATCAGCAAGTTATCGCACTTGAGATAACAAACCTCCGAGGGAGGGTTTCCCGCCGTTCTATACGGGCATTTGTAACTCATCAGTTATCAGTCTTCTTCTCTTCGTTCTATTGGGCTGGTTCCCTCGCGCAGTCGCGAAGTTGAACCTCGGCGCCGGCTCTGTTCTTTTTTTGCGGGTAATGGTATTTATGACGGCTTTCAAAGTCCTCTTTAGAGGTTTACGGACTTGTACAGAATGGCTTGAATGAATATGGTTGCTTTCCGGTACCATGAACAGAAGGAAGGGTTTCGGTCTACGAAGTACTAAGGATGCCCGGAGGTGAGCAATTTTAACAAGGTTATAAAGTCGCTTCCAGAACAGAAAAACTTCTGCACGACAGAAAAATATTTGCTAGCTTCTGATCCTTCAGGAGGAAGTTCTGGCACCCGCCAAAACCCACAGTTCTATTTGTGGAAGTTTCAAGTACGCATGGGGTTGTAGTGAACATGATTACAATTAAACATAGGGGGGGGGGGGTGTTGGGCTTAAACAACATATGAAAACCGGCTCAAAGCAAACAATGCGAACTTGGGACAGGTGTAACGACTGGAAAGAACAAGGAGAGGGGAGGGATGAGAGGTATACAAATGAACAAATGGATAGTTGAGTGGTGATGACAAAAAAAGGTGAACATGGCATGCATACAGACACTGACGAAAGATTGAAAGATAATACAGATGATAGGATGATAGGCGTGACTGGAGTATACAAATAAGTCCCTAAGGGTGAGTAGAAATGTTTAGTGCTGACTTACAAAAAAGATTGGAGAGAAACTCACGAGAATAGGTAAATTAGACGACCATAGAAAAAGCGTCGTAACAAGTCGTCAAGCGGCGTCAAAAAAAAAAGAAAAAATCGAAGGAAAAATCAACGTCGTGGTGGTCCATCGTCGAAAACCAGTTTGTAATGGCTTATATTGCCTCTATCCGGGTAAAGTCCTTTGAAAATCCGCCTACCCCTTAGCAGATCAATACGGAGCATCCCTTTCTTCTCTGCCAGGCAGGCCAATTCCGGACCATCTTCACACCTTTGCTTGAAAGCACCTGCACAGCGTTCGATGTTACTTCTCCCAAAGTGTATCAACTCCTCTTGGGTCAAGGGTTGGGCGTAAGTATCATAGATTGCCCTAAAAATGTCAATGACCCGGAGGTTGGTTGTTTGCTTGAGTTTAATGGGCCACAGTGGCAGCTTATCGCATGTGATGACAATCCAATTGACAAAGGCGGTCTCAGAGAGATGCATTACGGACTCTTGCCGGGTGAGTGGAGAAGATACATAATCTCCTGGTCTGAGGGCCCTCACGGCATATTTTTCGAGTCGAGGGTTAAATCCAGCATCGAACGTAATTAACGGCTGTCCCCGGGACCTCCGCAAGTTGTACTCGACCAATGGCCATGATAAATCTACATGGGCTGGCGTCTGCGGGTGAATGAGATCCGGTGAGACTAGACCAACCTCGTCAACAAGGGATGTCAAGCAAGATTAAAGTGAGGTCATTACTTTCTCGGATGTATGGCCGAATATAATTCGATGCGGGGATGCGGGGGTCTGTATGGCTTGCACGACGCGAACGATGATAGTCATGGCCTGAGACGAGGTTACTAACTAGAGTTGTAATCAAACATTCATGGGCCTACCTGCACTGTCGGTCGAACCTGTCGACGTTGAATGTGTAGGTCTGAAAGTTGACGGGTCTTCATCATCAACTTCAGCAACTCTATCTTGCGCTCGAATTGGAAATAACAACGTACGAATTTCATGAACGGGGGCACGAATTGCGGGTTCCACATATTGTGAGGGCCAGCCTCCTTGTTTCTCTGACCAGATGGAATGGGCATCAAGCTCCATACAAGAATTCACAATGCACGAACCTTCCATTGGTGGCGCGGTAGATGGAGCGATAGAAGGAGCGACAGATTTTAAAACCCCTTTGGGGACTCAAATTGCGCTCAGATGTGGGAGTTTCTCACCAATCCTAGCAAGATACTCACCTTGCTGCGATGATCGACGATCTGAGTTAAATCTATCAGGGATGACTAACCATGAAGAGTAGTCTGTCTCTCGTACCTCGTTCGTATTTCGCTGATTCATTATCCGAATAGGCTTTCGTCTCATCTAAGACTTCATCGTCAGATCTTACATTCAATCCTGCAAAAAACCTCGGGCGAGATGTTACCATGAAGGGGACCTTTCTTGAGGATGGATTTCAAGGCGGGTTTCAAGGAACTTGATCGCTTCAAAGCAGACTTGAGAAGCGTCGGCGCCCGCGCTGGTGAATTTGGCCTCAAATGACGAGCAAAGCGTAGAGAATGTCGATTTACCTGATTTTTGTTCTGCTTGCTCTTCCAGACACGCCTTTACTGGTACTGATAACAAAAATGAGAAAGAATGCCCTTATAGATCAGGCGAACCGTCACCTGGTCGCATCTGGGATAGCATGTCCTCCGGTACTCCTCTCTTACGAAGTGCTTCAATTTGACATTTCGTATCCGCTACCCGGGCAGAAAAATCGAGTTAATATTGCCACGACGAAGAGAGGGCAGCCTAACTCACCTATTGAGATCGGCGCGAAATCTTCATACGATTGATGTTTTTGTTTTTTAGCCAACGCCCTTTCTGCCCGTTCCCTCTCTGCCTTGTCCCTCTCTGCCTGCCCCCTCTCTTCCTGCTTCTCGAGGAAAGCCTTCGAAGGAGCTGTATAGGATCATAAAACCAGTTCCCATCACATTGTAAATCATAAACAAAAGGCGCAACGGACTCACGTATCGTGGCCTCGGTCCCCATTTTTTTCGCTAAAGCCTCGGCCCTCCGAGTATCTTTGTCCATAAAAGAGGTGGCTATATTCGATCGTTGGATCATCTCTTCAGAGGATGTGGCGCGCATACTTACTGCAATGGGTAACGGGGATCGAGAAATCGGCCAGCGACGCTTCCGGTGCTCTCCTGTGAGCCATCTCGTCAAGGAAGGCCGGCGTCGGTACTGGAAGGATGTTATTGAATCATCAAAATAAAAGCAAAAAGGCGAGTGCATACCCGCCACTGGTGTGAGACGATGTGCTTGAGTGGAATTAGCCCTCGACATCCTGCTCGAATGTTCCGGATTAGGATTGTATCGGCCTTGTGAAGGGTGAGGCCAAATCGGTGTCGGGGCTTCAGTTATAGGTCAACGAAAACCAAACAAGAGGTGGCCTACCCAACATACCTTTCACCTGAACGGGATTTGATACTGTTCTAGATCTTGATCTCGTTGATTTCGTTGATGTGGGGTCGTGGTGGCCATACCATGGATCAACCATCGGTGCCATCGCTTGCATTGGAGGAACGGTCTGATAGTTTGAATGTGGATTTGGGTTATATTGTTGCGGCTGATACCATGTGGGGGCATATCGTGCATCTGGGAGATGGATAGTCGGCAACTTGGGTGTTTTTGGCTCTTGGGGAGTCTTGCTACGCCTACGCCACTTGAACATGGTGAGGGGATGAGCTTGATGGTAGAGGAACAAGTGAGGGGGGGGGGGGGGGGGGGGGGGGGGGGGGCGTAGAAGTTCGTGAAAAGATGGCGTTAAAAGTCTATGGCCACGAGGTTGGAGGCTGAACCGGTGACTGTTGATACCAACACGATATCAAGATGAGTGACGATGCTTAAATCGTGCCTTTGAAAGAGTGATAGTATACCTGGCCCAAGGTCGGTTGCCAACAGCTTTTGATGTTCTGTTTATAGTGAAAAACCCCCTGGGTCCGCACAGTCAAGTCCCTGCCTTTGAATTGACCAGAAGGACAAGAAGAACAGGCCTGGCGACCACGAGGCGATGGGGGAGCATAAATACAAAAATGGAACTTTGTAAATTTTGTTCTGATTTACATCATGTGACCTTGACATGCTTTTGACAACTTGAAGGTTTGCAATCATCAATTTCTGATTAACCACTGCCACCTACTGTGAGTATAGCAGGTTTCGTCAACAGTCCGAGAATTTTCCTTCACAAGCGATGTACTGACGTATACTTACAAAGTTTATAACGTTGCAGACTTTAATAAATAATCGGGTAGCTACTCTTATCTTTTTGCCTAATGGATATGGAGAATGCATACGCTCAATGTTTGCGTCCGATACTGGCAAGTTACCGAATCCGTTTCATACCTGTTTTAGTCCAAAGGAAGCTATTAGGGTACAAAACTTTGTGATTCAAGTTCAATATTTTATGAGTCAAATATGAATGTCACATCAGGATAGAAGATACTGAAGGTGGCGCCGGGTTCCGGGAAAAGAACTATATTGTATCTGTCCGAATTCATGGGTCAGAAGATAACAGAAGGTCCAGCTTCCTTCGGAATCCTCTCGAAAATGCTAGAATGTTCAAGACTCTCTACATGTAAAAATAAGATCTAGACTTCTCTCACGATCTCACTGGCAAGTTCTTATTTTATTGCGACAAATGCGATCGGAGAGCAGAAATTCATCAGATATGTGTCGTCTCTTTTGGAATCCTTACGAAATGCTAAGGGCTGTGCCGTAAGATTAAATAAGAAACCAAAAATATGTCCGACGAGTTCACTATTGTATTTTTGCAACAAAGTGTGTGCAGCGGACAGGCGTGCAGAATAAGAGCCGATCATCCGAGTGCTCAGGTTCGCGTATAAGCCTGGATGATGTCGCCTTAAAGTTGAGATTGACTTGATTACACAAATATCACTGCCAGTTGTGCAATGGCTCGCCGAGATCCGTGGTACTAATTGATTTAGAGCTGTGATATTAATATTTACGTGCTCTAATTTTTTTTATCTCTCCCACCCTGCCACATTTCCGAGGGTATAGATTACATGTGGATACGCTGCTGGTGGTAATCGTCACAGCTACCGACTCCGAATTACGGCCTTTCATCTAACAAAACGTGGAAAAAATGTCCGCACGTGTATGATGAAAACAGACCTATAAAGGACTTTTAGTAGAAATGCCTCGAGGCCGTGCCACTGGAAACCCCATATTGAAAAGCTACATGCCTTTCGGTCCAGCCACTTGTGGTTATAGGAGTTTCTATTATGGTCCGTGGTTCTGAGAACTTGAGTAGAACTGGGCATATAACTAGATTCGTCGATTGATCAACTATGGAAATCTGTGGCGAGTCTGGCGACACGAGGCGGCCCCCGGAGTTTAAATTGAGGCGGATTCAATGTACTTGTTCCGACCACTACGCATAATCAGCCAGTGATATCATTTTGTGATACATGTGTGCTACCAAGTTAACCGTTGTATGATGGAACCCATTGACGTGGGTGTGACCGGTCAATTCAATGTTCAATGATCATCAGTTCAACAACGGCCGCTCATGAGCCGGCCGATAAGCCAGTAGGAAACACCTATGGCGCTTAACTTAAATCAAGAAACGACGTAGCGTCAAAGGAACATCTATTGATACAGCGCCAAACATGTACGAAGCGTTGGAGAATAGATGTCATTTTCGGCCGTGAATAATCTTCAACGGTATATCTATGGGTCTGTCAATTGACTCGGGCTGGCTAGTGCGTTGGTTGGAGGCATTGGCCAAAAAGACCTTCAAGCTATGGCTACCCAGGGTGGTAGGGCAAGGCAAGACGGTTATATTTGGTCAGGTGCAGAGAATCGGAATTTGTAGGCCGACAAGTCGATACAGCAAGTGAAGTTTAAGATTTGAGAGGACTTTACGACATGCAGGCAGTTAGAAGCCGTGTCCGCTTATCGTTTCCGTGGAGAGATTAGTAGGCAGTGTCGAGTACTAGTAGTATATGGATGCAAGCACTGAGACCCAAGAACCAGAATCTGATAATGGGACAGTTTTGGACACTTTACGGATCCTAGTGTAATCGGGTGGACGAGAGATCTTGACGTTTTTGGCATTTTCATGAAGCTTTCCAAGTTCACTAGGACTCAGGAGAGTAAGCTCTCCATCAGAGTCTGACGAAATGCTCAAGTCCGAAGATCGTTGTAATTGAAGTCAGCCCAGCTTGAATCCTGCGCTCTGACTGGAATAGAATTAACGCCACAAGCAACCTAACCTTGAGGACATAGCAAATAGAAGTTCGAGTGGTGAAGTTCGAGAGGGTTCAAGTCAGCTGTCCCCTTGTCATAACGTGACTTTGTCAACGTGACAACGTCATGTGCACCAGTCACCTGTCACTTTCGAAGAAAAAAGTTCCCTTACTCGTCGCCGTGAACGGCGTAAAAAGCTGCTCCAAGATGGTCACCCACGTACTCTTCGAGTCAGCATCCGGCTATGCCATCTTCGAAGCAAAACTTATGGAGAACATTGGATCCAAGAACAAGGCAGTTCAAGAATCCTTCCATGATTTAGCCAAGTTCGGTAAAATGGTGTCGTTGATGAGCTTTTTACCTTTTAAAAGCGCTGCCCAGGCTTTGGAGAACGCAAATGATGTATCTGAAGGTGCGTGGTAATACTCTTTATGCAAAAAGCTCCCCTTTGACTTCAACTGGATTGATTTTCATCCCAGGCATATTGAACGATCACCTCAAAAACCTACTAGAACTCAACCTATCCAAACCATCAAAAAAATCAGCCGTCGTTCTTGCTGTTTCCGATCCATTGCTTGGGAAGAGCATAAGAGATGTCTTTGATTTCGGAATTGACGTATCAGAGATCGCTCAAGACCTTATTCGTGGTATCCGACTACACGCTTCCAAACTACTCAAAGGTCTCCAGACCGACGACCTCAAAAAAGCACAACTCGGCCTGGGTCACTCCTACTCCCGCTCCAAACTTAAATTCAACGTAAACCGGGTAGATAACATGATTATTCAGGCCATTGCGCTATTGGATCAATTGGACAAGGACGTCAACTTATTTTCTATGCGTATTCGGGAGTGGTATGGGTATCATTTCCCGGAACTTATCCGACTTGTGCCTGATAACCACCAATATGCCCGTGTCGCCAAATTCATTGGTGATAAGGACTCCCTCGATGAGGACAAACTACCTGACTTGGCCGCCCTTCTGGACGATGACACAACGGTCGCTCAAAACATCCTCGACGCCGCCCGTGGTTCCATGGGATCCGGTCTCTCAGACATAGATATGCTAAATATCTCCTCGTTCGCCACACGAGTCGTCTCCCTTTCAGATTACCGCAAGTCGTTAGTATCGTATCTAGCAGAGAAGATGAACTCTGTTGCACCAAGTCTTACAGCTCTTCTAGGCGAGCGCGTGGGCGCACGACTCATCAGTCATGCTGGTAGCTTGACGAATCTGAGCAAATATCCTGCTAGCACAGTCCAGATTTTAGGTGCTGAGAAGGCACTGTTCAGAGCGTTGAAGACAAAGGGTAACACGCCAAAAGTACGTCTCAAAGTTCATATCATCATTGCCATCATCTCAAACATGGTTATAGTATGGTCTCCTTTACCATTCAACCTTTATTGGTCGCGCTGGTGCCAAACACAAAGGTCGTATCTCTCGATTCCTCGCCAATAAATGTTCAATAGCATCTCGTATCGATTGTTATTCTGGTACCCGCTCTTTTTCTCTACTAACGATGGGGCGTACACTGATATTGCGTAATGACAGAGAACCCAACACCCAAGTTTGGTGAAGCCCTTCGGGCTCAAGTTGAAGAACGACTCAATTTCTTCGAAACGGGAGCGCCACCATCTAAGAACGCGGACGCTATTCGCAGAGTCTTGGAAGATCTTGCGCTGGAAGATGACAATGACATGGAGGTAGACGGCCCAGCACTAACTACCCTGGAAGCAACGCCGGTGAAGCCGAAGAAGGACAAGAAGAAGAGAAAGAGAGACGATATGGATGTTGACGAGGAGAAGGAGGCGCATTCGTCAAAGAAGGTGAAGTTGTCAAAGGAGGAGAAAAAGGCCTTGAAAAAGGCAATGAAAGAGAAGGCAAAGAGCGAGGCTGCAATGGTTGTAAGCGTTTTCGTCTCATCTCATTCCATTTTACAGCAGGTTTACGAGACTCTCATAACAGGACGAGCCATCGAAAGAGAAAGAGAAGGGGAAGAAGGACAAGAAGGATAAGAAAGATAAGAAGGAAAAGAAGAGTAAAGAGTAATGTTGCCTTCTCGTCCTTGCTACTTACCTTGTTGTTGTCGCTATCTATCTGTCTTGGCTATATTTTAGCATTCATTTTCTCTTCACTGCAATTTGTAGCCATGGTACACTCCTACGAAGGTCGACAGCAGCACCGAGGCCATATAACGCAGATCCTGTGTATTCAAGTCCTGCAAGGTTACGAGAAAAGTATCGTGATACGAGCCGTACAGAGGGAAAACAGCATGTCCAAGAGCCAAGACGACCAAGAGCGAGTCAACTCCACAGCTTTTAGAAGACATTCCCAGCAAGTATGAGAACAAGGGACCCAGAAAGCACTAATTATCACTGTCAGTCACATCCGAGTCCGAGTCTGAGTCAGAAGGCGGAATTAGGCTGTCAATAATCTTTCGCGATTCTGTGAACCACAGCCAATGTCGAGAAATGGAATAGAAGTCAAGCTTATGTCAAATACTGGAACGTCAACAGAGAAAGGTGTCAATGTACCATTGCACGCAGAATTCGCGTTGGATAATGCAGTTAGATGCGCAGATGCTGTGCTGGTGACCGCCTTTTTTTTGATCCCGTGCTGCTCATTAACGATATCCTAGAAAGCATAGATGAGGGGTTGTCATTTTTATAGAAGATTTGATAGACGAACCACTAATTTTGATTGCTCGCTTTGGATCTCCGTCCACAGATTATAAATTTTATCTTCCTGTACAGTGTATTTGGAGAGGAAGGCGTTATATTCAGCCTCACTGGAAAAGTAATAGTGGGTCATAGTATTACGATCCAAATATATGCGCCATGAGACTCACGCGGCCTTCACGGTTTCTTCAATTATATCTGTCGCCTTGGTGAGCTTGCAAAAGCAATCCTGGAGTTAGCGACGATGAATGCACTGCATATATGCGCATTATCTACATCACGATCGAGATGCTTTACGATTATTTGCAAGAATTTTTTGTCCTTTTCGGTTTTCTTCTCTCTTTCTGCCTTTTCTTTCCTCCGTAGTTCTGTGGCAATTATTAGTAAGTCCAACATGGCACCATGTTCTATATTTTATTGACTCACCTGTAAGGGCCTTCAAGAGGCTAGTATAGATAAAAAGTAATCACATTAGTACTACTATAAGTGACGTAGAAACGCGTACATCCTCTGATGCTCAGCCCGAGCATCTGGACTCGGTATCGATTCTTGTGAGAGGGCAAAGTCTTGAGAGTCAAACCCTGAGTTTTCATCAGCTTTTTGGATTTTGGATTTTTGAGTACGACGGTTTGCCATGGAATGTGTTTTTGCATTTAGATGCGCTGCTAAAACCAAACCGATCACGTGTTACGTCCCACGTCTAACGCGTCTGTTATGTAATTAATGCTTCGTTCCTTTTATGGACCCGTTATCCAACTAATCTGACGTGTCCCTCAAATGAATCGCCAAGTCCTCAAGCCCCCACGGATGGCAGATCTGCCCTAAATCATCACCGATAGACTGCCGTTTGGTCCGCATGACTAAGTGTCAGCTGGAGGGAATCGTTCAGGCTCGTTCAGGCTCTCGAAGGACAAGACATTCCGCGATGAGCAAGCCCGAGGAACGAGGGCTAGCTCATTATCGGATAAGGTAACGTTCAGCGTCAGAACCACATCCTAGCTTCTTCATCTGTAAATTACATACACAAATATGAAAAGATTTGCTTGCGATTACGAACGCCTTTCTTTATCGCATTGGACCTGGTTCTGACGCGGAAAAAGAGTTTTATCCATCCTCAGAACTTTTTTTGAGTCCCAAAAACTCAGAACAAGTTTATTAATTCATAAATACACACTTCCCTCAATTTTCCCGTCTTTTCCGTGAAAAATGGTCCAAGGCAACGATGTAGACATGATTCCCATTCTGCCCGCTCAAGTTCTCCTCCCTCCTCAACCTGCCCCTCTTCCCCAAGTTCATCCTGTACCTCGAGCTCACCGCACACACTCCTCGCCTAATGTTATTCAGATGCTTAAAAGCCTTTCACTCGCTTCCATTCTACAGAAGAACAAAAAAATCGAGGCCGAGAACGATGCCAGGTCTCTAAAAACCTTGGCACACGCGGAGGACCCTGTTTCTAATCCGCACCCCGGATCAGAGACGGCCTCCTTAATTACCATCGAGCTCGAAAATCTGAACCGGCTGAAGGTTCCCTCGTTTTATAGTTCATTTCGTGAATGGATTTATCCTAGCCTAGCCAACTTTCTGGCAGATGAAGAACTCAAGGATAAAGAGGATAAGCTTAAACGAAAGGTAGCTTCTGAATCCGCTGACATACGGACAACCGAGGAGATTCTCCGGGCGAAGAGACGCTGCATGGACGGCAGCAATCAGGTGGAGAGGATAATCGGGGCCTTTACTCCATTAGAGTTCGCGCAGAGTCTTTTTGACACCGAACTTCACGTCGCAGTACCCCTTCCATTCTTTTTAAACAAAAACTTACAAATCTTGGTTGATGAGGCCTCAACTCTCCCAACCATAAAATCTAATCCGTTGCCAGGCGAGAGCAAAGGTATCCATATTCTTGACATCGAGAAGCTCTCAGGCCGTTTTGGAAAGGAACTCTCCATTACATGCAGCCAGTGGTCCGAGGCCGCTCTCAACATGTTTAAATTTCAACAGGCACGCGACAAGACAGGAGACGATGGGCAACATGCTGCATGGTTTGACGAGCATTTCAATTTCTTTAATGTGCACAGAGACAGGGACGAGCTCTACGATGCCTGGAAATGCATTGAATTGCGTCTTCGTAAAGAACATCGCAGTCACAAAACTTCGTTCAATCCAGCTGACCACGACAATGCTTTCAGGGAAGCAGCATCCAGCCACAAGCTCAGGTTAGAATTTCAAGGTCTCCTGACCGCTTCTCAGGCACCAAAATTCATACCAAACAACAATCGTGATCGTGGTCTTGGTAACTACATCAAAAGCTCCTTCTCCAAAACATCGCCTCGTTTTAACCCCAACCAACAGCCCTTTTCGCCAGGCAGTGGGAGGTCATCCTCATCCAACTCCAACTGCCTCATATGCGCGGAAAGAGGTCATACGGTTTTCTTCCACCAAGACTCCTCTCAACCTGTCAAGTTCTCCAACGGGAAATCAACATGGTCAAAATGCACCAGCCAGGGCCTCGTCAGTCCCGACAACCGCTCTCTCTGTGCTACCTGGAACGTTCAAGGCAACCGCAGTAGCTGTTCTCACCCCAAAGAGGAACGCGCCCACATGTGTTCCTTTTGTGGCAGCAAGGAACATTACGCACTCTCTTGGACCTGTCGCTCCGGCCCCACCTCCACTTGAAGCATTCCTCGCTGCAGCACGTTCCCCTCGTCTCTCCTACATCGATTTCTCATGCTCCATCATTCCACGTCTGCCTTTGGTCGAGTCTTTACCTGAACACTCCTTGATTTTCAACCGCATTTTTCATCCCTATAATCCTGATGCCTTCGAGTCACTCCTTCTCAAACACAATCTCATTGCCAATTACCATCTCCTCCCATCGAATCTACGACATGGTTTTCCTCTCGGGCGCATGCCTTCTCTCTCGGAGACCGTCATCTTACCTAATAATCCATCTGTTATACAACATGTCGAGGCTGTCGAAGAATATTTAAGTAAGGAGGTCGATTCTGGCAGGATGTCTGGTCCTTTCTCTCAGGAAGAAGTCGAACTCATCCTGCGTGGCCCATTTCAATCATCTCCGCTTATTGTTTCAGTTCAACCTCAGCATCCTGGCGCCCCTGATAAAATCCGGATTTGCCAACATCTCTCCAAAGCTACCAAGCTTCATGCATCAGTCAACTCTTACATCCACAAAGCCGATTTCCCAACGCGTTTTGATATGGCCTCGAAAATTGCAGACATGGTGAGTCCCTTTTTCCTTATCTTTTTCCATTTTTTGGGTTTCCATCGTTATACACCCCTCTGCGTTCAGCGCGAGGCGCTGTTTTCTTCCTGCTGTTATCCGCTATTTTGGGAATTGCATATTGTGTGCGTCACATGGACAATATGTCCTCAATTTTGAAGTACCTCATGTCTTCAAATGGCCGGCGCGTTGAGCGCTGGTCGGACCTCATGTCCTCATCGGGTGCCTCATGTCCCTTCATACCATATTCATTACAATCATCATCATCCATCACCATAAACATGTATATTTATACAAGCCATCACAGATAGCAATTGCACCACCCGGCACACAGGCATGTACGTTGGACATCGAAAAATTTCACCGCACCTGTCCTGTTCTCCCATCACATAAACCTTGGCTGGTCGTTCAAGGAACACCCAGTCGTTTTCTGATCAACCACGCTCATGCATTTGGCACCGCCAGTGCTAGTAGCAATTCGGGCATGATTGGTAACGCTGTGGTTGACATTTGGGAGGCAGAGGAAGTCCGTCCCATTCTAAAATATGAAGACGACCTCAAAATCTTCCGCACTCCATCAGCTACAGGCACATTTTCGGATGGCGATTTCTATTATGACTACGACCGCCCGGAGGCCTTACGTCGTATTGAGCCGTTAGGTGTCCCTTGGCACAAAGAAAAAGAGGATGACAGCTTTAAATTCATAACAACATTCATCGGTTTCCTGTGGGACATACCCCAGAAACTAGTTAGCCTCCCTGAAGTAAAACGACTCAAGTTTCATGAGCGGGTCCGCCGTTTTCTCAACGACTTCTCGATTTACAACCATCCATGCCAGCTTGTTGATGTTGAAAAGATTCATGGTTCATTGTGTCACGTCGCATTCGTATATGTAAACGGCCACTCTCGTCTCCCTTCACTCTCCAATTTCGCCGCATCCTTCCAGTGCAAAGACAGGTACTTCAGGACCAGATACCCACCTCGGGCCATGATCAAAGACCTAGAATGGTGGCTGGAGGCGCTATCAGTTCCCTGCGTCACCCGTCAACTTCATCCTCGTGGTACTCTGCAGGATTTGGGGCTCTACATAGACGCCTCCACATCATGGGGTATTGGTATTGTTATGGGAGAGTCTTGGGCTGCCTTCCGCCTGTCCCCCACTTGGAAGATTCCAGGCCGTGACATCTGTTGGCTGGAGACAGTTGCGGTCGAGCTTCTGGTTTATTTCCTTGAACAGAAGGGTCTCCGTGACTGTCGACTGCTCATCCATTCCGACAACCAAGGCACAATTGGGGCCATGGCCAAGGGCCGCAGCTCGAATACCCACATTAATCTTTCTGTCCGCCGCACATACGTGGTCCTCATGGACTTATTCATCACGCCTAACATCAACTACATTGAGTCTGAAGCTAACCCAGCCGATCCTATCTCGCGCGGAGAACCAGGATTAGTTGGGAAGCAGGTTTTTCCTACCTTTACGCTCCCAGTTGAGCTCGTTGATTGCTTCCTTGATGTCCAGTCTTGAACGAGCTTTCCCATCGGCGGCCCGTGCTGTCGAGAGGTCAGTGGGTGAGAGTCGAACCTTAGTTCCTATCTTACCGCGCCCCACTTGTCCTCGAAACTCATTTCACCTGTATAAATCTCACCCCGCATCATCCTCAAGCATTCCTGAAATTATGTTACCCTTTTCTACCCCATTCCATGCATCATCCGAATCAGAAACCACATCCACAGCCTTACACTTAATCAGTGCCAATACTCCTCGTCCTATACAACCTCGCGAACCTCAGAGCGGCCGATCCATCATACCTAGCCATCTACGCCCCCACGTCGCAGCCGCTGACCGTATCTTCTCATGGGACACTCCTTTCGGAGCTCGTCACAGAGAGGAACTTACTCAGACACTTCCTCCTCCCCTTGTTGAGTCAGCTCTAATGGCTATCCGAGGTGGTTATGCCCCAAACACCAGATCCACCTACGCTGCAGGCCTGAAACGGTTCACACAATTTTGCGATAAGTGGCACATAGCGGAGGAGGATCGCATGCCTGCTCGATACCCTCTTCTTTGTGCTTTCATTGCCGAACATAAAGGCCTAGTGGCAGGTGGTACCATCCGTTCCTGGATGTCGGGCCTACGCAGCTGGCACATCGTGCATCATGCCCCATGGTGTGGTGACGACAACTGGGTCAAATTAGCTCGTGTCTCCGCAAATAAGGAGGGGACCAACCACAGAATGGCTCTCAGGGCACCCGTGTCTGTCGAGCACCTGCTAGCTCTTCGCCGCGTCATTAACCTGTCAGACTCATTTCATGCAGCCATCTGGGCAGCCGCTTTATGCACGTTCTGGGGCTGCCGACGGCTTGGTGAGACCATCGTCACCATCGCGGCTGCTTTCAATGAGAAGTACCATGTACTTCGTTCCGTCATGTAGGTCATACCACTCATTATGGTCACCCTATCATCTAACATTCACTAGCATTGCCTTTCGCACATTGCGGGATGGGACTCGCTCCGCAAGTTTCCCGATTCCTTGGACAAAGTCTATGAGAGAGGTTGGCGCTTCCGTGGTCCTTACAGCACATGCCAACTCGCTGATATGTCCTGTCGCCGCTCTCGAGAACCACATCAGGAAAACCCTAAATTGATTATTTTGCGCCACAGATCGAAAATTTGCCCGAAAATAGCACAAAGCTTCACCATTATGCACAAATATACATAATTGTACGTTCTGGATCAAATGGATCAAATGGTGCACGGTGAACTGAATGAAACATTGGTAAAAATATGCCTTGAAAAATGGTGCACAACTATACATTATTTTGCATTTCTGTATGTGAATGATGGAAGAAATAAACTTAATGTTCGTCTCTTAAAGGTCCATAGTTCACTTGAAATTTATCACACTGCAGTGTACACATTAAAATATGGCATTAAAGTTGGAATGACATGTCGTAGATTAGGAGAATATTATGATAAACTATGGAGAAAGGCAAGGAATGGGTATCATGGATATTATGAGATAAAGCAGACAAAATGAAGGTGATATGGACTGAGAATATAATTATAAGGTTGAGGCTAGACAGGTGTAGGGGTAACGAGAGGAAGGGAGACAGCGCAATATTATAGTTGCTACAAAACAAGTGCCCTTGGCCTAGCTACCTCGTGGTGGAAGGTTGAGTCGAGCCATGCAATTTGTCGCAATATGGCTGGCAGAGCGGACACCTTTCGAGCTGGGATAGGATAGTAAGCCTATGTAAGACATCTTGCAATTGAGACACGCACGCAACAGCATTATATAGGTCGGACATGAGCTTGTGGTAAAATTCTGGACGCTCTTCGCGCAGCGTATTGAGGAAAAGCTCATGTCCTCGGTAAATAGATTCATAGGCATCAGCGCGGAAGTCGCTCTTGGTTCGTTTGTAACCCTGGCTCCAGTCATCAAGCGAGGCATGGGCCTGACGGACATAAGCCACTCAGATGTAAGGATGAATAATTACTGGCTTACCGATGTTGCCACAATGCAGACCATAGGGATCGGCAACTCGAGCTCATTCTTTCCTGGACCATCCGTGATACATGAGGAAAAACGAGCCTGGTATTTTTGCCCATATGTTCCACGGCTTCCTGTAAAAAAACATTCTTTCATGGAGGATATGATGCATGGATGAAAATATGGACGGTTAGTATCAACACCTCCACCCTAAAAGATAAAAAACTACAAGTTAGAATGAGGAGATATCTTCATGACTTTTGAAAGAACGTACAGCTGCAGGGTAAATGTAATCCTGGTCTTCATTCGTAAGGGCCTTGACACGAGATCCGGCATCATCTCCAGCCAGAAGTTGGTAGAACCCCTCAACTTTCTTGTTGGTAATCCCCTTTGGGCGAGTACGCAGATTGGAGACACGAGCATTAATCTGAAGTAAACAAAGGTCATAAGCGCATATTAGATCTGTATGATATGAGATGGTACCACTCGAGCACAAAGCTTTACTAGCTCGTCATCTACTTTAAGCCTTTTGATGATTTCAAAATACTTGAGGCGCTTCGAACAGTGGATGAAAACATCGCGATGGAAAGTCTCAAACTCCACCTGTTCAGCAGCGGGGTATGCAGAATCGAATAAAAAATGTTCGGTAACCCGATTAACTGCGGAGCGTATCATCCTTTTCATGGGTTGAGGTTGTTTCATAATACTTAGATTATGGGTGTCCCGGCGAATAGGTGTGTAATGGGCTTCCACAGGCCAGCCTCTGTTGACATCTTGAAACGCTCGACCGTCATCATCATTGTGATTGTCGTCGTCGTTGTCGGTGGAGCCATCCACATCAGAAGCAGCATGGCCATGGGACTTGCGTCGGTTTCCGGCAGGCTAAGTTGAATGCGATGTTTGGGGTCAATGTAAAAGTACTTTGATAGTGAGAAAATACTTTACCTTTGTAGCAGCTGGGGCATGGGGCTTGGATTTCCATTTCGGAACCTGGAAATCATGGATTCATTGAGTAATGCTTCGTGAGTTTGTGATTTTCTTTTCTGTGAGTTGCTTGTCTTGTTCCTCTTGGCGTTCTTCGTCTTCACGTTGTTTGTCCCTGGCTCCCTCAATGTTGAAAATAAATTGAAGACATACCTTTTTAACGCTGCTACGTCGGGTCCTGATTTCAGGTTCTGACACTTGATCCTCTTGATCCTCCTCACCTTCTTCGTCCTCACCATCTTCGTCCAAGGCTCCATCGAACTCTGAGGCTGTCGTTCCTGCCAGTTCATGATCAGGGAATGAACAATCCTGATCGTCTTCGAGGTGCTCATTGTTGTCAAAAATATCCCAAGGGTCTGATGCGTCCATGACTGAGTCAATAGGATTTTGATTCCACCGAGGGCGCTGAAATGTCATTAAAGTTATTATACAAATATGACTATCAGTCAAAGAAAACGTACCTCAGACGACATTTTCTCTTTCAAGGAAGCCTTGTTGAGATGCAGCAGGTCCAAGTCATCAGGATCTTCATTGTCCAGCTCGTCTTCATCCTCGCTGGCCTTCCTACTGCTTTCAGACTCGGTTTCCGATTCAATATCACGAGCGTCTTTGGACGTGGTTGGTGCAGGATGGCGGCAAGTCACAGGGATGTTTGAATGCCTACTGACATCAACATCCATCACGTCCTCGTCCTCATCGTCATTGTCATCGTCCACATCTATTACAACTGGCTTTCGACGAGTCACTGAAATGAAATGTTGAATAAATGAATTTGAGACCACTGTTAGAACATACCTGCCGTTGCACGCTTTTTTGGCTCCACTGTTGCTGAAGCTACTGAGAATGAGTTGCGACATACCAGATGTGTAATGGAATATGAATACATACCATTCTTGGTCTTCTTCAACAGTGGTTCTTCAGATTCAACATGAGAACCTGATCGTTTTCGGTTTCCTGTGGGAGCTGCACCGACCCATGCTACATGACAAAGCCAAAAAAGCTGTAAAACACAAAAAGAATAACTATACAACATATAGTAACTTACGTGCAGTGGAGTATGCATCACTTTTCGCTTTTCGAGTTGCTGAGACAGCCACGTCAGCAAGTACTATGAGTGAATCCTCAAAACGAAAGCTTACGTCTCGAACTCGATGGCAGAGCGGGATGACTTTGAGCTGGTTTGTTTGAAGTTGGCTTGCTGGCAGGCTTGCTTTTGAGTGTTCCTGCAGTAACAGCCTTGGGACCACCACCTTTCCCCATTGCGAAGAAGGTGAAGGTTCGAAATAAAGTATGGAAGGAATGTATATGCAAATAAGATTGCGTTGGAAAGGCGAGCTTGGAGCAAAGAGATTATGGGACTAGGGAGTGGAATGGGTTGAGCTTGTGAGACGAGGAAGAAAGAGGCAGGGGTTGGAAAATTTGAACTTGGACGTTCCTGACTCCTGAGTCAGGTGCGATGATAAAACACCGGCCATGAATTCCTATCATTGGAACCACCAACAACCTTTACTCATCTCCATATCCCTCGGTCCACCCAAATATGCAGGTTATCTGCGGATGTGGAGCATCGTTCAAGCGCAGCGGGATTCGCACCCACCAGCGACGAAGTGATGATCCTCGTTGCAAGCGAAAATTTCCTGATCCTGGCCACACGCTCGATAACACGGAAAACCAACCAGAAAACGAAGGCCATCAGAGCGAAAATGAGCCAATTGGAGCTGATGAAACCATTGAGGACTTTGAGGTTGATCCCACAGGCGACTTCTTTGGAAACTATGATGATTATACTCCTGAGGAATTCGGGTTAGATCCTGAGGAAGAATTGGAAGAAAATCCTACTCACGGATCAGATTCAGATAGTGATGAAGAGGAGGAAGGTGCAGATTCCTTGGAACCTAGCCAAATTCCGAGAACATCTGAGTCAACACTAATCATTGATGAAGCGGAATTGAGTGGCACTCCAAGTCCAACATCAGGTGCCAGCCGAATGTGGGGCGGGGCCGAGACCGAGCTGAAGAAGAAACCCTACGTTGTTAAATTCAGCAAAGGAAAGGCAGGAGCAACATACACAAACCCAGATTGCATCGACCAGAACACCGCCTATACTTCACAAATTGGGAACCAGGAAAACCCCTTCAACCCGTTTCATTCAAAAATCGAGTGGGAAGTTGCGCTTTGGGCAAAGACTCAGGGCCCAAGTTCGACTGCATTCACAGAACTAATGAGCATTGAAGGAGTAAGTGAGATGGTCAGAATACGCACCTGTGGTCCTAATCGAAGTGATTCAATTTCTAGGTCCCTGAGCGCCTTGGTCTATCCTTCAAGAATACAGCAGAGTTAAACAAGATCATTGATAATCACTTACCTGGACGTCCACGGTTCGAACGGCATGAAATCATTGTCGGTGATGAAGTCTGTGAGGTTTACTTTCGTGACATTATTGCATGTATACGAGCCTTGTTTGGTGATCCATCATTTGCACCGTATCTAGTCTTCGGACCTGAGAAGCATTATACCGATGATAGAAAAAATGTACGGCTATATCATGATATGCATACAGGAAGGTGGTGGTGGTCAACGCAGGTAAGAGTTCAATGTCAAGTTGACGTTGACAATCAATGAGCCCAGATCCCACGCTGAACTACTTCTTTAGGAAGAGCTTGAGAAAGATAAACCTGGGGCGACTATCCTCCCAGTCATAATATCAACCGATAAAACACAGCTCACAACCTTCCGCAACAAAAGTGCATACCCTCTTTATCTCACGATTGGCAATATCCCTAAGGAAATATGTCGCAAACCATCAAACCGTGCCTACATCCTACTTGCATACCTTCCTACCACAAGGCTCGAAAATGTTTCAAATAAAGCCGCTCGACGACGCCAGCTAGCAAACCTATATCATGCATGCATGGGGCGTGTTCTTGAGCCTCTGAAATCGGCTGGCGTATCTGGGATTTTTATGGCAACTGGCGACGGCTCTGTACATCGAAACCACCCTCTCCTTGCCTGCTTTTCTGGCGATTACCCTGAACAAGTCCTCACAACATGTACGAAAACTGGAGAATGCCCAACATGTGAAACCCCGCGAGATAAATTAGGTGAATTTGTTGAAGGTCAAAACCTTGGGCATCGTGATCTTGAACAGATCCTCGAGGCATTAGATTCCTTTGACGATGATCCAGGAGGTTTTTTGGAGGTGTGTTCAGAGGCGGGTATCAAGCCCATTGTTGAGCTGTTCTGGAAGGACTTGCCTTATGTCCACATCTATCGGTCCATCACCCCCGACATCCTCCATCAACTCTATCAGGGCATCATCAAGCACCTGATTTCTTGGGTTACTAAGGCCTTGGGACCTCTCGAGGTTGACGCGCGGTGTCGTTGAATGCCACCGAATCACAACATTCGGCATTTCATCAAAGGTATCACAAGTCTCTCAAGGGTAACTGGCCAGGAGCATGACCAAATGAGCCGTATTCTCATGGGCCTTGTGCTCGATGCTCCCCTCCCAGGTGGACTATCCAATGCTCGCTTGGTTCGCGCGGTTCGTGCGCTCCTTGATTTTCTTTACCTTGCCCAATATCCGGTACATACTGATGAAACCCTTCAACTTCTCGAAGATTCCCTCCGGCGCTTTCATGATAACAAGAGCATTTTTGTGGACCTTGACATTCGCGATGCATTCAACATTCCCAAACTTCATTCTGCCAGGCACTACGTCGAATACATCAAGCTTTACGGCACACTGGACAACTTTAACACCGAGTACACGGAACGCCTTCACATCGATCTCGCAAAGGATGCCTATGCCGCGACAAACCACAAGGACGAATTCACACAGATGACAATTTGGCTAGAACGAAAGGAGAAAATTCTTTGGCACCGCCAATATGTTGAATGGCAACTCGAGGGCTGTCCCTGTCCTCCACACGTTGAATGGACACCTCCTGGGCTTGAGCTTGATCGAGCTCTCAAGCTCACAAAACATCCTTCGCTTTGGGCAGTCCCACTCAATGTTTTGGTCACGAAATATGGCGCCACTCACTTTCGCACAGCCCTTGCACGCTTTATTGCTTTGAGCAATGACCCTGACCTCACACGCGCGCAGCTCGAACGAAAACTTTGGGGGATTCGCATGCCGTTCACCAAAGTCGCAGTGTGGCACCGCATCAAGTTTATGCGAACGGATCCATCAACATTGACAGTCTCAACTTCTGATTCGATCCATTGTCGTCCAGAGCGGGAGGATTCACATGGAAAACTCATTCCGAGCCGTTTTGATACTGGATTGATCAACGATGGAACTGGAGAAGATATTGGTCTCGACGGTATGTCTTTGATGTCAATTTTCTGCCATGAGATTCGAAGTTTTTCCCGAAAATCAGGCTACCACATTGGACGTATCCGTGTTGTCTTCTCAATTCCCAAGCGTGCCCTCCCCATTGTGTTTACTGACGGTACTGAAGTTCCTGAACATCTCGCATACGTTGAGTGGTATACTCCCCTTCCCGATAACCCAGAACCCAATCACCTCCTGTACAAAGTTTCACCGCAGAAGGATAGAGACGGGACACATATATGCAGTATCATTCCGTTAGCTAATATCCGCCGCAGCGTTCATCTTTTCCCCAAATATCTGGTATGTTCGCACCCGCAAGATAATGACGTCTAGCAGCTAATGTTTTGGACAGATGTAACACTTTATTTTGTCAATGACTTTACGGATAGGCATATGTATAGCATTGCTTGTTAAACCATAGATTCCCTGTGCGCAATTGATTCTCACTCGGATACCCACTTTGGATGATTCAATGAGGATTTTTAGTGCAAAAAGATTTGTAGTTCATAGTCGCATGATTTTACACCAGCCATATAATCGGATACATTGTATGTTTATTGCACTATTTCATAGATTCCCTGTGCGCAATTGATTCTCACTCGGATACCCACTTTGGATGATTCAATGAGGATTTTTAGTGCAAAATTTGTAGTTCATAGCGCATGATTTTACACCAGCCAAAATCTACATTTTGTTTATTGCACCATTTTGAACCAATGAGCGCTAAATCGTGCATCATCGTGCATCATTGGTACATCATTTTCCTAAATCCTGTCTAATTTGATTCATTGGGCACTATGAATGTCCGTGGCGCAAAATAATCAATTTAGGGTTTTCCTGATGGCCATCTCGCTGTCAACTCATCAATTCCTTCATCATCGGCTCTCTTCGCATACACGACACCTCAGGGCCAACCTAGAAACTTGCTCAAGCATACATTCCTCGACTTCGTCACGGGTGTATGGTCAGCTGCCAAGCTTACCCACATTCTCGGGCACAGCTTCCGCATTGGTGGTGCCGTGGAGTTGCTCCTCGCCGGGGTACCTCCAGAAGTCGTTGCTGCCACTGGTGGCTGGACTTCTCTCGCTTTCCTTCTGTACTGGCGCCGCATGGAGGAGATTCTCCCCATGAGCACTTCAAAAGCATACAACAAAGCTCATATCGATACTCTGGCTGTTATTTTCGAACAATTCCGCATCAACAACAATATTCCTTCCGTACTTATCAACGCATCAGATGGTTCACTTTCAATTTAGTTTCTCATGCCTCGTCAGGGGCCCAATTATCAAGTATTATCAGCGTCCCGCTCCTATTTAGCAGAATGTAGAAGTCACATCGCCGTTTCGGACGATCTAGATATCCTTGCATCACCACTTGTATTGATCTTCCCTCATACTCCCACCTTGTAGAACTACTTTGCATTCTTTATATCCTGCTCGTAACATATATATTTCTGCTGCTCCCGCCTTTCCATCATACCGACTTATTGCTCACCGCTTCCGTTTATCACTTAACAGAGAATATTACCATCTTTCAACTTGATCAGAGGGCTTTTCTTATTGAAAATACGACACCATCTCGATACTACGTATCACATTCTTGGTGTCTTGACGGGGCAGGTCAAGCACCAGAGTGACGCTCGTTTGGGTAGACAGCCTGCCTCACGCGTTCCTCACCAACCTGCCGACAGGAGCTTACACTCTGGTTGGTACAGCTGGTTGATTTCGGCACTTGTTCGCCACAATCGAGCTCACCTGACGCTCAGGTCTTGCTCGGACTCCTCTTCAGATCATTTCTGAACCTTTTTGGATCAAACGATTGGGCCGCTATCTCAGGCCAATCTAATCTCTCCCGGAAAACCACGCCCAGCTCAGGCTCTGGCAAAATCTTCCGGCGCGATTGGGACCACGTGCAGGCTAATCCCTTTCGCCTTCTGAGATCCAAATTCGAGGAGCCCGGGCAAGCCCTAGGCACAGACAAGATATTCGTACCTACGGATCTCTTGCACATTCGTCTCATTGTAACATAATATTGCACCTCTACTTTCATTGACTCCAAGACGCGACAGTTACCTTATTGTTGTTGTTGACGTCTCGGCGACAGGATCAGGAAAATTGGCGTATATGCTTTCCATTATTAAGGGCAATTAATTAAGGTCTTTTGCTTTTCAATGAGTGTCGGTTATGCCCGAACGCCCACTTTCGATCATAGCGCGCGACACGAGCCGGCAAGTCCCGCTTTACAGGTCCTAGTATCTAGTTTACACACTGCCTGGCAGTGTACCTTTTTTTTCCACGCGATCTATCATATTTAGTCCTTGTAGTGTCCCCATCCCTTTGCAATGCTTCCACTCGTCCCAGCCTCATTCGGTGACATCGTCGCTGCTGCCGGTATTGCTCGCTCAATCTACAAGGCTCTCAGCGACAGCACAGGCTCCTCATCCGAGTACCAATGCTTGATCACGGAGCTGCATTCTTTCGAACAGGCCCTGATAATGGTCGAGCATGCCATTACTGTGATTCCCCCAAGTGGACGTCTTGCACAGGATATCGCGGCAGAAACAACGACCTGTCTTGAGTTACTGAAGACGTTCCTCGACCGCATCAAGTCATACCAGAAGGCTCTAGGTGGAGGTGGAAAGGGTGCCTCTTGGCGCAAAATCGGTTGGGGTCTCTTCAAGACTGACGAAGTTGCGAGTTTCAGACAGAAACTTTCCCAACATAAACAAAATATCACAGTGTTCTTGAACGGGCTAATGATGTAAGTCTCCTCCACCACCACATCTGTCATACTGATGCCGCCTTTGCGATCTCAGTATCGTAGCTGCTTCTTATGCGGACGAAACAAGGCAGAGCTTAGCATCGACGAAGGAAGAGTTATTGGCCATACAGAAGCGACTGCCTCGATCCATTGGATATGGTGACGGAAACTCAGTGACCGTGATAAACGCATTTGGGAACCCTATGACGTTCCCCCTGGAGTTTTGCTTCTCACCGGATGTGCGCCCTTTGTATTACACTTCGTCGTCTGTACTGACGGGTAGAGACAGAGACTCCATGATACACTGATGAGCTATTTCAAAGGGAAATGTGGCGAACGCCACGTCCAAGGTCACAAGTACAGCATTTCAACCAAGGATGGTAACTCGTTAGTTCAGGCTAATAACTGGGGTTCAGTCGTCAAGAAAGGGAGGGTGCTGGTGATGAGCATGATATTGGAGAAGTTAGCACAAGAGTGGGAGCACCAGAGGAATATATGTCCAACCTGTCACGTAACAGATCTTGGTGTGATACCAGATGAGGGGTGGTTTCAGTGGTGAGAATGATTTTTACTGATTTTTCTATTGCTGAACGTGGGCGATTACAGTCGGCGATGTGAGAGACGCTTCGGTTCCAACGAAACCATCCAGCTCAAGGACCCGGATGGGGATGATAGTGTTGCGGAGTTCCGAAACATCCGGGTTGTGCTTGTCAAGAATGTACGTTGAGCTTTCCATTGACTGAAGACTTCTCGTCTGATCATCCCATCCTATCCCATCCTTTTCGTCTGTCTCCAGGAAGTATGTGAACTTGTCAATCGATTGCAGTCGTCTTGTCTGATCATCCTCTTCGTCCATCTCCAGAATGTACGTGAACTTGTCAATTGATTGCAGACGTCGTGTCTGATCATCCTCTTC
>MU130264.1:10723-121497 GCA_015039465.1 Phlegmacium glaucopus | reverse complement strand
AAAAAAGATGGGGAATGAGACGCGACACACCGCCCACGGCAGCCGGAGTTCTAACCACCTGGCCTACCCAAGACCGCGAGAAAAGGAGATATACCTGCCTACTAGCCCCACCGCTAACCTGAACGCGAACCACTAAAGCGAACCCCTAGCGCTAAACAGGATCCTAATCAATTACTTGCCCAACCCAAACCCAGCGGCACCTGACCGGCAGGCTCGCCGGAGTATCAAAAGAAGTCGATGGCGAGCTACGGCATCCAATTTGACAGCGACACATCGTCATGTACCTGAGTGTGTCGATGTTCGTATACACTGCAAAATCAGATCCTATCGTGACAATGTTACTGGCCAGTGTATACAAACATCGACTTTTACGATAAGATGTGATCTGAGGTCATGACATGCTTCTGCAAGATGCCAAGATGGTATGACACTGGGGCATTAGCCTCATGTTAAAAGGTGCAAGTTGTCTACTACATGACCACAAATCTTCGTTTCTAACGTCAACCATGAGCAATCCAACCTTATCGCTACACACTAGCCAGTCAAGCCATGAATTAGACCACAACCACTTGAACAACGACCATCCTGAATTCAGGGATACCTCAGCTACCGTCACTGCCAAGATCTCCCCCGACTTAGAAAGACACAAATTTGAAAAAATGTACGCTCCCTATACTTCTTAATATACTTAGCGAGTCAAATGAAAGAGTATATCCAGCTCCTCCACCGTCTCATCCTTTGTTCCAAAACCACCAAAACGCAGCCCAAGGTATGCTCCCTTATATTTTTCAATATAACGAACAGCGAGCTGAATGAGAGTACATACAGCCACAAGTCGTATGTAATTAATAGCTCGAAATTGTGTTATAATGAGTTCAAATTCAAATGTACAGGACGAAACACACAAAAAATGCACAGGTTAGCGACCTCGCACTATCTAGATAAAGGATTTAACATCGTTATAACAAACAGAAACACCAACACTCAGCCACAGGCAGTCCTCCGGCTTTCCCCAAAGAAGACAAGATGGGGGAATTATATCAAAACGACGTGATCATCGCGTGAGCTGTTTCCAGGTTTGAGTTTGCCGAAACTTACACCGGATCTCTCTGTAGAGTAATGGGTCCAAGCGGTTCCGGGAAGAGCACGGTGTGTACTTCACACTATATGTCAGACCTCTTATCTCTTGCTGACGTCTATCAAGTTCATCAATACAATCGCAAATTCCAACGTAGCTGTGGGACATAAATTGGAATCATGCACGAGTGAAATTAGTACCATTAGAATTTCTTCCCCCGACCTGGTCGACAGTGATATCGTTTTCGTCGATACCCCAGGATTTGACCATACAAACAAGACTGACATCGAAATTCTCAAAATGGTTGCTGATTGGTTGAAATCGACGTATGTCATCTTGGAGGTTGGTTGAATTTATGGTGACTGACGGCTTCAATTCCGTAGATATCAGAAAGATATCTTGCTGAGCGGTCTACTCTACTGTCACCGGATATCGAACACTCAAATGGCTGCGACCTCCGTGAAGCATCTACGCATATTTGAAGAACTTTGCGGTAAAAACGCGTTGCAAAATGTCATTTTGGTGACGACCATGTGGGATGAAGTCGACGAAGACTCAGGAAAGTTGGCAGAAGAAATGATGAAGACCAAATACTGGAATAAAATGCTCGAACGTAACTCCACAACTGGCCGATTTCTGGGTACCCGCGAATCTGCTCTTCACCTCCTCCTACCCTTCATTGATGCAGCCAACAAGCGAACTTCGCTGCTCCTCCAGCAAGAGATGGTTGATATGAAAAAGAAGCTCACTGAGACTTCTGCTGGACGACAACTATTTGCTAGGGCCGAACGTATGGTCCGTAAACGTCAAGAGGTGATCCAGCGAATACGAACCGAGATGAAGCGCCCAATTTCTGACAGGTCTCTGCAACCCCTACAAGATGAACATCAGCAGTTAAGCCAACTTTGGGACTCAACCACTGAAGAAATGCGGGCATTCAACCCGCCTGTTGGGCGGCGTTTCTTGGAGATGAGCGAGAAGTTTGGTCAGAAGTTATTGACTTTGAAATCGATGTTGAAGAAGTGGGTCAAGGTTCAAGGTGAAGGTGTCGATCGCACGGAGGGTGAGGCTAGTCTGGCTAACGATTCGAAGGAGTCGTTTAATGAGGTTCCAGGCGAGACTGGGGCCGAGGTAGGTCCACGCGAAACTGTCATCATCTCCAGAGAGGGGAGTCGTGGTCAGTCCAGCACAAGTCAATCTAGGATTTCAGAGGACCAAACTGAGGCCAAGATCCTTGTAGAGGCGGGAGCTATTGTATAATTGTTCTAGTCAGTGATCTGATTCTTCGTGGAAGACCAGACGGTTATTGTCCTTCGAGATTTTGAATGTATATGCCAGATTTAGACGAACATGAGGGCGAAATACGTACTTGACGAACCATGAATTATAGTGCATAACTTTGTGGTTACTGAACAGTTTATATGCAAGGTACTTGGGCACTTGTTCCCGCCCAAATCCTACAGAACGAGTCCTTGTAACACATATGCTATGGGATGATATGGAGTATTGAGTTCGATGACGATTTTGTTGATGTTTTTTAAAAATGATAATCTTGCGGGCTGCGGAAGGTCGTTTGTCTTCGCTATGAGTCATTCCTGAGAAATTTCGCTACATATCATAGAAAACATCGTATTCTTACTTATCTTTGTGAAACCATTTGCTGAACAGCAAATTAAAAAGAGATCGGGGATGGTGCGCAGCGCCGCTAAAGGGATACACTAAAATAAAATTTCGCTAAGAAGGCCCGGGGTCATGTCACAGAACGTGATGCCTGCAGCTCAACATTGTCCAACATCCAGATCCCTCGGCACTATATAAACACTTCCAGCATGAATCGCTTGTTATCCAGCGAACTCGTGAACGACCAACAACTTGCCAATCCAACGCATGGTTTACCCGAAGGCTCTCAGTCACCATCGTATGGCGCCTTCTTTACCAACGCAAATGGGGTCAACATCAACCAAGGCACATTCACTATCGTTCATGGAAATATGATCGTTAATTCTAGGGAAAAGTCATCTCACGTACGTAAGATCGAGTGACTACTGTCCAAAAACTGACTACGTTCAAGTGGAATAAGTACCGATGGGTCGACTTCGATCAGCAAACACTGCAACTTCTACATACCAGTTCCACCGGCACTGTGACCATGGAGATGGAACCAATGGCATTGACCTCGCGTGTTAAAATGTATCGCATCCATTGGTACCGGGATAGGGAAGATATTTTTTACGATCATCTGAAGTTTGCCAAATCACCGTGAGTTTTATTGCCTTCCCTTACCATTTCAAAATTTCTGACACATACTACTTATAAAGACTGGCCCGTCAGCCATATATATCCCAGTTCCTCGGAACTTCTATTGACAATGAGGATGGTGACCGATTTATTGTCCTTTCTGGTGGTATTAGTGTAGCCTACAAATTTTCTGTGTCCCTCACATTGATTGCATTTCTGCAGGTTGTTTGTCCTTGTCAAACCTTTTCATTGGAAGTGGTGCAGACTTGGAAATAATAAAGGTAGCCTCTGTATGTTCTGATTGATTGAATTTCTGCCATCCTTTCAGGATGTTAACTGACCATTGCTCAGTTTTTTCAATTAATGGTGAGTACTTATATTGATATATATCTGAAAGAAGAAAAAACTGTGAAATTGTAGGACATATTCAGCACAAGCCCCTTCAATGTGTTACAGTGGAGTTGGTCAAGACTTTGGGACCTACCTATATTTTCTCCAAACTATGGACTTCTTGTGGATGTTATTCTCCTTGAATCATATGGCCTGCTAGCAAGTTCCAAAGAAGGTAACAAGAGGGTAATATATAATCACTGGGCAAAATAAAACCATGAAATGTGTACTAACTTGTTCATCATAGGGTCTCAATATTATAAATTTCCATGCAAGGCTACAAGATCAGATATGTGAGTGGCCTTCATAAAAGCAGTAGAAAAAGACTCACTGTGGTTCATGATGCAGCACCTGGCAATATAGAACAAATATTGCATTTCAGGCCAGACATGGTCATCTTAAGAGAGACTGTTAGAAAAAGCCTTGAGGTGGCAAGAATAATAGTCAGTAATTAAAATCAATCCTGGTTGTCACCCCTAGCTGACAACAATGATATCTCTGAATTGCAGTATGTGAGTGCTCTCCTGGCTATTATCCCCAGCTGACAAAAATGATGTCTCTTTGCATTGCAGTTTGTGAGTGCTCTCCCAGCTGTCATTGCTAGTTGTCAACAATAATGTCCCTCTGCATTGCAGGATGTGAGTGCTCTCTCACCTGGCTGTCATCTCCAGCTGACAACAATGATGTCTCCCTACATTGCAGTTTGTGAGTGTTCTCTTCTGGCTGTGATCCCTAGTTGACAACAATAATGTCTCTCTGCATTGCAGATTGTAAGTGCTCTCTCACCTGGCTGTCATCTCCAGCTGACAACAATGGGCTCTGTCTGCATTGCAGCATGTGAGTGCTCTCTCCTGGCTGTCACCCCAAGCTGACAACAGTGACCTCTTTCTGCATTGCAGGATGTAAGTGCTCTCTCTCCTGGCTATCTCCTGGGCTAGCTGACAACAATGTCCTCTTTCTGTGTTGCAGCATGTAAGTGTTCTCTCTCCTGGCTGTGATCCCTAGCTGACAATAACTGCCTCTCTCTGCATTGCAGGCTGTGAGTGCTCTCTCTTGGCTGTGATCCCTAGCTGATAACAATAATGTCTCTCTGAAATGCAGGATGTGAGTGCTCTCTCATCTGCCTGTCATCCCTAGCTGACAAGGATGATGTCTCTCTACATTGCAGGATGTGAGTGCTCTCTCTGGCCATCATCCCTAGCTGACAATAATGATGTCTCTCTGCATTGCAGTTTGTGGGTGCTTTCTCTCTGGCCATCATCTCTAGGCTAGCTGACAACAATGATGTCTCTCTGCATTGCAGTTTGTGGGTGCTCTCTCACCTGTCTGTCATCTACCTGATAACAATAAATCTCTCTACATTACAGTTTGTGAGCACTCTCTCTCTTGGCTGTCACTGCTGACAACAATGACTTCTCTCTGCATTGCAGAATGTGAGTGCTCTCTCCTGGCTGTCATCCTTAACTAACAACAATGATCTCTCTCTGTATTGCAGTGGGTGAGTGCTTTCTCTCCTGACTGTCATCCCTAGCTGATGACAAAGGCTTCTCTCTGCATTGAAGTGGGTGAGTGCTCCCTCTCCTGACTGTCATTTCACTGACAAGAATGATGTCTCTCTGCATTGCAGTGGGTGAGTGCTTCCTCTCCTGACTGTCATCTCTAGGACCCTAGCTGACAACAATGGACTCTCTCTGCATCACAGTGGGTGAGTGCTCTCTCTCCTGACTGTCATTCCCAGCTGATGATGATGTTATCTCTCTGCATTACAGAGTGTGAGTGCTCTCTCTCTCTCTTGGCTGTCATACTAACTGAGAACAACAATGTCTCTCTACATTGCAGTATGTGAGTGCTCTCACTCCTAGCTGTCATCCCTAGCTGACAACAATGTGTCTCTGCACTGCAGAGTGTGAGTGCTCTCTCTCCTGGCTGTCATCCTAGCTGACAACAATGACCTCTCTGCATTGCAGTGGGTGAGTGCTTCCTCTCCTGGCTGTCATCCCTAGCTGATGACAATTGCAGGATGTGAGTGTGCTCTCCAGGCTGTCACCCCTAGCTGACAACAATGCCCTCTTTCTGCATTGCAGGATGTGAGTGCTCTCTCACATGCTGCCATCCCTACCATTCTATGCTAAATTCCACTAATCAGGCTCCCAACACATCTGGAATTGAACTGGGTGATGGTCAGTTTGTCTGTGTAGACTCTACTTATCTTGATTATGATATGGTCATTCAGATGCAATGCATGTGGATTCTGTAAGTGATTCCTCCTGGCTGTCATCCCTATCTGACTACAACAACCTCACAGGGTGTAGGTTTTCTCTGACATGGCTGTCTTTGTTAGCTGACAACAATATCCTCTTTCCATATTACAGTTTGTCAGTGTTTTTCCCTATCATTTTGTTATATTTCTATGCTTAATATTACTAATTAGTTTTCAAACAACTCAACATCTAGGATTGAAGAACTTAGTGATGGTGAATGTCTATTCACAATACCTCCATTTTTGTGATTATAACATGAACATTCAGATACAATGCAAGTAGATTATGTGAGTGCTTCCTCCTAGATCTCACCCATAGCTGACAATTTCTCTCTGTATCATGTGATTCACAGCTTGTGAGTCCACTGTCCTCCTGGATGTTGTCTAGCTCACAGCAATGGCTTCTGTCTGCATCACAGAATGTAAGTGTTCTCTGACCTGACTGTCATCCTTAGCTGACAACATTGCTCCCTTTCCACATTGCAGTTTGTGAGTTCCTTTCTCTATCATTATACCACAATATATGTTATGCTTAATGCTATTAATCAGGCTTCAGACAACTCAACATCTGGAATGCAAGAACTCAGTGATGGTGAGTCACTGAGTGTGTCTATTATGATATCTTCCTTATAATACTGTTTTCCAGATGAAATGCATGTGGATTCCTGCTCCATCCAGCAAGGGATGTTTCAATGTTGGGAGTTCAGAGAGTAGATCATTGGATTCAGAATTCTGCATTATCTGAAATTTCTACTATACAGTATCACTGTGATTATGAGTTCTATTATGGGCTGATGCTTTGCATGGTAGTACTAGCCTTATTAATTTTTTTTTTTTTGTAAAATTCCATCTGTGATGATTTATAGGTCAATTTTACATGGAAGGCTTTATATGATCATTGATTCCCTTTTAGTGTTGTCCTACTAAAGTTGTTACAACTTACTACCACCTCACAATTGTTACTATCAGTTACATGAAAAGTTGAAATAATGCACTGTTTTTTATATGAGAAGGTTTCCAGGAAAATTGACATAAAATTGTCCAGGTTCCCACATTTTGGGCATTTATGGAGATTTTTCAGGTTGAGAAACCTTTGGAAACTAAAACACCTTCCTGATTATTATAATGTACATCACTCATCCATCAGCATTTCCTGGTGCAAAGTTCTGCTATCCTGTATTACCAATATGGTTGAAGGTGCAATTTTTTAGTTGGCAATTCTAAGAATCTCTCTATCAGCCTCTCACCAAGCATATTATATTACACTGCAATCTGTGTGCCACCATACAATGATCATTAAAGATAAAGAAATGAATGGAGAGGTGTTCTTATCAGCTAGGGTATGTACCTAGGGTGAGAGACACGTAAGGCCAAACGTCTCCATCAAATATATACCACAGGAGGGCAGATATTACGGAGCCATGAAGTAAAAGTGCAGGGGAATTGTACACTAGATCAGCGCTCCATCCTGGCCGTCGTGCAGATGGATGTTCATAAGTAAATATATAGGTATGTGTCGCCTGGCTTATAATACAAACGGAATGACTGCTCTTCTTTGTCCGGGATAAGAGTTCCCGAACTTGGATTTATACCATTGGTGTCCACGATATGCTCGAGGGAGCATGAGGAGGATTTCGGAGATGAGGAATATCCATGGCGGAGAAAGGTTGGGCGCGAAAAGATACCCCGGTTCTTTGATAATGGTGGTGTAAAAGTTGGGGTCAAGGAGGGGGGAAAGGACGGAGGAAATGGATGCAGCAGAAAAGCTGTCTAATGCAAAAGGAAAGGGAGAAGAGGCAATGGCGAACCCAAGCCATTCGATCCATTCGCATAGATAGTTGGGATACGACACCAAGGTGTACAACCCACCTTGAGGAATGGCGTAGTGTTCTCCTGCCTCCGCTTTACCTTTACCTTTACTGTTGGCTTTGCGTCTTATGTTCAGCAAGATCTCGTCGTGCACGATGTTGCCTATGAAGCCGAAAGCCCACAGTGTAAGACCCACGTAAAATGGAGTCGGGGAACGCCCACTAAGGAAGGTGCGGGCGTCGGGCGAGGACAAATAAGATCCCATAAGAGAGCCATTGATGAGGTTGAAAGCAACGGCGGCGAGAGGAACGATGATGTGTGACTTTGAACGGGAAGGGGTACGAAGCGGGTTTATGATTGCCCTGTTGGTGTAGTGCATCAGGAAACACAACGCAAGGATGGCGTGGGGACTATTCCACTGTATAGGTGGCGTCCCCTCAGTAAGAGGGGAAGTATAGAACGTATAAATGAATGCCATAGGAGATACAAGTTCCATAACGATCCATGATTTGATTCCGTCCACAATAAGCCAGCTTTTTTGATTCTTTGGAGTGAAACGACCGAATGGGGCGTTTATGAGCAGAAGAGTGGGTGTGAGGATGACAGACATGAGCGTAAACCATTTTCGAGCCTCTAGATACAAGACATGTAAGCTCTCGAATAACAGCACTAAGATTTTGAAATGATACCGTTGTAAAGGAACATGCCTGATCTTGAAGAAAACATTGATTTCTTGAAGCACTTAGTCCTATGTAATCGAATCCGCTGTCAACGTGTCAACGCTGTCAATGAGTGAAGTGCTATTTGTACTTATTTACGTATTGGCTTGCGTAATTAGCACTACATGCTGTTTCAAGTTGATATTCTCTCCATGAAAACCTCACCTCTTCGGGCCCATACAATCGTTGGATTTAACCGCACAAACAATTGGCTAGTTTAGAAGGCTCCATATTCGCACATTTGCCTCTCATTAGGGCAGAAGCCTGATAAATTGTATACTTAACGCCACTTCTGACTCGAATTCCCGCCACCACAACAGCATCTGGAGCCGCACATAGACGAGATACAATGGCGTTGACTATTCAAACGTTCGCGACCCCGTTGGTTAGGGCCGTGGCTATTGTTCAAACTGACTCTACTTGTCATGGATCGTCCATCTTTATTATTGGAAATACTTATCCTCCTCGGTTGACGTTACCCTCGTCCTTTCTGGCTGCTTCGTGAATTTTGTTCCGCTAGCACCACTGGTGAGATTACACGAGCAGCGTAGTAAAGGTGTTTATGTGTTGACGGATCTAATTCCAGCGGCAGTGAATTACAAGACTTTAAAACAGATTTCCAGTGAAGAATGTTATAACAGTGCGTGGATAATAAGGTAAAGGTGTTGGGACCCTGCAGTTCAAGGTCATCTCCCTTCTATTGTCTCCCCTAGTGACAAGTAAAAAGTGCGTATCCAAGGCTAGTGGATTGTACAGGCTCGCTAGAGGACGCCCAAAGCCTTCACTGCCTCCCATGCACTTTGCTTTGTCCCATCGTGGCAATACACTGCAGCCTTTCCGCTAATCATTTTCTTCCAATGATTTGTCAAATACTCCTTCCTTCGCTGTCCTATCTCGGGATCTACTTTCTCCCACATAGTCAATACGAGAATCACGCTCCCGGGGTATTCCTTCCCGCAGAGTTTTCGGAACATCTCATAGTGGGGCAATGGCGGTTCGGTCAAGCGATTGTCGGTAATATTATGGAGATAGAGGATGCCAGTTACTTTGATGCGTTTTCCGAAGCTACAGTTCGAAAATTGTTGGTGCAAGGTAATGGTGTGGCCAGTCTTTGAGACATTCCGACCAAGATAATTAGGAAGAAAGCACTTACGCCCTCTTTAGCCAGTCGCTTATTTTGTTTCCTATTTCCTTCTCTGCTGACAAACTGGAGCTGCCATAAGGGTCAGGGAATGCGGGAGTATCGACAAAGACCACTCGGCGGGAATCCTCAAACGTACATCGCACGTGCGTAAACTCTGTCGTGCATGGCGACAATAGCGACGTCTTCCCATCGGACGCTTTTTTCTCGTCCTCCAGCAACCTCTCCCCCGCTGCTGTGTTTATAAACTTGTTTCCTATGTGAGAATGACACCTTGAATATCATCTTAATTTATACTCACCGTACTCTTCCCTACTCCAGTTGGCCCAATAACGCTGGCGTAGGGCGGACGTTAGTACAGAAACTCGATAATGTGTAACGAATACTTACACAATAACGATGTCGTCTGACGCTAGATTCTCGAATGGTTCACGTTTGGAACTAAAAGGCCACTTCATGGTTGCAGTAGGTTTCGATTTTCACGATGGCTGAACAGTCCTATGCAGAGACGTTCTTTTTCACAGCCTAGCGTCTATGCCGCATGTGCGCCTCATTAGCTCCTCGAGGATCGAAAAAATATGGATTGAGCCCTTGCGCACCGGTTCATCGATGGTAGATCCGATCTTAACGGCTATCTTGGGTCGACGACAGGCGAACAATTCATTGGCATACGTTACTTACGTAAGCCAACAGGAGACTTTTCGACTTAATCAACTTGAAACACACCTCATGGTAAGTGAAAGGTCGGAGGTGCTCCAAGTTAAACCTTAAGGTACCTGTCATTTCGCACGGAATATAGGCAATCCAATCTTTGTGAGGATCACTGCCATATCCGGATGAGATAGATTAGTGACGCCTTGCTGCTGCAAGACGAAATGCGATACGGCCGCGTGTTTTTGATTCCGAAAGTACATCTCGTTCGGTTAATATCTGTAGACTCCCTTGCTACCCGCTGTTATTCTTGAGACTCTGGAATACCCCAAATGCGAGGATACACAAACCAACCATCGATGTCAGCGAGGCAGAATGCCCAGCTAGCTGGTACTGTCGATGATAACTCATACTTCGGCAGCAAACCACAAGGACAAGCACTCCTCCATCGAAAACTTAAGCGCCAAGAAAGCAAGCGTTCAAGTCAAGAAAACGAGCGTCCAGAAATGAAGCCCACTGTCCCACAACCTGTTTCTCAGCTTAAGTATTCTTCCACTCAATCTACCTCTGCGCCCGACCCCCCACCGATTCAACCCTTCAAGTATCAAGACATCAGGTACGCACGGCTTCATCCCACTTACATTTTTTCTGTGGGTCTATAACGATATATCTAGTGCAAAGTTGTATGTGATCGATCAGTCGAAATAAAACTCACATCGATTGAGAATTGATGTTATAGGTCGACCATGGAGCCTGTAAATCCCAAGGTTAGCTTTAAATTATATCAAACCTCGACACTTATAATACGTATTTTTAGAAAAACCAAGAAAATCCGTCTCAAGAAATCAGATCTAATCGAGAAACCGCACACCAGGCAGTCGAACTCAAGAAAATCGAGCGTCATAAATTGGAGAAAGTTGACCCTCAACAAGGCTACAACCCCAGCACCAGACCTAACTCCTTCACGGCTCAACTTATTACTAAGTCTCAAGACATCAGTCCTGATAGATACACCAACGACCAAGACGAGTATGCAGCGCAGCGGGTCCATAACAATATGCATGGCCAACACCCGTACGTGTTTCATAGGTCGCATTGAGTTCATTTCGATTGACATAGATTATGCAGCACAAAAGTAAATCTCTCCGCACCAACAAAGGTGAGTTTGAGGTCGTAGCTTATACCAAAAGGTTGAAACCATACACATGCATTTAAAGCATCGAGAAAAGGAAGAGATCGAGCCTCGGGAAGTTAAGCCTCAAGATGTTGTGTCTATAAAGTCGGGCGGCTTCGGTTCTGAGCTATCTCTTTCTCAGCAGTCCTTCAAGCCTGCAGAGGACAGGACGGACAAGTACGTGCCTTCCGAGTCGAAGACCATGCGGCTTATCAATACTCTGTCTAGCCAAAAAATGTGCGTGTGCTCAAAGCAATTGTCCATCGCCTGAAATTTAAAGCCTTTTACTGTACAGGAATTACGGAAAGTCGCCTCAGGCTGTCACGATAAAACCAAAGGTAAGCTTAGTATCTATGACTTATTTATACTTTAATAACTTCAGTGGTTGAGAAGAAACCCAGTAGTAGTCCTTTCGCTTTTTTGAAGGGGGCCTTAGCGAAGCAGGTCAAGACAGAGGAGCTGTTGCAAGACGATGTGATCATTGCGTCAGTCGCTTCTTGATGCCATTGTTTTGTATTTATTGATTTCCAAAAATTTAGGGTCATGGGCCCAACCGGTTCTGGCAAGAGCACAGTGCGTATTTCGGCATATTCATCACAGGTTCCACTGGCCTATACCACTTATAGTTCATTAAATTTGCCACTGGCTTTGACACTGGCGTGGGTCACGACTTGGAGTCTTGCACAAGCGAGATCAACATTGTCAAGCTGTCCGTCCCAGAATTGGCCGACGGCGACGTCGTTTTCGTTGATACTCCAGGATTCGATGATACACACAAATCCGATGCTGATATCCTTAAAATGGTGGCTGATTGGCTGAAAGCCACGTATGTCTCTTAAAACCTCAATCGGATGAACTGGTTTCATATTTCCCTCGCAGATATGAGAAAGATATATTACTGAGCGGTCTTCTCTACTTTCACCGGATATCTGATAACCGGATGGCTGGTACGCCTCTAAAGAACTTACGCATGTTCGAGGAACTTTGTGGAAAGAATGCATTCCACAATGTCATCTTGACGACAACGATGTGGGACGAGGTTGAAGAAGAAACAGGTTTCTTAAGAGAAAATGAATTGAAGTCGAAGTACTGGCGATCGATGCTCGACCGCGGCTCCACGACCAGCCGATTTTTGCAGACTCGTGAATCCGCTCTTGGCCTCATCGAACCTTTGATCGACGCAGCAAATGCCAAAAGTTCACTTCTCCTGCAGCAAGAGTTGGTGGATATGCGCACCAAGCTTCCTGAAACGTCTGCTGGAATGAGACTCTTTACGGAGATGGAGAATCTTGTCAAACAGCGCCAAGTGGTGCTTGATCGAATACGGAGTGCTATGAAGCAGGATCAGACATCTTTACCGCTGTTGAAGGAAGAGTATCAGAGGTTAAAGACGCAGCTAGACACAACGGTAGGCGAGATGCAGAAGTTGAAGCTTCCTCTTGGGAAACGGTTGTCACGAATGACTCGCAAATGGTTTTCCTTGTTTAGGTCAGTGTAATTGGTCGTAATGGTTTGTGACGCCTTACCTATCCCCTCTTTAGTTTCTAACCATCGCATCCTATTTGTGGATGGCGTGTTTCCGACGGAGGCATTCAACATATCTCAGTACTACTTTTGTTTGAAATTTGCATTTATATTGTATAGTAAGTAATGACAACAATGCGAACAACGCTGTCGCACAAATTTGTAGAAAACCTTCTCGATATTTGTTCGAATCCACTGTATTCCAAATTTAAGCATAAAGGGTCGAAAAATTGCACATATGTCTTCCAGATAGTTAGGGAGCCGGTAAACCAGTACCAAAAACCATTATGTAAATGCTTAAGAAAGACAGTGGTCCATTGATTGTATGAACGCCTCCGCTGACTAGTGGTGCAGACCAATACGCGGTACAGTTAGAGCCTGGAAGAGGATCTGAGAGTCAGGGTATATAAAAAGAACATTTGCATTTTTCACTGACCCTATTTTCTGCTTCACTGAGTTGAGCCATGGGTAACGTTGCTGCTTCGCAATCAATCTCCGTAACTCAATAACAACTGGCTTCAGCTCTCTCTTCAATCCCTGAAGCTCCTCCTGCACACGTCTTAAGGATGAGTTTTCTTCCTCTACACGATCCACCTCAGCTCGGATTTGTTGCAGCAGCTCCTCTCGCTTCTTCAAGAAAACCTCCACCCGCGAAAAGAGTTCCTGCGCAACAGGGGTCGGGGGAAGTTTTTTGCGCAGGTCTTCGACCTCCTGTTGGCGTAAGGCCGAACACCGCTCGTTGGCACCATCTATCAAGGGTTGGAGGAGACAAATAGCGGAATCACGAGTTCGCAGGAATCGACATGTCGTAGACTTGCGATCAAGCATTGGCTTCCAGTAATTTGTCTTCAGCTCGGCCTCTCGTTCATTGCCTATTTCCAGGAGAATATCGTCCCACATCGTCGTCACCAACGTGACATTCCGGATATCGGATCTACCGCAAAGTTGTTCGAAGATGGAGATATTGTTCAGAGGTGAATCTCCAGTGCGATTGTCGGATATCCGGTGAAAGTATAGCAAACCATTCACATGCATTTCTTTGCCGTATCTAGGGTTATATATTAGCTCAACGGTCCATCGAACCACTAGGACATACGTTGTTTTAAGCCAATCAACAACTAGTTTGAGACCATCAGCCTCAGACTTGAAGGTAGTATCAAATCCTGGAGTATCAATGAAAACTACGCTGCCGTCGGTTAATTTGGGCATGGGAAGTCTGACTATGTTCATCTTGCTTGTGCATGGCGCTAAACTATGTCCAACATTTGCGACCTGAGATTCTGTGGCTATGTTAATGAACTATGGAAGCAGTGAGAACGATTCTAGCTTGTTGATAAGTAGAAAAACGGACCGTGCTCTTCCCCGAACCAGCCGGGCCTACGACTCTGCACATATTTTTAAGATAAATCAATAACAGTTTTGAATGCGACTTACGCTATAATGACATCATTATTCTCCAGAAGTATCTCTGTCGGTCCTCGTGGTAGATCCTCTTCTAATGTGTATTTCTTAAGAATACAGTTGATGGCTGGCCAAGCGGATTCTGGAGTGTTTAAGAAACGATCGAAAATAGCGCCATTGGTAAGTAACACTTTCCAATAGTTGCTTTGGAGGTCATTTTCTCGTTGCTTTCCTATCGAGTGATCAACGTAGTCCCACATGGTGGTAAGGAAAACAATCCTTTTCACTCCCTCCAGGCCCATTAACTCGTAAAACATTTGGAGATTGCGGTGAGGAGTCCAGGATTCCAATATGCGGTTGTCGGTAATTCTGTGCAAATAAAGAATCCCTGCTAGCTTGATTCTGGTCTGTGTCCTCCTACTTATTTTTGTCAAGAAGTTAAGGTAAGGAAATAATAAAAGTGCTTACGAAGGTCCCTTTAACCATTCACTGATCTTTTGCAAAACCTCCGTATCCGAGCGACACGCACCACCCCACCCAGGTGTGTCAACGAAGACGATACGGTCTCGGTATATTTCATGGTTTAAAATTCTGACAGCTTGGATCTGCGCTGTACATGACTCTAACTTAGACCATGTACGCCGACCTGGTTGGTCAGTAAGAGTATCTATGAACTTGAGAGGAGTAAGGAATAAAAAGGGAACCAGTGGGCCGAATTGCGTACATTGCTCTTTCCGGATCCAGTACATCCTAATAACCTGGAGAACTTGTGAATAGGTATATGATAACCATGAAGAGGGAACAAACTACGCAATCACAAGATCGTCAGCCGAAATATTTGCAGCGCCTTGCAAATCTTCAAAAGAGGACATAACCACAAAGGCAAGGCAGGCAACAAGAAAGAAAGGCGTTGGACCCGTAGAAATTTGAAAATGAAGCTCTAAATATGCATGTTTGAAACGAGGCGTCCACCTTGGTAAACTTCACTGGAATATCATTAAATGATCCGAGTCTGACATCAAATTATCTCCCACGTAGCCAGTTAAGATACACGCAACCTTGACCAATAGTTCTGAACGCTTAAGCGCAGAAGACTGAAGTCCTAAGCGTCAAGACGAGGCATTGTTATTGTTTGTTTGTGTTGACTTTCTCACATGAAGATGTCACAACGTCACAACGAGTCACAACTGCTTAGGAGCTTCAGCACTGGACCAGTCCTCTTGTCGAGCTGTCTCCGCTACCTACCCTCAATGATAGTCCGGACATCGTGTGGTGATAATTTATGGACTTAGTAGTGATTGAGAGACACCTGTGTACGTTTTGGCTTTTTTTGGCTATCCAAACTTCAAGTTGAAGGTCCGACTCTCAGCAATAAACCAGAATAAACCTTACTGTCTGTCTGTCACGCTGTCAACCTCCGACCTCATGCCATGCCCCCTCTTTCATGCTGGTTCATCGATAGTTATTGAAAATAGAACAGGGACATGAACTTGAAACAAAAAAAGGCCTGGAGGTGATACGAAATCTCCGGCCCAGTTAATGATTCAGTCTGCCGCCTCGCGGTGTTGGTGCGAATTTATGTTAAACCCTGGATCTCATACCTCATTGATTCCTCGCGGTCTGGATGCACTGCCATCTCTGACGATCAGTACCCATATTTGGTCTATACGCCTTAGTTTGCCTGCACCTTGCGGCTGCAAGACGCTACGACATTAGCCTCGTGTTCATGAAAAGTGAATCGTTTCAACATCCAATGCTCCGGGGAACTCCTAGGCACATTAGTGGTGACGAGGGCCAGTCTGACAAGAAGCGCAATTCTTTACCTCCAATCTCCAACTATAACCCTTCCTCTGATTTTGAACCAACCAAACGTCACAATAGGTAGGCCTATTTCATCACGGATTTGGTGACCACTTAGTCAATGACCATTGCCCAGCCTAAGGATGTAGGTTGTCAGGTCGCAATTAAATGCAACACCATTGAAGTCTAATTATATACAGGAAAACTATAGAGGCTTCTACAAAAGCGAAGGTTAGTTTCGAGGCTGAACTGGTAGCATTCCTCATAATGCCATCAAAAGGACAGGAACCCTGAGAGGAAAACGAGTGGAGGTGCTCTCAGACTTGCATTTTGGAAAGGGGCTTCAGCGAGACAAGTGAAGACGGATGACCTATCCCCAGACGATATAATCATTGCGTGCGTCATTCCTCGCCCAGATTGTTATCCCTCTTATTCATGTTGAAAATATCTATATAGCGTCATGGGCCCAACTGGTTCAGGGAAAAGCACTGTACGTCCTTCGTATGTTCCTAAGGATTATTTAACATCTGTAACAATAGTTTATAAATGTCATCACTGGCTTTGAGACCGGTGTGGGCCATAATTTAGAATCATGCACGAGCGAAGTCAGCAATGTCAGGCTTTCTATGCCAGAGTTGGCTTATGGCGATCTAGTGTTCGTGGATACCCCAGGATTTGACGATACACAGAAGTCTGATGTAGATATCCTCAAAATGGTTGCCGATTGGCTCAAATCAACGTATGTGTTTGTCGCCGTGGATGACCTGTAACACAGCTAAGGCGTTATTTCTGCAGATATGCGAAGGATATCTTACTGAGCGGCTTACTCTATTTCCACCGGATATCTGACAACCGGATGGCTGGCACGCCTTTAAAGAATCTACGCATGTTTGAGGAACTCTGCGGTAAAAACGCTTTTGAAAATGTCATATTGGCGACGACGATGTGGGACGAAATTGACGAGACAACGGGGGTGGCACGAGAGCGAGAGCTCAAATCAAAGTACTGGAAAGCTATGTTGGACCGTAACTCTAGGACCAGCCGATTCCTACGGACGCGCGAATCCGCTTTTACCCTCATTGATCCTTTAATCGACGCAGCAAACAAAAGAAGTTCAGTTCTACTCCAACAAGAAATGGTGGATATGCGCAAGAAGCTCCCTGCGACCTCCGCTGGACAGGAACTTTTCTCGAAGATGGAGCTTCTCGTGAGGCAACGTGAAGAGCTACTCAACCGGATTCGAAATGAAATGAAGCGTGCAGACGGTGACAAGGTAGTCCTGGAACCCTTGCAGGAGGAACATGAGAAGCTGAAGCTCAATTTGGAGTCGACGGTCAATGAGATGCGGAGGCTGAAGTTGCCGCTTGGACAGCGTCTTGCGAAAATGACAGAGAAATTCTTCAGTATCAAGTCGACATTCACATTTTTCAAGTCCAAGGTACCCAAGCCGAGCAAGGATCAGCTCCCTATGTATCCAGTAACCCTCGACTTGAAAGCATAAATTTGAACCTATCGAATGCGAGGAAAGCCAGTTCCTTCCAAGTCGACAAGGTGGATTTGTTGGTGTTAAGTATGACCGAGCAGCAAGCTGACGACGTGGTGTTGAATGCTCAGTGCATGCCGCAGGACGAGTCTATTGATTCCATTGATAAAACCACCGGGTCAGCTTGTCTCTCGCCCTTGGTGTTACCGAACATTACCAATAGACCACCATACATACATCCCGCAGTACTTGCAAAATACCAGTAATATGACGATACTTGTTGCAGTAAACTTTCTTATGTAAAACAATATTTTGCACCTATTTAAGTCCATGATTCTATCACAGTCCATATATTTTCAAATCAATATTGGAACTGGTAAAATGTAGCCTCATCGCTTAGCACAGTGTCAAATCTGGATTGATGTCGTTGCTATAGATAATGGCAATAAGTAGCCATATCGCAAAATGAAAGAGCGGCATCCAATTGGAAACATTTAAGTTGAAAAGATTAAGTCATTAAGTTAGATAGACATAGACAAGGTATTATAAGCAACTGTATGGTGACTCGGATACTATTCACGTACTACTACTCCCATCGGAGCAATCTCGCCTTAGAACTAGCTATGGCGTATGAGTCAAGATGCACGCACAAATGAACCAATACCCATTCAACAAGTCGTAGCTCGTGGCGCAGTAGTGGTAGCACGTTGGCCTGAAGGTGGCGTCTGGATCATAAGAGCCAGGTTCAGTTTAGCCTCAATGCGGGCGATGGCTTGTTGTGAGATGAACGCAATTTGGATCTAATTCGATCAATAAGGAGGGGACCAAAAGGAGGTGGATAGTTTTCTTACCCCAAATATTCCACAAGCCAACGCCATCTGGCGGTTACAATCATCGACAGCTGTTTTGTCGAAGGCGCCAAGGAGAAAGCGCTTCGCTGTCCCCTGGGCCGAAATCTTCTTGACGACTCTGAGAACCCGTTTCATTTCTCTGTGACGTTCTTTGTCAGACCTGGGGAGAAAGTAGTACATAATCGAGAAGGTAAGTACGCACTTCGTCAATCCTTCAATAACTGATTTCATTGCGTCAGAGTTAGAGAGGCTGCTAATCGACCCTTGCTCTACAAGAGTCACCATGAAGGAACCCGCCTTCTGAGCCAGCTCAATGAGTGCCTCTTCGGCGGTGTACATATTCTTCGGATCGATAAATGTTAGTAATCAATCATGTGCTCGAGACGCGCAGCGTTAAACCGTACATTTACAATTTCCGATATATTCAGTACCAATCCAACTAGACTTTTAAGGCCGGGTACGGGAGCGAGACCAACTATTTGTTGAACAAGTTTGAGAGCGGTAATCGTTCCTTGGAGTACTACCATGGTTCCATTACAAGTCTCGACAGTACTATCGGCTGGAGATGGAGGCGGCGAGAAGCATCCAGTCGAGGGTGAGGGCATTAGGGGAATTGGACCATTCGCACGTGGCGAAGTTGTCGACGTAGGTGCTGTCCTAGAACGTGAAGCAGGATTATCTGGAGTAGGAGGATAGGTGAATGTAGGTGAAACGGGCGAAACGGGCGAAACTGGTGAATGTGTATCATTAGCTTGTGTAGATGTACGTCGACCTATTGAAAATTTCCAAGGAAGGTTAGGATCTTCGCCCACAGAAATGGAGGTAGATGACTAACGGGAATTACTGAAGCGCCTAAGAACACTTGAAGAGACAGAATATCGCCTCCGTTGCGCATCGGCGTCCCGCAAAATTGCCTCCGTTACTGTTCTTTCCTGTTCGACAACGGGTCGGTGAGGTGAGGACTGATTCTGCTTCAACTTAGCCTCGATCTGAGTTAGAAGTTCTTTTATCCTCTTGATAAACTCGATCAACATAGAAAACAGTGTCCTGCCAGCAGACGTCTCCGACAACTCGAGACGAAGATCCACCAGCTCCTTTTGCAAGAGAACTGTGCATCGAGCATCTTGGAACTGTGAGACGATATCCCAAGCAGATTGAGTATTATTGTAGAAACGTGAGGTACGACAGCCCAATTCGAGCATCGAGTTCCAATATTTGGCAGTAAGCTCAGTCTCACGATTGCGTCCTTCCTCGTCTTCAACCTCGTCCCACATTGTCGTAACCAGTACGACATTCTTGAGGGCCTCGTTGCCACATAAATTCTGGAACATCTTGAGGTATTTCATCGGTGACCCGCCCATTCGATTGTCTGAGATACGATGAAAGAAAAGAAGGCCCGCAAGACGAATATCTTTCTGGTACCTGCCTTGAGAGATAAACACCTATTTTACTTTATTATAGAAAAATCCACACATACGTGATCTTTAACCAGCTCGCAACCATCCGAAGTGTGTCGAGATCCGAAACATTAGTGTCGTTGAAGCCAGGGGTATCGACCAAAACTACCCGACGATTTTGCTGCGTATCGAGGCAACGGACAATTTGGACTGTATGAGTACAAGATTTCAAACCATGGCCGACTTCAGTCCCTTCAATTCCAGCAACTTTATTAATAAACTACGGAGGTAGATCAGTAGTATTAATAGAGATTAGCACACAAGAAACTGACTGTGCTTTTGCCTGCTCCAGTCGGGCCCATGACACTGCAATGTTTTGAGTTCTGGATACAAGATTTGAAGTGTCACTGGCAGATCAACATACGCGATAATGATGTCTGATTGGGCAGGGAGGTCGATGGGATTGGGTTCTTGTACAAGAGTGGAAGCGTATAGCGGTACATCCCCCTCCGAACGAGCCAGAGAAGTAGAGCTCGGAGAACGGGATAGGTGATGAGGCAAGTTAGGATCGGAGGCTGACGAGGACTTTGAGGGGAGAACAGTGTCCCTCAAACTTTTACCGACATTCTAAAGCATATAAGAATACTGTCAGCTGAAGTTATGAGTAAACATACCGACTGCTGGGACATTGCAGGGGAAGGTTAACGGTGGGGAAGTTGGGGATTGGTCTGGGGACAAGGCTCCTTGCATGATTGCTGCTTGATTTATCCATTCAGTGATAAGTTGCAAGGCATCGTGTCTATCGCATGTAGCGGCATGTTTCTGGAATCTGGATTCAAAGTGAGCGCATGCAATACGCAGGCTTGCAAAGAGACGCCCGCAAATCGAACTGAATGAACCAAAGCACTGCCACATCAGCTCACCGGTTGCTCCCAGCAAACGTTGCTTTACAGCAGGTATTCCTCTATCTTGGGTGTCAAAAGCTTACTTGTGGCGTAACAGCTGACATATAACCAGTAGGAAGGCCGAGTTCCCTGTCAGAGATTGAATCGATCATCTACGATAATCGTAATGAATCACGAAACCCTCATGTTCACAACATTCACGTCGGAGTCCTCCTGGCCTACACATGTTTTTCAAATCCACAATTGTCAAGTTCATACAGCTTCTCTTTGACGTTCTGCAATCACGTTTCCAGAGTTATAACTCCCTTCAGGCTTCAGCGGCCACATCTGTCTAACTACTACTAGTATACGCTTCCAACCTTTCTAAACCCTTGTACCGAGTAAATTTGTTTCGCGGCTATGGCAGTATACGCAGAAGATATCAAAAAAGCTGCAAATCTTATGGGTTCCGATCTCGTCATTGCGTATGTCCTCTCTCATGTCGACCAAAGGTATGTTGCTGACGACAGTTGCAGGTTCATGGGTCCCACTGGATCCGGAAAGAGCAATGTGTGTGATATGTTGTAGATTATTTTCCGTGTTTTCACCTGGTTTAAAGCTTATAGACACTCTTACTGGCCAACCTGGCCGGCGTGCAGGTTCTTACTTGGAATCATGCACGACTGAGGTTCACGCTGTCAGATTGTTTAATCATAAAATCTACGGCGACCGTCTCGTCTTCGTGGATACTCCTGGGTTCGACGATACCAATAAATCCGACTTAGAGATACTCGAAATGATTAGCAAGTGGCTCCAGAAAGTGTAAGCCGTGCCATCTTTCTGTATCTGGTTCGTCTTTGAGAATAACTTGTTGTTAAGATACGAAAAACAAATCAAACTGGCTGGGATCGTTTACCTGCACCGAATCACGGACAACCGCATGGCTGGAAGTCCTCACCGCAATCTTCGAATGTTTGGCGAGTTATGTGGGGATCAAGCCGTGAAAAAGGTGGTACTCGTAACAACTATGTGGGACAAAGCGTACTCTTCCGCTCCAGGAAAACAGAAGGATCAAGATCGAGAGACGGAGAAACTGATACATCGGGAGAAAGACCTCTTCGAGCACTACTGGAAGACGATGATAGATCACGGCGCTTCGACTGCTCGTTTCACAAATTCTCCACAGTCGGCTTGGGGGATTATCGACATTCTTCTCAGACAGCAAGAAGCCGAGGTACTTCTCCTGCAAGAGGAAATTGTGGACCTCAAGAGAGCCCTCAATGAGACACAAGCAGGAAAGACCTTATACTCGGACTTGCAAAAGCTCCTAGCCGAACAACGAGACACCGTTCGCTCTCTTGCTCAACAAGCTCGAGTCGAGAGCAACCCGCAGCTCGCCCGTCAATTGGAAACGGAACTCAAACGTATTCAAAAGGATTTCGACAAGACGTTCAATGAGATGAAGAATCTCAAGATTCCCATTGGCAAAAGGATCATGCTGATGCTCTTCGGCAAGAAATCACGGGCGGTGAGGCTTATCCTTAATTATCGTTAATATTTTCCTTTCCCCACTCATTGCTTTGTATGAACAGCGGTCCTTGCATTTCTGAATAATGTCAGGTGGATCGACCATATATAGTTTGCACTTGTTTCGTTTCACTTTCATTTTCATCCTTTCCTCAGCTCTATCAGGAATGTATAACCATGAATAAAATATTGGCCTTGCATGCTCCGCACCCTTTTTGATATACCCTTGAGAGACTTGAATCGCTTAGTATTATATGTCATCATTTGAAGATGATATACAAACAGTTTTATGGGAAGAAGAAAAGTTAAGAATCGTCTTTGCAATTACTGTAAACAAAAACCTTTACTTACTAGCAGTTTGCTCAATCATTATCGAGCCATTATGCCCATCATTCATTAGGTCGTCGTAGTAACCCACGCTCACAACCTCGATCTTTTGACCATTATCTCTGCGTAGCACATCCATTAGGAACACTTTCTCCCATCCAAATGGCCGGTTGGTGGGTTCCAACAACGGCCATAACCTTGTTAAGCATCCAGTTGAATGTAAAGACTCTATAGCAGGAACGTTTGCTGATTTAGGTCTAACTGAAGCCCGCAGTCTCGCCTCTCACAATATAAATTGAATACAGGAAAAAAATCATAGATCTAAAAAATGAACTGAACTTCTACGCAATCATATGACGGATGGGAAGAATGAGTTGTAAAATTTATTTCAGTCTGACTGCGAGACAACGCAACTGGAAGAATTTTATCAAGCAACTTCCGAACTTCCAATGAGTCCGAGCAGGGCTGAGGATTGTATCTGTCCACAAAAACAAGATCAAGGGTCTTGAGAGCTCCATATCTTGAACTTGATAAGATTTCGTCGATGGGTAAAAACCCTTTGGATAGGGGTCGGGGGAGAGTATATCTGTAATTAGATACAATTCGAATTTGAATCTGGGCGAGCATCGGTGTGGAATGTTCAAGGAACCGGGATAAGAAGGTTGCGGCAGAATATTCATACAGACACAACAAGCAATCTATCTGGATGGATTCTAGGACTGGGATGACGACGGTTGATTTGAAATTCGGGAAGAACCAAGCTATGCGGAGATATAAATCAAGTATGGGAACTGGGCAAATTACAGAACTCACCGTTATTGTGAGGTAGATCACGCAGAATGAGGGTAGTCAATGTTGGAGCCGCATGAGTCAAGATTATTCCGGGCGCCTCGTCATCTGAAAATGGGCCTGAAATGCTCAACCTCCTCAAGGATGGAAAGAGTGAGCCTGACAGTGTCTCTAGTCGTATTTTCGCGAATAAAACTTTGATGAGAGCGAGGGATTCTAGATGACAGCACGAAGAGAAGAGGGATAGCGGGAAGTCCGTCATACTCTCGAAATGGAGCGCAGTAAGATAATGACCACTGAAAAGACTACTGATGGACAAAGTAGTCGCTGTGAGCATAACTTTGGAACTGACAAAGTTACGTAGACCAATCCATCCGAATTCCTGTAGGCGACATAGCTGTCTGAGAACAACGGATAGACATTCGGAGGAGGTTTGATTGATTTGATGCTTTACTGTAAACGAGCGTATATGTCGAGCTATATCGGGATTGGCGTTTAAAATATGAAGCAAAGAGTCGAGACGTTTTTGAGAGGAGATCATGAGGGATGAAAAGATATATGGGCTCGCTTGATAAGAGAATTGTCTGTTTACTAGGGTACAAGCCAACAACGCTGCTCGTGATTGCGTATCCTCGGTGGCGGACCCGAGTTCATCGAGGATGAGATCCAATATTTCAGGAGGAAATAGTTGGACAGACATGTCGAGTCGATGAAGATAAGTTTCGAATAAGTTTCGACCAGTTCTATGTAAGTAGCTTACAGCGTGAGTCTGCTATTTTTAACGCTCCGACTGATCGCCGCACGTGTCCGTCGCGTCGCGTTAATCTTTATCAACAATCATCCTAACTTCTCGTCTTACTCAGTTACTTCCCTCCACCCGTTTTGTCCATTTCCATGTAATCCTGAATATTTTCAGTTTGCACAAGAACGCTTGAGGAGTGGGGTGAAAATATAACTTGAATGCAATGGCCAGGGGATATGGAGGGTAGAAATTAGGGCTCGCTTGATCAGCTGTTGATGTCGCGGAATTATTACTCAACTGGGAGAAAGGGTAAATTTGGGGGTTACCCAATGTTTTGGGCAGGTGTGTATAAGATTTCCATCTACACTATCAAACTGATAACATAACGATGGATAAAGGCCCTGAGGGTGAGCTTGAATTTTCCAAGGGTATGTGATCAAGTTTTGTCTGAACAAGTTATGTAAAAGTTTTTGGAACTAGTGTCGAGCCAAAGTATCAGCCTCATCGATTTGTTATATTTGTTGGGTCTGGAACTGACATAGTAGATCATACATACTAAGCAAAAACGTACAGGGCAAGTATGCTTGAAGCAAAAGGAACATTGGTTTCCTTGCAGACTTTATGCATTGAGACGGAATCGAACCCGATACAAGCGTTTATCATGGCAACCACCCAGGTTATATTGTCATTCAATATGTTTGTAGTAATTCCTCCGGCACTTACTATGTTAGTATGTTGGTATTTATATAATACTCGCAGTAGAAAGGTTTGCTTAAACTGAACAATATAAATTGAATACAAAAAAAAACCACAAATCTAAAAGACAAAATGAACTTCTAGGAGTGGTTGAGGAGAACCAGCCGTAATCTTTATTTCGATCTGACTACGAGATGACGCAGCTGGAAGAATCTGATTAAGCAACGTCCGAACTTCCAATGAGTCTGAGTCCGAGTGGAGCTGAGGAGAGTATGTGTCTACAAGAATAAGATCAAGGTTCTTGAGAGCTCGATATCTTTGACTTGATAAGATTTCGTCGATGGGTAAAAAAAACCATTCGGACAAGGGTTGGTATAGCCCGGAAAAGTTATATTTGCAGTCGGAGAAAATTTGAATTTGGATCTGAGCGAGCATAGGTGTGGAATTTTCGAGGAACCGGGATAAGAAGTCTCGGAGAGAATTATCAAGATAGTCATACATGCATGACACCTGGATGGATTCTAGGGCTGGGACAACGATGGCTGATTTAAAATTCAGGAACCCAGCTATGTAGAGAGATAAATCAAGTATAGGAACTGGGCGAATTACAAAACTTACGGTACAAGTAAGGTGGATCATGCACAATGAGGGTAGTCAATGTCGGAGCCGCATGGGTCATGATTATTTCGAATGTCTTGCTGTCACTATACCATAGGTCCGAAATGTTCAGCCTCCTCAAGGATGGAAAGAGTGAACCTGACAGTGTCTCAGGAGGTCGTATTTTCGCGAATAAAATACTGATGAGAGTGAGTGATTCTAGATGGCAGCATGAAGAGAAGAGGGATAGCGGGAAGTCCGTCATACTCTCGAGATGGAGCACAGTAAGATAAGGACGATCGCTAAAAAAACTACTGACGGACGAAGTAATCGCCGTGACCATGGCTAGAGAACGGAAGGGGATAGGCAGACCAACCCATCCGAATTCCTGTAGGTGATATAGCTGTCTAAAGAGAGCGGATAGACATTTGGAGGGGGCTTGATCGATTTCCTCCTTTATTGTAAAGGAGCGTATATGTCGAGCTATATCGGGATTGGCATTTAAAATATCAAGCAAATCGTCGGGACGTTTTTGAGTGGAGATCGTGAGGGATGAAAAGATATATGAGCTCGCTTGGTTATGGAATTGTCTGTTTACTAGGGTACAAGCCAACAACGCTGCTCGTGATTGCGGATTCTCAGTGGCGGATCCGAGTTCATCGAGGAAGAGGTCCAATATCTCAGGAGGAAATATTTGGATAGACATGTCGTGAAGAAAGAATAAGTCTTGAATAAGGCTCGGTTCTAGGTAAGACTTAGAATCAGATAGTTTTTGACAGTTGAAAATTTTTGTTCAGAACGAGCTTGATCACGTGACCTCAGTGTGTGACATTTGGCAAAAATCTATTGCAGATTGCGAGACACAACTTTTACAAAAATGGTTTTCACAAAACGCTTTTTATTTGTAAATTTATATAATCCTGTGCAAAAAAAACGTTCATTCATGTTTGTGAAAATGTGCCAATAGTTTGGCTGTATCTAGATTAGGGTCACAATCATCCCATCAAATATTACGTTAGCGTAACATGCCATCAGCGTTCTGATCTCAGAAGCCACGTTTTCCTTTGTCCGAAACGATGCCTCCGACAACCTTCAAGTTAAAGCAGAGGCTGGCTGCCCTATCGCTTGCTCAGTCGTCGCCGTCGGCGCCTAACGCGTATGACTCACAAACACCAACATCAGGGACATGGTCGCCAACAACTGCGAAGCGCAAGTTCTTTAATCCACCGTGGGTGAAGCGTCCAACCAGCCCTGCGGGCGCCATAAATCATGCACCTGAATTCAGTGATGCAGCGGTGGTGCAGGAAGTGTTGTCAAGGATGATATTCCAGGCTGGAGTGGATTTCGAGTGAGAAGGTTGTGTTTTTATTTGTGAGATATACTGAACCCGTTCAGGACACGACCAATGTAGGGGAACATCGTGCATGCCATGCTTAATCCCTGCGTTTACCTGAAAAACAGGGTTGTCTTGAATGCTTCTGCACTACCTGATCCCCAGGTTGTCTCATACGATTTGTTACTCACGTGTGTATCGTTTCCGCATTCTGCCATGTCTTGCTGAACTCCATCCTATAGACGCATCCTTTCGTACTTAGACCTATATGGTACAGCCTAGCCTATACACTTCAAATGCTGCCGATCTGATATGATCTTCACGCAGTTGAGGCGGATTATACCGTTGTCTTCTTTGCAGCAGGCGGGAATCATGCTCCAAGCTGGAATTGGGTGTGGAAGGCATATCGAAGTTTGAATCGGAAGTATCGCAAAAATCTGAAACAACTGGTGAGCAATATGACATCGTATATGGAGAAAATACCTAAGAGGCGTCCTTATAGTACATCATACACTCTTCATTCTTCTCCAAAAGTAAGTTCCGGCATCCGCATGATTGATTGTCATTAAGTAACATGCAAATTCTCCCCAAGTGTTGTTTTCCCTGGCCGGCGCCATTATCAGGTCTGTCACCATATTGCCTCAATCTATCCCGATCTCTAACACATCATTAGCCCAAAATTCTTTCGAAAACTGATATACATTACCACGCTGTCTGAACTGGCTCAATATGTGCCTCTAACGCAGATTGATATCCCACCTGCTGTCTATCGGTGAGGACAACCAGCGACTTTCCATGATGCTCCCCAACCAAGAAATGTTGATAGAGAAAACCTGAAACATGAACAGACGATAACACTTCCCATCCCTATGCGATCCAGTGTATTTGGCGTACCATTAGAAGATTTAATGGGATACAACGGAGAGAAAGGCGGAATCCCTAGAGTTGTGAAGGATACGATTCAGTTCTTAAGGGACTCTGGTATGTTTCTTCCCTAATATATAAAAACAGCACTATAACTATCGCTCTATAGGCTTGACAGAAGAAGGTCTATTCAGGCGATCACCTTCTTCAGTTATGCTCCGAGCCGCTCAAGACGCTTATGATCGCGGTAAATCTCGTTCTCTTCTGACTCTGCAGCTTTATACTCACTTCCCCTGAGGCAACGTAGTTTCGCTGAAAAGCTTTGGCGACCCCCATATCGCCGCAGTACTCCTGAAAAAGTACCTTCGGGATCTTCCCCAACCCATCTTTCCTGAAAGTTTATATCCCATCATTCAAGGATGTCCAGTATCCACCAACGACCCTTCAGACATGTTAAGTATCAATTACATACGTGAGACTCTGCTTCCAGAGCTTGTTCCTTGTGCTTGTATACTGCTGTCTCACGTTTTGCGTGCGTTTCTTATCCCTATCCACGGTCAAAGTTTGATTGTCATGTATATTTATAGAGCTTTTACACGACGTTTCATTGAGAAGCGCATCAAACAGGATGGACGCCCTCAATTTAGCTATCGTCATCTGCCCTAACCTTGTCAAAGGGTCCAATCCAGCGCGTGATGTGGCAATGGTCAATGTGCCAGGGACGCCAGCCTTTTTCGATCGCCCAAGTTCTAATGGTGGCAACGAGAATGGAAATAATCCCCAGGCGGAAAGAAAGGCTACACTGGGTATGATCATCGCCCTTTGCATACGGAGATACTACGAAGTATTCGATGAAGTCGTGGATCGTAGTGAGGCAATTCCTTCCTGGCGCGCACTACGCAATGGTAATGCTCCATCGACATCGAGTTCGGTATCAGGGAGTCCAGAACAACCGATGTATGTACTGTCGAATGAAGGAGAGGATGAAGAAGATTTGGATGATGATAGGCTGGTGGCGCCCATTCGGCCTACAAATCGTTGGCAGCAACAGCCGCAGAAGGGTGTCTTACCTCCTAGCGCGTGGGCTGGTGCATCCCCTGCGGCTCGTGGTCCTACGTCTTCTTCCACGGCTCCTCCACCCAAGCGACACAAGAGCACGCTATCATCAGAATCCAACAGTGGGGTTAACGCGGCTGCACGATCTATGCACACACTCGTTGGCGAAATGAATGGGACTAATGGCTATGTGCCGTATCCAACGTATAATAACAAGGCCAAATCTATGATCAGTATCGAGAATGGTGGGACTTCGGCTAATGGGTCTGGGACAAGGAGGGGTTCAATAACTATTGGCAGAGGGACGACGAGGAAGAGCTCTGGTGCAGGCGTTGAGGCTATTGGCGTGACTGCAGAAGGATTTTTCAGTGCGCCGATTGATGCACCCCTCGTGCCAGATGGGAAAGGAGGTTGGAAGAAGTCGTGAATGGGGAAGGATCTAAGCTTCACACTGATTTAGGGTATGGGCCTTTTTCTGTTTGCTTAATTTATTTGCGTCTGCTGTACTGATTATATATACCTCTGGGCTATTACTGTAACTGCTACTTACATATTTTAACAAGGTTTTCATCCTTATTCTTCTGTTGGTCCTCTTTGAATGGTGTGAACTAAATAAGATTTTACAGGACTTTGGAAATATTTAAATAAGAGTTCAATGGAAGAAAATTTAGCGGAGAAAGAAAAGGGCAAGACGATAATATATCCGAAAACGGAAAATTTCACCATAACGTTTACGCCAGTTAGTTAGAAGACATATTAGGTACGTACAGGTCGATTCTTTTATCGTTTTATCTGCGGCCGGATAGTTGGGACTCAGCTGGAGAGCCTGGATAGCCATTGGCTCAGGAAGGCCTAATGCAGAGGGTTGGACTGATTCTTTCCGTTTTAATACAGGCCCTGGCATCGTGCATTTGAATGAGCCATCCTGAGAGATGGGCGAACTGTTTATGACGGGGGCGGAGTTTGCTGTTGGCACTAAATGCGTTCAAATTCCGCCCAATGCTACGTCCCTACACATTATCCCTATAAACCCGCATACCAATGAAGCCAATCCGCGCCTACAACCGTTCACAAGACCAAACAATACCTGTCGTTCCTCCAAATTGTGAGGACTTGGAAAAGGACAATTGCAAGCTATTTAAAATAAATGGAAGTCGCCAAGCCAAATTCTGAATATAGCATTCAAGTTGGGTTCCAAAGTCCCTGTCAACGAAGTGACAGGCCATATGCATCACATTTAGACATTTTTGGGCGCCTCGAATTTGACAGAAAATCCGATTGGTGAAACTCCGGCACGTGTTCAACCTAAATATGACGTCCAGAACACGATGAGGCCTCGTGTCGTCTGATTTCTTAAAGGTGTTCAAGAGGATGTTGCATGTGTGTCCCTTGGATCCCTTTATCTATATCCGCCCGGTATTCGCTCTCAGAAGCACCGTCAACAGCGTTGCGTTCTCAACATTTTGGCAGCTATTCCTTTCAATTCGGACATGCAGGTGGGAAGTACCCTGTCAATGGTAGTGAATGGCGAAAACAGTAATGACACCTTGCTTCCATTGATCGTCTGACACACAACTAACGTTGTACGTTGTACCCGTGACGCCAATCAACTAGAACTCGGTCCAGGTTATAGAACCACACAAAAGCCTTTACCTCTTTTAACTCCAACACATACGCCATTCATTGGCAACCAAAACCTCGACGATGTCAAGCGGCGCACGAATTCAAAGAACAGTGTTATAACTTCCGGCAAACGTAAGCGCCCAATCTTGGCAATCAGGACTGTATCGCCTCTCGTTCAGCAAGCGAAGGATAACATGTCACCTACACCGCCTATGTCGATACGACATAATTTGGATCCCGTCCAGAAAATTTGCACCAACCTCCGCGACGTGCAGCTAGGAAATGATACATCCCCTGGTAATAGCCACAGATGGAAAGGGAAGGCGAAAACCGATTATTTATTCCAACATGGAACGAAGGAGACGAAGAGAAAGAGGAAGGAACATACCTTTTCGTCGAAAATAAGGGATATTTTGGAATGGAGAACGATGAAACATGGAACAAGCGTTCATCTTGAAAGCCAAGACGACGATGGCGACAATGGGAGCTCTAAAATAACCAAGAAAGCCGCTGGACCTGTGCAAGATCTACGGAAAAGTCGGAATATCAAGTACCCCAAACACAAAGGACCAAAGCCTGGTCAAATGTATGAGATAGTAAACCGGCATATTATTGAAGACAGTATCGATAAGACCGTTACGATATCGACGTGGAGGGAGCGAGCTGACGAGGGGCATGGATCGGATACGGACAGCATGAGCATTTACTACATCAGTCCGGATGGATACGCTCATGAAAGTACGCTTGTGGCCGAAATAAATGCGAAATCGGAGAGACGATTGCTAGGATCAAGGCATGGATCTAGAAGAGAAAATTATGGCACGTCCTGTGAACCAGTTAGCGGCCCTTCATCGACACCAACCAAGGTTGGTTCAATCCCAATTGTCCTCGGCGTTACGGCTGACGTATATCCAGGGTCGAGAAAACCACAAAGGATATCGACATGCCCAACATAACGATACTGGCAGTGCAACCGCGGATCATTTGCGACAAAAAAATACCCCAAGTAATAAAGAGAAACATACCAAGTCTCGGGCGAAAGAGGGCGGCGGAGCTCGCAGTAACTCCCATCCATGGGGTACTTTGACAAAGCTCCAAGTTCAGGATGGACCATTTATACAACCACAACGCCATTATCAGGAATCTACTCCCATCGAGAAAGATTTACCACCTTGTCCATTCCACCCTACTCGCTCTGGATCCACTATTAGCAGTATTCGATCCCCATCGACGACCGAATTCGAAAGATTCCTTGATGACTGTGAACCATCTCTCGTTCACGTTTCTAGTATTCTTAAAAGCCTTGGGATATACAAACTGGAGCATTTGAAAGCAGTAGCCAGGTTAAGCCCAGAGACGAGAGACAGGGAAGTCAAGGAAGACGCATTGAGGTTGGGTATGACAGTCATAGAATGGGCAATTTTGGTAGATAAAATGTTCCGCTAGCTTATATGGGGAAAACGAGACACTGAGGAATCTAGGGTCTGGAGCTTTGCTACCCTTATAAGTAAACCTATTGAAGTGCACATTCACATGACATTCGCCTTTTACACGTGGTGACTTTACGGATCAAAATGATGCAACTGTTTACTTTCTCCATTTGCGAGCAGTACTTGAAAAAATACATGGAATAGCGGTCAAAAAATGGTTGAAAATAAAGGTTGCTGGCCGATGTGGCAACGTGGAAGTTCTAGAAGCCCTTGAAAGCCTGAGGCCTGAGCGCTGAGCGCTGAGCCCGAAAGCCACGGCTTTGACAGTTTGACTAATTCTTATACATATCATCTTTGGTTCGGTCCGGTTTTTTGACAAGACCAAGACCTGGGTCCGATTTTCACTGGGCATCAAGCCCTTGTCACTCACAACGAGCAGAGGAGGACCAGCAGCAATCTACATAGCATAATTTGTTTCCAAGGCAACTCTTACATGCCACACAGAGTGATGAGCTGAAATCTATTTGTCCTGAACCCAATGGTGATTTAGTGTTAACATAAATCATGGTTACTACATAATGATATGGAGCGCTCAGGCTATCCATTTCGTACAAGTATGTACTCCAAATATTCCTACGTTACTACTTCATCTATTTCGTATCGTAATGAAAAGAGAAAAGCGATGACGACGTGAAAGCTATGCAAAAAAGATATTACGTTAGTTCAAAACAAAAGGAATGTCAACCAGGTGTGTACAATGGCGGTAATTCGACGACCTCATCTTCAGCGGGCGGTATGCGAAGACCGCTGTCCTCATGACGCAAGAATCTAGGATCACCACCTCGTGAGGACTCTGATTGTTGCCTCGAGTGCACCGCTTCGCTTTCGGCCTCTCGAACTTTAGCCATCGAACCATCTGTTTGCGACCCAACATAAGGCAGACGAGATGATGAAGAAGAGGTGTTCATTGGTGATGGAGAGCGAACCTGTAATGCTGGGATTGCGCCACCCGATGCAGAGCTTGCATTGGTTGGTGGGAAGGTGGATATCATGTTGCTGGACGTGCTCGGGGCGTCAGAGGGTGAATTTCTATGGGTGAATTTGCCAGAGGTGGTCGGAGGGGTTGAGAGCTGGCCCTTTGAAGTATAGGGCTGGGATAGCAAAGTAGAGGATGAGTAGAGATCCGAGGGGGGGATAGTGAAAGGGTCCACAATAAAAGGCTCCACAAGATCAGGAGAAGCGTTAGACTTCTCGTCCAGTGCCTTTGTACGCCGATTGTTACGTCTTCGAATCAAGAGGAACAGGATTAGCAGAAGTAAGAGCACGACGAGACCGCCTATAACGCCACCGACGATAGCCCCTGTATGATTCGTGGTAGTCGAAGAACTGGTCGAACTACTCGCTGGAGCACTGGAAGAGATGGTAGGAGCGCTGCTTGAAGAAGACGTCGAAGTAGACGGTCCATCCTGAACAACAAAGTAGTCGAGTACAAGAGGCGCTGTGCTAGAGTTGCCTTTATGCGTAACTATGAGTGTGTGAAGTCCAGGAGACAGTTTCGCGCTTTGAAATAATATTTGATTATAGACCTCCATTGCACCATCAGAACTCAAGGCTGGAACGAGAAATGTGGTCGGGGTTTGACCGTCAATGGAGTATGTCGCTGATGACGGAATGAGGGGGAAATGGCCAGGAGTAAAACCCATCCAAGAGAGGGAAACACCTAAAAACCTTGACATTCAGACATTCAGGCTTATCAATTCACTAATTACGCACCAGAAAACTGGTATGTAAGCGTTGACCCCGCGGTTTGAGTTAGATTCACAATGTCGCTCAACGGTTGCCATCCAGAACTATACCGCATTACTGGGTCGCTTGAATCGACGCGCAGAAGCGATTGATCTAGTGAGACATTCGAGGATGGAATATACTGAATCTGATCAAACCAAAAGGTTTGCTGGTTCGAAACTTTTGCTCGCACGCTGAGCACATGGGGTCCATCCTGTAATTGGCCATTGTCGCAAAAGACCCAGTTGTTCTCTGCAAATTGCAACACGGTGTTCCAACCGATGCTGTTATCGTCGACAAAACACTCCCAGGTTGGAATTTGGCTCCCGGAAGCGTTTGTTGTTATGCTTGTCCCGAGAACAGTGACTGACGTTCCTGAAAACGACGATGAAGTAAAGAAAGGGCTCGAAAGCAAACCAGCAATCGGGACATACCACTGAAAGGAAAGGAAAGGTTTGCATCAACATTGACACCATGTAGAGTATTTTGAAAAGGGATTCCGAAATTGCCTGTATCAGCTTGTGTGTTTGTAGCTGTAAACCAAGGGCCAGAATATGAAATATTGGGATTGGTGTCATCGACAAGTACCAAGGGCAAAACCATATCACGAGCGTCACGGTGTAGGAATTAGAAACAGTGGGAAGACCTGCGATTGGGGTGGCAGTACTCCAGGCGGGAAACTGATCGCAATTTGACAGTTTACCAAACTTTCAAAACAAGACACATTAATCACACGTGTGGCAAACGGGTACTTGACACAAAGCCTTCCTCGGTTCTCGGCAATGGATAAGTCTTGCTTCAACCCAAGGGAGAGAATGGCCCAGATGGCTAATGCAATTGAAGAAGTATGTGACAAGGAAAAGCGCCAGAAATGAGGTCGGGCTAAATCATCGCAAGGAGTCTATATTCTAAAAATAGGAGGAAGGCTGTCAGAGCAGTGTACACGGAATGATGTTAAGGCATCCACGCACGTCTCTAAGCAACAATTTAGTTCATTGACAACAATCAAATTGGATTTGCAGGGCAATATTATTTCTTGGACAGCCAGAGGAACCAACTGTATATACAGTTCTTTCTCTCCATCCTCCAAATGAAGAGATGTTAATTGAGTCATCACATATCCTTGTGAGTATCGAGGACAAGATAACGCTTGCTGCCCTCCCATAATGTCAGTGGTTTCCATGCAACCTCTTCCATGTCAACCAGAAGATCCTGAAAGCCGTGCAAAAACCAAGCAGAAACCTATGGTTTGTTGAGAAATCGGAGTTAGAAGATATACAGTTAGTTTCATATGAAGGCGGTCATAGCATTAGAACAAAAGATATTTCTACCCCGAGTCCATTCAGTACGGCTGATTTTATAACCAAACTTTGCGAGACATTTCTGTCATAACAGGCGTCAATTTGCCACTGCCTTTTATCTCGAAGTCACTTCTTGTGGTCACTTCTCTCTCTTTCTTTCTTAATTATCCGATAAAATAGCCTCTCAATGGTATGATACTAATAGTGGGTTCGTCAGGTCGAAAACTCCATGCAGAATGGATGTCTTGGTCGCTATAATTTCGACTCTCACCAGGGTCATAGCCCGGTGAGCTGCCTCGATTCTGAACGGAGGAAAGGGTTCAAAAAGCTTCAACCCTTTAGCTCTGTTCAGGTAACTTCATTATCATTGTTATTAATTTATGTCAACAGATTCACTCCCAAAAAGGTTCCAGAACGAGAGATGGGATAATAAGCATAATTCTTATTACCCTGTCTCTCGTGCTCGTTGTATCTTTCCTTGCACAGGTCACCGTGTTCGCCATACCTGTCCCAGTAAATCAGGGTATATCGATCCACGCCTGTGCGTCCTCATTGAACGACGAAGTTAGCCCAATGCTCGTCACTGGTATCGTAGTAGTGTGGCATCGTAGTAGTGTGGCATCGTAGTAGTGTGGCATCGTAGTAGTAGTAGGAAGTCCAAGCCTACCAATAGTACGTCCAACATTGTTTACTCGATTTCAGTATGTGTCTGGTATGTCGACGTCCTATCCCGCTCCAGGCTCCAGCTCAGTAGCACTACCAATCGACTCGTTACGGTTATGGACCATAGGCAGGTCAGCAATAGATCGACTTTGAGCGCATTACCGACCTGTAGGGGAAAACGGTTGTAGGACAATTTGACGGTGGCGCTTAGGACATTACAATTATGCGAAAATAGAGGAATAAAACTCGAGAGCTACTAGTAATCATCATGGGTCAAATGCTGAATTGCCGGCAGAGGTTTCGGATTGTGCGACGCGTCAAAACCTACCCTAAGCTTATCACATGATACTCGTAACCATGACCGCTAGTGGAATTGAGACTAGGAGGTTATCGAAGGTTGAACTTATACTTCTTTTCCATCGTTTGGCAACACAGGTTAAGCTAGCTTCAACATTTAAACTCTCTAAAGTTCGAAATATCAAACTTACGACAACCCCCGCTTGTAGTTAACTTGTGGCTCCGTAATTGTTTCATAACACACTCTACATGGTCACCATCCACACCACCTCACCTGAAAAGGCCTCCATCTTGAGATCTCTATCACCAGTTTCATCCCAAACCATTCTAAAAAAGTCCGCAATATTTATCCAGAATGCATGCCTTCAACACCGATACATACGATCCAAGGACACCTCAAGCATTGTTGAACGACCTGAGCGCTTGCGGGCAGTCACCATTGGACTATCTGCTGCCATCGCTCGTATGGAGGAACTATTCAACTCAACAACACCTGGACATAAACCGCAATCAGAAAGCCCGAAGAAAGAGACGGATCCTAATGAACTAGCTGACGTTATGAATAAACTCAAAATTGACTCGGATCTTTCAACATATCAATCACCTGTAGCAATTATCGAAAGTCAGGCAACGGTTGACATTTTGAATCACCCTGCTGTGAAATTCGTCCATGGAGACATTGAAAGAGATGTTTATTTAGAAAATCTGACGGCATGGGCAAAGGAGAGCTACCACAAGATATCGAAGGGGGAGTCAGAAATTCCTGAGGGCCTTTCTCAAGGCGATTTATATCGTGAGTAGGTCCACCACTTTTCTTATCCCTTAAACATTCCAAGTAAAGTAAATTATAGTCTGTCCTGGGTCTATTACGGCTATGCAAGGCGCAATTGGCACTGTTTGTGAAGCAGTGGATAAAGTTATTCTGTCATCAAGATCCCCTGCCAGTGTGGATACTGTGATCCATCGTGCCTTCGTGGCCATTCGACCACCAGGACATCACTGTGGAGAAGACACACCTTCGGGGTTCTGCTTTCTCAATAATGTTGCGATAGGAGCCGCACATGGTGATTTTCTCTGTACAAGCATTTTGGAGGGAAGACTAATGACCGTCACATAGCTCATCTTCAACATGGTATCAAGCGAATTGTCATCTTCGATATTGATTTACATCACGGTCGGTCGCTAAACTTCGTGTTTCCTAGCCTCTTAACCATACTCTAGGCAATGGAACTCAGTCGATTATTTGGCAAATAAATGAGGAGACATACCGTCAAACTCTTGAAGGGAAAAACGAAGGGTCTGTTTCCGGAGAAGGACCTCAGATATTCTACGGCTCTATCCATGATATTCTTTCATATCCATGCGAGGTGCGTTTTTTATTTCCTCCTGGGATTTTAAGATTCTAGTTTAACTGTATGTGCATCAAGGACGGGAAAGCAAGCTTAATACAAGCTGCTTCTGTGTCGATCCATCGATCTCATGGTCAACATATTGAAAACATTCACCTCCAGACGTATACATCCGAAGAGCATTTCTGGGATGTACTTTATAAAGAACAGTATAGCAAACTGTTTACAAAAGCAACTGAATTTCTCGACGCGACGGGTGGAGCAGGCGATGACGTTATGATATTTATCAGGTCAGCTTAGCATCATTTAGCGCTCTTGATCCCTCACCAAGTATCCAATCTAGTTGCGGGATGGATGCTTGTGAGCATGAATACGAATCAATGTCGAGACACAACCGCAAGGTTCCAACATCATTTTATTATCGTTTCGCTCGCCAGACTACTGCCATTAGCGATGTGTATGCCCGTGGAAGGGTTGTGAGCGTGTTAGAGGGCGGGTACAGTGATCGGGCGTTGATCAGTGGTGCCATGGCACATCTCTCGGGCCTCGTTGATGTTCCTCCCCAATGTAGCGTCGACGAGGGATGGTGGAATGTGGAGAACCTCATCAAGGTAAGTGAAACGGGTGGTATATATGAGATATCCATTCTCATTCAAGTTTTCGAGTTTAGCTCGAGGCCGCTACCAAGAAACGCCGTGGGGGCAGGCCCTCGTTACCTACATCTAGCTCTACTGATCCATGGCTTGAGCGTGCTATGGCGATTTTTGCACCTTTGGATGGGTCGGCGTCTTTGGTCACATCGTCCTCCTCACGTTCTGCTCTTCCCATTCCTTCCAGCTCCATGACACTACGAAATCGGACTAAGGGGAAGAGCCCAATCCCAATTTCAAGTTCGCTATCCGCAAACGGCACCAAGCTGATGACAGGTAATACAGTAGGTGATGATCAGAAAGACGAGGCAAGCGCGTGCTCGGCGGGCGAGCAAAGTTCAGTTGAGGATGGTGGTCGGTCATCCAGCTTGAATTCAACAGAAGACCAGACATTGACAACAAAAAAACTCCCTCGAGTTATTCTGCGCCTTGGCAAACCTCCAGATCCATCTGTATAGGCCTGGTCTATTGTGCTACTCAATCGTATTCGAGTCGTTTGCGAGGCAAATCTGGTTAGTAAATGAGACTGTAAATGATATAAATAGAAATTGACATCTCTTTCCATTTCGTCTGTTAAGTACTCCAAACATTTCTACGTTACTTCATTTATTCCGTGTCGTAATGAAAAGAGAAAAAGGATGACCCGAAAGATGCAAGAAAGATATTGCGTTATTGAAAACGAAGGAGCCTCAACAAAGCCTCAACCAGGCGTGTACAATGGCGGTAATTCGACAACCTCGGCTGGCATACGAAGACCACTGTCCTCATGCCGCAAGAATATAGGATCACCATCTCGTGAGGACGCTGATTGTTGCCTCAAGTGGACCGGTTCGGTTTCGGCCTCTCGAACCTGAGTCATCGAACTTTCAGTTTGCAGCCCAGCGTAAGGCAGACGAGGTAGTGAAGAAGAGGTGATCAGTGATGGTGAAGAGCGAAACTGTAATGTAGTCAAAGGTGGGATTGAGCCTCCCGATGCAGGGCTTGCATTGGTTGGAGGGAATGTGGATATCTTGTTGCTGGACATGCCCGGGGTGTCAGAGGGTGAACTCCTATGGTTGAATTTGCCAGAGGTGGTCGGAAGGGTGAGGGACTGACCATTTGAAGTATAGGGCTGGGATAGCAAAGTAGAGGTTGGGTGGAGATCCGAGGGGGGGACAATGAAAGGGTCCACGATATCAAGAGAAGCGTCAGACGTCTCGTTCAGTGCCTGTGCACGCCGATTGTCGCGTCTGCGAATGAAGGCGAACACGATTAGCAAAAGTAAGAGCATGATAAACCCGCCGCCTATAACACCACCGACAACGGCCCCTATATGATTCGTAGTAGTCGAAGAACTGGTCGAACTACTTGATGGAGCACTGGAAGAGATGGCATGAGTAGGAGCGTTGCTTGAGGAAGACGTCGAAGAAGACGGTGCATCCTGAACAACAAAGTAGTCGAGTGAAAGGGGCGGTTGGCTATCGACGCCTTGGCTATCATTGCCTCGATACGTAACTACGAGCTCGTGATGCCCAGGAGACAGTACCGCGGTTTGAAATAATATTTGATTATATAACCGTGCTATACCGGAGGGTGGGGCCGGAACGAGAAATGTGGTCGGGGTTTGACCGTCAATGGAGTATGTCGCTGATGACGAATTGGGGGGTGAAGAGATAGTCGTATAAATAATACTAATCCAAGAGAGGGAAATACCTGAAAACCTTGACATTCAGACATTCAGGCTGCCACATCAATTCACCAATTACGAACCAGAAAACTGGTATGTAAGCGTTGACCCCGCGATTTGAGTAAAATTGACAATGCCGTTCAACGGTTGCCATCCAGAACTATACTGAATTGCTGGGTCGCTTGAATCGATGCGCAGGTTGGAGGATGGGATATACTGAATCTGATCAAACCAAAAGGTTTGCTGGTTCGAAACTTTTGCTCGCACACTGAGCACATGGGGTCCATCTTGTAATTGGTTATTTTGGCAAAAGATCCAGTTGTTCTCTGCAAAATAAGATGCAGTGCTCCAACCGATGCTGTTATTGTCGACAAAACACTCCCAGGTTGGAACTTGGGTCCCAGAAGCCTTCGTTGTTATGCTTGTCCCGAGAACAACGACTGACGATCCTGAAAATGACAATAAAGTAAAAGGAAAGGCTCGAAAGCAAACCAGCCATCGAGACATACCACTGAAAGGAAAGGAAAGGTTTGCATCGACATTGACGCCATGTAGATTATTTAGAAAAGGGATTCCAAGATTCCCTATATTAGTCTGTGTGTTTTGAACTGCAAACCAGGGGCCAGAATATGAAATATTGGGATCGGTGTCATCGACAAGTACCAAGGGAAAAGACATATCACGAGCCTTGTAAGAATCAGAAACAGTGGGATGACCTGCGAATGGGGTGACAAGTACCCCAGGAAACAGAAGTCGGAAGTCATTAGAGCCATTTGATAATTTGACAATTTTAAAACAAATCACATTACAGAAGATCAGCACTTTACGTGGGCTGATTAAGCGCCAAATCTTGGGCCCCGGGTTTGAGGGGGAAAAAATCGTAGGCGATATTTACAGCACTGCCATATTTCTCATTCAAATCCCTCTTCAAGTCTGCAAGAATGTCGGCTGGAAGGCACCTGTGACCGTGATACATACTTCCGATTTGCCCATGCAGCCTCAGGACCTGAGGGTATGCATTAATAAAACAGGCCGATCTGTCGGCATATATGATCAAAATATGGTCAAATTTCCGGCAACTCCCGGTCCGTCACCTTCTATTTCCGCGTAGCCTTCGCCTTTTTTTCTTTTTCTCTTTTCGAAATGCCGACGCTGCGGTCAATTTCACAACTATACGTACGCCCTTGGAGAAAATGACTGGGGTTCCATTCCGCGCTTCTCAGGTTCGTACTTGATACTTTCCTAATCTTTTCAGGTAGTGATCTCAAGAAGCTGGCCCAAGGGGCTTTCAGAAGAAAACTCGTTGTCTGATCTTGAATAACCAATCCTCCCTTCGTTCGTTCGCCTGATGGTACTCGTGTAGTTGATTCAGCTCCACAATTACACTTTGGGTACGTATCTTTCTATCCTCGACCTGAGACCATTTCTAAGGTTTCTCGCATCGCTAGTCATTATGCATATAATCCAGTCCTTTCAGTAATCCTTCCAGAACACGTAAATATTCTCCTAGAACGGCTTTGAAACAAAACAAATTCGTCACCTTCGTTTTTGATAGCTCAGTGATACCCTCGATGACAAAATGTACCCAAACGCTGGTTCATCCGGTGCCCAGACCGATCTTTGAAGGCTCAATATACGGTGCTCCCATTGTCGATCCCTTTACCCGGTGCCAATCTCGCCGCAGAAGATATATCCCTCTCAGCTGCAGGCCAGAAGCCACCACGTTCTGCTTAGATAGCGAGCACATACAGGATTCGGAATTTCGGATGTGAGCCCTACCAATACCACTACTACAAACCCAACTGTCAATCAACGTCCGGGTAGTACGAAACGAATGAGTTATTATTAGGTTTGTTCTCATCGTTCGACCGTAGTTTCAAACTTTTTTTGTGCTGACTTTGTCGCTTTGCATTTTGAAGGCAGGCATTGGCACGTAAAGTCCGACTCGTGAAGTTTTGTCGCCCCTTATGTCGTGGATAAAAAAGGTGCTTAAAGACTTAATGCGCTCCAATAACATTATGACCTGAAGGTTCAAACACAGATCCTATAATCCAACAAATAAATCAAACAATCTACTCCCATTCTCGATCGGTTAACCACAGTTTCGGAGTCATATCTTAATGAGGTAAGAATGAGTGACTTGAACGAGTGAAGTGAACCTAACTTTCACTGTTTTTCCATGCAGGGTTCCCTTCATGAACTCGACTTCAAGAAATCTTTTTTTGGCATTCATTACGATAAACTGGAATCCATCAAAGACAATATGCTTCTACTTCCTTGTTTGTTATTGCTTCTGGTGAAGGATCAGGTGAGTGGGATAGAGAATTAGTGTGTAGGCGTCACGATTGAAGGTTGACTGGGCTCGTATATGCCATGCAGGCAATGGCCCACAAAACATGTTGCGATAGCAGCCGCACATGGTGTTTTTTTCTGTACAAGCATTTTTGGAAGGGAAGACTAATGATCGTCACATAGCCCATCCCCAACATGGTATCAAGCGAATTGTCATCTTCGATATTGATTTACATCACGGTCGTTCGTTAAACCTCGTGTTTACTACCTTCTTAATCACACTAGGCAACGGAACTCAATCGATTGTTTGGAAAATCAATGAGGAGACGTACCATCAAATTCTTGAGGGGAAAATGGAGGGTCTCTTTCGGGAGAAGGACCTCAGATATTCTACGGCTCTATCCATGATATTCTTTTATATCCATGCGAGGTGCGTTTTTTATTTCCTCCTAGGATTTTGGGATTCTAATTTAACTGTATGTATTATCAAAGGTGGGAAAGCAAGGTTGCAAGCTGCTTCTGCGTCGATCCATCAATCTCATGGTCAACATATCGAAAACGTCCACCTCCAGACGTATACATCCGAGGAGCATTTCTGGGATGTACTCTATCAAGAACAGTATAGCAAACTGTTTACAAAAGCAATTGAATTTCTCGACGCAGTTGGTGGAGCAGGCGATGACGTTATGATATTTATCAGGTCAGCTTAGCATTCATTTAGCGCTCTTGATCCCTCACCAAGTACCCAATCTAGTTGCGGGATGGACGCTTGCGAGCATGAATGTGAATCAATGTCAAGACATAACCGCAGGGTTCCGGCGTCATTTTATTATCGTTTCGCTTGCCAGACTACTGCGATCAGCGATGTGTTTGCCCGTGGAAGGGTTGTGAGCGTGTTAGAGGGTATAGTGATCGTGCCTTGATCAGTGGTGCCATGGCACATCTCTCGGGCCTCGTTGATGTTCCTCTCTAATGTAGTGTCAACGAGGGATGGTGGAATGTGGAGAATCTCATCAAGGTAAGTGAAACGAGTGGTACATATGAGATACCCATACTCATTCGAGTGCTCAAATGTAGCTCGAGACCGGCACCAAGAAACGCTGTGGGGGCAGGCCCTCGTTACCCTCATCCAGCTCTCCTGATCCATGGCTTGAGCGTGCTATGACAACTTTTAGACCTTTGTATGGGTCGGCCTCTTTGGTCACATCGTCCTCCTCACGTTCTACTCTTCCCATTTCCTTCCAGATCCATGACACTACGAAATCGGACTAAATTGAAGAGCCCAGTCCCAATTTCGAGTTCGCTATCTGCAAACGGCACCAAGCTGATAACAGGTAATACAGTAGGTGATGATCAGAAAGATGGGGCAAGCGCGTCTTCGGTGGGCGGGCAAAGTTCAGTTGAGGATGGTGGGTCGGTCATCCGGCTTGAGTTTGACGAGACATTGACAATGAAAAGGCTTCCTCCAGTTATTCTGCGCCTTGGCAAACCTCCAGACCCACCTGTATAAGCCTGGTCTATTGTGTTACTTAATCGTATCCGAAGTTGTTGGTGAGGCAAACCTGGTCAGTAAACGATATTTTAAATGATACAGATAGAAATTAACACCATATAATTCCTAACAAGCCGAGGTCATCACCTCGGTCTCCCAACAAGGTCGAGCCACCGCCCACTAATCCTTGCCTTTTATTCCCCCCATCATGACAATAATACCTCCATAGTTCACTATGTATTCTTGCCACTCCATCACGTCAGTGAAGCCGAGCTTCAGCCAGGATTCCTTTGCTTGTTTTTGGAAAGTCTCAAATCTTTTGTCTTTCGTGTTCATCTGCTGCGAGAACCGGCCGCCAGGGCGTAAAACTCTTAGGACGTCGGAATAGAACGAATCAGTGTAAAGGAGACTGGCCGATTCCACCTGTTTGCGATATCGGCGTTATGTCAGGATAAAGTCCCAGTAGAGAACGCGAGGTGGGGTAGGGAGCTTACCGTATGGTCTGTGCAATCTATGATCATGGCATCTGCGCTCATATCCTGAGCATTACGGAGCCATATTGCCGCGTCTCCAGCTATATACTGCACCCGAGAATCTTTGAAACTGTCTGCGCCACTGTCAATAGGAAAGAACTCTCGTGTAACGTCGGAGACCATAGGATCAATGTCGATGACGCGAATCGATCGTATGAGGGATGAATAAGCGCTGAGGAGGTGGGTACTGATCCAGCCATCGCCTCCACCAACAATGTAGATATCGACTTCCCCAGTCCGGGAGTGTGTTGGGGAAATTAGGGGTTGCATAACGCGTTCGGTCAAAGATTGTGTATACCACTCGTTGTCTGGCGAATCGCAGAACTGTGTAATGCCATCCAAGAGGAGACACCGTTCACCAAATTGTCGGTCGACGACTTCCACTAATTGGACTTCCGATTTCTGTGAATACAGAAGTGAAGCATTCCGCCAAAGAATGCACTCTTCGCCGTCAAAGGCCGCGTTTACGCAGATATCTACTGTTGCTGGGAGGACCAATGGATCAGGTCGTTGAGTGTTCAAGAAGATGGGATTTGCGGTGGTTCCAGGTCTGGATACGGTCCCTTTCTTCTCTACTTTTTCTGTACCCGCAACCCTATTCACTTGGACCGAATGCGAAAGATCGGACCCTCGTTCAATGTAGGAAACCTTTGCAGCATGTGGCTTCAGCAACCTCGACATACTCTCCACCAAACGGTCGGCCGCCATGGAATTTCCGCATGTATAGATATCGAGTGCTACGAAGGAGTGCTCCGGCCATGTGTGGATACTCATATGAGATTCGGACAGGAGGAAGACTGCTGTAAGACCACCACCGGGGAAGAGGTGTGATCGACTACCTAGGAATGTCATACCAGAATTAATGATCTCCTGAGTTACGGCCGCTTCTCCTTCGGGAGTCTCAAGGAAGGTCAGGTCCGCATTGTCGACGCCTTGAAAATCTAGCATGTAATGCTTTCCATTTGGGAGATGGACTTGACCGTCGACAGGATTGGTGGAAAGAGAAATTTCGTTGTGATTTATGTGCTCCAGAATAAAAGGTGACTGAAACTGGATTCCGAACTTGGGAGGCCATTGCAAGGCAAATGCCGCGATCAGAAGCGGTGGCAGAAGCAAGAGGGCCTTGCGGGGGGAAAATGGAGATGACGATTCCTTCATTTCAAAGCGAGGCAAAAGCACTGAAATTGCTGTCAGTCTCCGGTCTGGTTGTAAGTTGGAAAGAGGTACGCACGTACTATATCCTTAGTTTATGAAGAGAGGGAGATTAGGTCGATACTGGAGCCTTAAGTACTAAATGTACTTACATACAGCCAATAGCAATGACAGTCGTGGGGTTTTCAAATAATAACGTGAATTATGGAAGAGAAGCAAGGCCCCAGCAAGAAGACTGGACGGCGATTTGACCCCAAAAACGAAACTAAAAACCGGGAAGCTTCAGCGCTTTCAGAGTACATACAACTCTAGCAAGATAAGTTATTTAGTTATAGCATTTGAAATAAGTAACTGATGCAGGAATCCTCACTGTAAAATATGCCTGGAAGTAACTCGAGTATGCCGTGGAAAAGTAACTAGAGTTGATGAAATGACTAGAGTTGATTAACGACTACAGTTGATGCAAATGAAATGACTAACATTCCCCAACCTGTTAACCGGACCCTAATCGGACCCTAACCGAACACTAACCGAATTTCGCTAACTGCCAAGAAAACTGGTTAATAATTTGAGCCAACAGTCAAATCTTACTAAAGTTGTAGTGCCTCGTGCTTTCGGTACTCAGTGGATGGAGACCTATAAATCAACTTTACACAAAAACCTGTTGTAGTTTGGCAGCACCATAGTATTATTACAGTTATTTACCTGCATGCTGACCTTGGTTTTCGCTCATAGCAAGCTGGATGGTGCATTTAGGGATATATAATTCGACATACAACACACCTCGAACAACTGGTCTCGAACCCGACGCTGAACTCGGAGAAATATTCGGAGGATGGACTTCCATCGTCATATTGCTTAAGCAAGGACTTGAGGGCGAGGTGAGAATATTAACGTATGCGACAGAATTTAAAGCACACCTTTTTGTCACAGAAAGGGTATGCTTTAGTACTTGTTCCCATAAACCTGAAAGCTGGAAGGGCCACCGCTAGCCCAGAGGCCGCACGAAGGTTCTGTTCTGTTGTTGAATAGAAGAACTTACTTTTTTATTTTGGCGCAAACCAGTTTAGCGGCTTTCCAACAGTAGTGGTCTTTCAATACTGATAATAATGTTAATGGCCGAGTAGCACAGATTTTGACAGAGAAGCGGAAAGACCACGCCGCTGTCCAAAAACCTCTGATTGGCTCCACATTCCAGAAATGTGGGTCGATGCCACACCAGCGCGAGGTCGAAGTTCATACCAGCAGGTTATAACCTCTGTTTCTTCCTGGACAGTCAGGGAAAGGAGAAGAGGTCTCGGAGGAGGTGTTGGGTCGAGTACTCAGAAAAGACACCAACGCCCATGGCACTCACCTCCATGGCTGCCTTAGAGATTTCGAAAGCCCAATAGTAAATAGTAACTCCCAAGATACAAGCGATTCCGACTCTGGCGAAGCTTTTGGCCAATTCGAAGAAGGGAAACAGGAAGAGGAGGGAGCCTGACAGCTCGGTGGATAAACGAAGTAACCGAGAGGAGGAGATCGTGCTGCAAGAAGAAAACCAGTTTGTAGTAGCGGCGACTCCAACTAGGGGTATTTCGATAACGATGATTCCCTATTCCAAATCCTATCCCGGTGGCCGCACCCTTTGTAGACAAGGATGACATCCTTCAAGTCCCAGACATATTGGATCCAAGTTTGACCTGCACGCGCCCATTGAAATGGACCTGGCGTCTCCCACTAAGAGTCTTTCGTCCATCACCAGTGGGTCCTATTCCGAGTTTTCGGGTGATGATGACGACGATGAAGGGGGAGGAGGAAGGGGTAACTTTCGCAGGTTGTCAAGTATCCATGGTGCGAATGTGAATGCTGGGAGCGCTAGAGTTTTATGGGAGTCTTTTTCTCGAAACTCGACAGCTTCCTCTTGCCATTCCTGAAGTTATCCTCAGATCAACGATTTTCTAGTTACCGACGGCCTCCATAATAGCTTATTTTGTCTTGATACTTTTTTCAATGACAACTGCGCATTCGCTGGCAATGATGCGCATGCCCAACTCTGAGTGCGTGCATAAATGACGTTGAACTCTGAAGATATATGCGAACTTGTCAAGCATATAATTACATAATAAACCAAACAAGCACAACCAGATTGACGTTGACGGACGAATGATCGACCTGACCCCGACATGTCCAACCAGCCACAGAAGCAGAAAAGGCGTTTTCTTCGGCTATCTGATGGTTGGAGATCTTTAATAAATTTAAGCCTCTCGCCATCGCCAAGTAATGCAGCCCAAACCGGGCTTAGAGCAAGTGTATCATCATCATCTAGAGTCTCCTCCCAGGCATTCTGTCCATCTTCCCCCATCTGCATCCAATCCGTGGACTGTCCTGTCTCATCAACTCAGTTAGGCTCCTCCAAGCATGACTCCGACCATCCCTCGTCTTATTCAGGTAGATCTCCGTCTCGAAGGCACCGCGTTCAACTCTTTAACGTTAACTCTCACTTAGCCAAGGACTATGCCAAAACCACTTTGAACGGGGCCTACGAATTGCTCAAGGTCGTTAATGAATCCTCAGACCTCTTCACTCCCCTGAAGTCGCTTGTTGCTGGTGTTGTCGCTTGCGTCGATATGTACAAGGTGAGTTATGTGGTACCGTTAATGTCAATCTTGGCCTTATTTCATGCATAGAAAACATCTGGCAACTATGATGAAATGGAACGGGTCTTAACATGCATTGATCGGTTGGCATCAGTCCTCGCGACAAAGCTGAGTGAATCCAAGGACCACAAGCAGTTGGATCAGATGATGAAGAATTTGTGCCAGTATGCTTCTACACCTCGATACATTTCGAAGCGCAATCACTAATACTGGCGTCCACAGGTCACTGGAAGAAGAAGACAAAAAGATCAAGGCCATGCTCGAACGAGGATTTATTGTCAGATTGGCTAATAACAGCGATGATGCAGGAGAGCTCGTTTCCTCGTGTCAAGCAATTAAAGATTCACTTGATATATTCCACGTAAGTTGCTCATGACGTTTAGAACTATACTTTATTGACTGCTCTCTAGGTTGAACTCACTCTGTTGCTGGAAAGGAACACGCATGATATCCTGAAGGTGTGTGGCATATCACTATCGATCGAGGATGATATTGTTCTAATGACTCTCGTAGCACGTAATTTTCCAGTCCCTCCCTCGCTCTCGTAATGCAGCTTTCAGTGCTGCCATCAACATCATCAATGTTTCGCGGGGTCCGTGCACGGAGGGTACGCGCGTCGACATCATTGAGCAGATTATGGGGTGGGCAAAGGAGAACGACCCTGCGAAAGCTCCGACAGTATATTGGCTCAACGGACTGGCCGGCTTGGGCAAGACCACAATCGCCTATACTATCTGCAAGCTGCTAGAGGAAGCCAAGGTACCATCTACCTCCTTCTTCTGTTCACGCCAGCTCGACAGCAAGAACTCGAAGCTCCTCATCACGACACTGTGCCGCGACCTCGCCGAACTGTTTTCCTCATACGCATCTGAAGTTTTACCTGTCCTGGAGAGCAACTCGAAGATCGTAGATGAAGGCCTGCGTCGACATATGGACGAGCTCCTTGCAAAACCATGGCAATCATCCCTTGCTCGGCGAGATTGCCTTCAAGTGCCTGTAGTTGTTGTGGATGCTCTGGACGAGAGTGATCGTGGAACCGAGTTTCTGCAAGAGCTGCTTCGCGTTGTTGAGTCTGGTAAACTCACTAGAATCAAGTTTCTTGTGACGAGTCGACCAGATCCCAGGCTCGTTGATATGTGCAAGTCGTTCCCTGCGAATGCGGTTTGCAGGCTCCAAGAGGTTGATACTGCCAACGTCCAAAAGGACATTGAAAGATATCTGTCTGAGGCACTCCCGGATTTAAAGGATGAGCACGAGCTAGTAGAACTGGCACACCGTGCAGGTGGATTGTTCATCTATGCCGCCACCGCCGTGAGATTCATATCCCCTCTTAATCTTCCTTTCTCAGCCAGCGAGAAGCGCTCCCAGCTGCAAAACATGCTGAGCTCGTGGCCAACATCGGCTGGATGGGGTGGACGAATGGCGGTGGACGAATTATACGAGCAGATCCTGGGAGTTACTTTTGGGGATGACCGCGTCAGTCGCAAACGCTTGCAGATCCTCCATACAGTCCTCTGCGCAGAAAGCAGTATCAACATGTCCGTTCTAGCCGACCTCAGTGATACAGATCAGGATACGGTCAAGACAGTCGTGGACTCTCTACACGCTGTCCTGTTTGTTTCTTCCAAAGATAACTGTGTTTACTGGTACCATACTTCATTTCCTGACTTTATCTTCGATCAAGAACGAGCGAAGTTCAGGATTTCCCCCCAATCAAACTATCCAAACCGTGATATTGATGTATGCTGCGATGTGTCTGCTCATCATGCCGTCCTGGCTTGTCAGTGCTTCTCCATTATGCAGAAATTGTTACATTTCAACATGTGTGACCTTGACTCGTCATACATCTTTGATTTCGATGTGCCTGAGCTCAATGATCGGAAGCACAAACAACTCACGCCTACTCTACGATATGCTTCACGGCACTGGGCTAGGCACCTATCGCGAGCAGCACCTGCAGAGAACGACACCAATGACCTGTTCCTCTGCCTCAACAAGTTCATGTATGACAAACTACTATTCTGGATTGAAGCCATGAATCTTATTGACACCAAATCTGAGTGTTCGCCGTTGTTGAGGGATGCTGAAGACTGGGTCAAGAGGGTAAGAAATATGTTGCCTATTGTGAAACAGAACCTATCTCAAAAGTCATATCCCAGGGAAAGCAATATCCAGACCTGCTGAGGTACTTAACAGACGCTGCAAATTTCTCGACCTTTTTTGCAGGTAGTCCTGCATCGAAATCAACTCCGCATTTGTACATTTCAGCGCTGTTAACATGGTCTCAAGATTCACCAGTCTGTACACATTGGAGGCCCCGGTTTGCATTTATGCCATCAATTTCACTGCCCAGGGGTACTATCACAGTATCATTACTGACTATGACTGCTATGGCTGAAATCTCCTGCGTCGCGTTCTCACCTGACGGCAACCAAATTGTCTCTGGTGACCTGTTGGTGCGGGTGTGGGATGCAAAGACAGGCAGGCTGCTAAGGGAGTTGCAAGGTCATACTGGTGGGGTCGGCTCGGTTGCATTCTCGCCTGACGGCAACCAAATCGTCTCTGGGTCTGGTGACCAGTTGGTGCGGGTGTGGGATGCAAAGATGGGCGAGCAGTTGAGCGAGTTGCAAGGTCACACTGAGTTGGTCAGCTCGGTTGCGTTCTCCCCCAATGGCAATAATATTGTCTCTGGGTCTTACGACAAATCAATGCGGGTATGGGACGTGAAAATGGGCGAGCAGCTTATGGAGCTGAAAGGTCACACCGATGATGTCAACTCGGTCGCGTTCTCGCCTGATGGCAACCAAATCGTCTCTGGGTCTTATGACCGGTCGGTGCGGGTGTGGGATGCAAAGACAGGCAAACAGCTGAGAGAGCTGCGAGGTGACAACGGGGTCACCTCGGTTGCATTCTCGCCCGACAGCAACCAAATCATCTCTGGGTCATACCGGTCGATATGGGTGTGGGATGCAAAGACGGGTGAGCAGTTGAGGGAGTTGGAAGGTCATACCAGATGGGTCAACTCGGTTGCGTTCTCGCCTGATGGCAACAAAATCGTCTCTGGGTCCAATGACTACTCAGTGCGAGTGTGGGACGTGAAAATGGGCGAGCAGCTCATGGAGCTGAAAGGTCACACCAATTGGGTCAACTCGGTCGCGTTCTCGCCTGATGGCAACCAAATCATCTCTGGTTCAGAAGACTTGTTAGTGCAGGTGTGGGATGCGAAGACGGATGAGCAGCTGAGGCCTGGGGAGTTACAAGGTCACACCAGTGAGGTCAACTCAGTTGCATTCTCGCCTGACAGCAACCAAATCATCTCTGGGTCTGATGACCGGTTGGTGCGGGTGTGGGATGCAAAGACAGGCGGGCAGCTGAGGGAGTTGCAAGGTCACACTGGGCCGGTCAGTTCGGTTGCATTCTCGCCTGATGGCAACAAAATTGTCTCGGGGTCTGTTGACCGATCAGTGCGGGTATGGGATATGAAGACAGGCAAGCAGCTGAGGAAATTGCAAGGTCACACCGATGAGGTCACCTCGGTCGCATTCTCGCCTGATGGCAACCAAATCGTCTCTGGGTCTTATGACCAGTCGGTGCGGGTGTGGGATGCGAAGATGGGTGAGCAGCTGAGGGAGTTGCAAGGTCCCAACAGGGGTGTCGCCTCGGTCGCATTCTCACCTGACAGCAATCAAATTATCTCTGGGCATAATGACCAGTTGGTGCGGGTGTGGGATGCGAAGACGGGCGAGCAGTTGAGGGAGTTTCAACTTGAAGTTTACACTGACCGGGTCAACTCGGTCGCATTCTCACCTGACAACAACCAATTCGTCTCTGGGTCTTACCAGTTGATACGGGTATGGGATGCGAAGACGGGCGAGCAATTGAGGGAGTTGCAAGGTCACACCGGACGGGTCAACTCGGTTACATTCTCGCCTGACAACAAATTAATCATCTCTGGGTCCGATGACCACTCGGTGCGGGTGTGGGATGCAAAGACGGGCGAGCTGCTGAGGGAGCTGCAAGGTCACACCAATGATGTCTACTCGGTCGCGTTCTCACCGGACGGCAACCAAATCGTCTCTGGGTCTGCTGACCAGTCGGTGCGGGTGTGGGATGCGAAGATGGGCGAGCAGCTCCAAGGTCACACCAGCTACATCAACTCGGCTGTGGTCTCACCTCATAGCAACCAAATTGTGTCCCGGTCTGAGGACCAGTCAGCACACGAGTTGGCTAACTTAGGTCTTGATGCTTCATGGGTCATGGATGAAGATGGCTGGATCCTGTCTGATGCCAAACGGCTCATTTGGATTCCGTCAACTGTTCGCAATGTCCTGCGTCGTCCACAGAACATCCTCATTATATCTCGGCATGGCTCTGCAACAATTTCTTTTAGGAATAGCAAATTAGGACCCTCATGGCATGAATGTTTTATTCGTTAGGTGCTCGCTACTTGTAGCAACAGCAGCTGTATTTCTCAGTGTTGGAAACTCATTTCTTGTAAAATGCAAGTAAACTCTCTCACCGCCCATGTGCTTCTTTCCTATTGTTGCGTATTAGCGCGAACGTTCTCTCATCATGCCAGGTGCAGAAGGAAAACTCCCTGTACCAGACGGCAAGGTAAAAGTGCACGGGACCAGCCCCCGAGGCGAAGGAGCAAGCGCAGGCCGCTTATGAGCTCTGTTGACACCATGACCAGCACACAGAGGTGCGAGCGCGATGCCTCGTTCCAGCCACGGATCAAGAGAATCACGAACTTGAAGGACAGTGAGTTTTTCTATTATCGTATTCATCAGCTCTTTATTGACATATCCTCAGAGCAAACTCCTGATCTGAATTGTATGGGTGACACAAGTACATACCCTATCATGCGTCTTCCTTCAAAGAAGGAGAAGCGGATGAAGAAGCAAATTGTCGATGGAGTCGAGGAAGAGGTGGAAGTCGAGATCATCATTGACGGGCCACTCGAGCGTCTCTTCCCCTTACGACCGTGATTTAGTTATCAATGTCATAACGATTCCCTCTCATGAGCTTTCTCACCCACGACCCCTTTCTCTCGTCGCTCATCGCTCTGTTTACACCTCAGGCAGCGTCTTCCTTGCTTATTGAAAGACCGCTGTTTTTGACGATGGAAATAGGCCTTAGAGGCTCTGAGGTACGCAGGCATAAATAAAAATCATAAAGACCGCTGTTCATCAAAACAATTAGTGAGAAAGGAAAATATTAACCAGAATTAAGGATAAATCTCACCGCCGTGATTTCTTGCTGAAGAACGGTATATCACCGTATATGTATGAACCTTTTTTCGCCTTTCAGCGCCTTGTTGAACTTCTTTTCAATACCTTCGAGCTCCGTTTCTAATTCACGAGTGAGCCGCAGCTTTCCTTCGTTTCGAGCTTGTTGAGCTTGAGAGTGAATGGTATCTCGCCGTCGCGCTAGGTGCTTTTGCAGGTCCGAGTGTAAACCTGGTTGTGTTTTATTGAACGCCCCATCGGCTTCTTGCCGTTTGAGAAAAGTATCGATAATTTACCAGGCCGATTTCGGGGAGTTTTTGGATTGAGCAGTCATAGCGCCATCATCCACCATCGTCTTCCAGTAGCGCTCGAGGAGCTCTCTCTCGTGCTGGAACACTCCTCCCACCTGTCTCTCAGAGCCGGAGAGTACACCTTGTCCCACATAGTAGTTACGAGCAATACTTTTTTCATAGCTTGTTGACCACACAACTCGGAAAACATATGAAGACTTACAGCTATGGTAGTGCCCGTGATTTGGTGCATGTATACGACCCCAGCCAGTTTCATTGGTTGTTCATATCTTAACAAAGTCATCCTCAAAGACCAGCTAGCCACAAAAAAGAAGGTACAACTTACGATGTCCGAAGCCAACTCGTAACCATTTCAAGTATCTCCACCTCGGATTTGTCGGATCCTAGTAGTCACGAACCCAGGAGTATCCACGAAGACGAGTCGATCTCCATATATTGGATGATTGGACACTTTGACGGCGCAAACCTCAGCCGTGCATGACTCCAAGCTAACGCCGGCACGACGACCAGGTTGGTCCGTAAGGGTGTCCACAAACCTTAAAACAGGTGAAAAACACGAAGATTAGTATATAAACATATCGCGCACATTGCTCTTTCCAGATCCGGGGTGACCCAAGAACCTGTAAAACTGTCGTCAGCAATATGCCTTTGGTCGACACGAAGAGTCCATACAAAATGATGCTATCGGCTTTGCAGTCTTTGTAATATCTTCTGTTACCGTTGAAACTGGCATAGCAAAACAGATTTATACAGGATGGTGGTTTAGAATTGAAGATGGGAGCGGATGATCGTTAGAGAGTGGTTGCAGCCTCAGGGGAGTGATAGGCTTATAACTCTTTGCAGAGTGCCTGAGAGAAGCTGGACCAGAAAACACGTGGATGCTGGCAGGATTAAAGCCACAGCATTCGCAACAAGTTTCATTATCACGGTTATCTGGAGATCGACACACAACACGAAGCAGAGTGACAATGTTGCATCAAATCATATGCCGGAGCTCGGCGTTCAAATGGTTTTGACACTCCGATGCATCTACTGGTACGTGCTGGTTAGGTCCAGGTTGGGTTGGAACTTGGTTAGGACAGGTTAGTTAGCTTTAGTTAGTGTTAGATAAGAACATGTATCCCTTTTCGGTGGAGCGCGCTCCTGAATAACTAATAACTGTATGGGTATTTGTTGTTTTAAACTCAGCCTGCGAGGGACTTCCCCTTTTGGTGTATCTTTTACCTGAACTGAAAGCCACAAATTAAGCTTGACAAAGATAGAGAAATACTTAATGTAAGTTACATTTCAAATGGGCTGAGATGAAAATATTGGGTTCGAGCTGGGCGCCTAGATATTTCCCACAAGCCTCCCTTGTTCAATTAGAAACATGCGATTCAAGCCTTGCAAATCATCGATCACATTAATTGGGCGATCATCGGGGACTCGGACTCAATACTCAGGCATTCATCGCTATTATCTTTGTGCTCTCGCCTGCATCTGACAGTGCTGTTACTTTAGAATGTCGGTAAAACCATCAGGCCGTAGGGTGCAGTGTACATTGCTGTCAGATGAAAGTCCAGATCGTACACTAGTGTCAAACGGTATAGTTCATTTACCGTAATCTCCTCTAATTATAAATATCGGGGCCAACATGCATCATGATGGTTTCCATCAAACCCGTCTACTATATGCAGAAAACCTTTGCATACCCGAAACCCAGTAGCAACCAAGGCAGGGCCAGGGAAGCAAGGAAACAAGTAAGCAACCATAACCTCTGGACTAATAAATGTTCCTTCATGGAACGCAACAACACTCCAGGGGGACCCTTCGCACCGGCTGTATTACCTCCTCTCGGTTCAACGGTGCTAAAAGATTGACAAATTCGATTAACTAGATTGTATAAACTATCTGAATTCAAATCAACTTACGAAGATCTCCAGTGGAAAAATATTCTTCTAGATGTTGCTTGCTAGAGCTCGTGCTGATAAAATCCAAAGCGCCAGGACGGAAACCAGCACAAAACACTTCAAGTTTTAACGGACGTGACGATGACCGCTCCTTTGGCTTTTACCTAAAGGAAAATAACCTGTATAGGAGATATACCAAGGCGTTGAGCAGCTTTCTCTACCGGTACGTCCACCTCCAGGGTAAGAAGTGATTGACCTAAACCATACTTTGAGTTCGAATCGTCGATATTGTTGATTAAAGCGGCAAAGTACGAACGCGAGGCTTCCATAAGCCTCAGTGGCTATGTCGTGTTTAGATTGATGGTCCAAAAGAGATGGATCTGCGGCATGGTTATATGGGTGTAAATGTATCTGTCATGAAATCAACTCGCTATTGAGTTCATATCGCAATGGGTGGGCAGTGAAAAGGGATACCTGATTAACAGCTGGCTTAATATGAGCATTTTTGAGCATTTTTGCAGGTCTTCAATAGTGAAATTACTAACGCCGATGCTCCTGGGATACTAGTTTAACAAAAGCAGCAACAGGATATACGAGAGAAGCCGTTAAACGCACTTAGTCAATCCCTCCGGCTTGCACCGTTCGAATCCCCGCCAGGTTCTCTCAAAGTCGCCATTCTCAATGTATGAAGGCCAGTAGATTGAATATTAGTCAAGGTACTTTATTTCCAGCTAAATAGAGCACAAAAAATGTTCAATGAAATTTATTTATTTAGGAAAGATGAAGTCCCACCTTTGTTCAGACTTGCCCGTATCCCGTTAGCCTCTCAATATTATGATACTAATAGTGGTTCGTCAGGTCAAAAACTCCACGCAGAATGGATCTCTTGGTCGCTATAATTTCGAGTCTCAGTAGGGTCATAGTCTGGTGAGCTGCTTTGATTCTGAACGGAGGAAAGGGTTGAAAAGGTTCCAGAACGAGATATGGGATAATAAGCATGATGCCTATTATCCCGTCTCTCGTGCTCGTTGTATCTGTCCTTGCACAGGTCACCGTGCTCGCCGTACCTGTCCCAGTCAATCGGAGTGTATCGATCCACGGCCATGCGTCCTCATTGGACGACGAGGCTAGCCAAATGCTCGCCACTCGTACCCCTCAGGCTGTGGTATCGTAGGACGTCCAAGCCTACCAATAGTACGTCAAAATTGCTTACTTGATTTCTGTATGCTAACGTCATATCCCAGCTCAGGCTCCAGCTTAGTAGGGCTGCCAACCGATCCCGTTGCGGTTGCGGACCATGCAGGTCAGTGACAGATGGGCTTTGACCGTGTACTAGGGTAAAACATGTGAGAGAGCGTGACGGTGGTACAGGTTAGAACATTACAATTATGCGAAAATAGAGGAATAAGCAAAACTCGAGAGCTACCAGTAATCATCATGGGTCAAATGCTGAATTGCCGGCAGAGGTTTCCGATAGTTATGAAACAATTACCGAGCCACAAGTTAACTACAAGGTTGTCGCAAGTTTGATATTTCGAACTTGAAAGCGTTTAAATGTTGAGGCTGGCTTAACTTGTGTTGCCGAGCGATGGAAAAAAGTAGAAGTTCAACCTTTGGCAATTGCGGTAAGAGCATCATGTGATAACCCTAGGGCAGGTTCTGACGCATAGGCCTCCGTCTTGAGATCTCTACCACCAGTTGCATTCTCAAAAAGTCTGCGATATTTATCCACAATGCATGCCTTCAACATCGATACATACGATCAAAGAATACCTTGAACATTGTTGAACGACCTGAGCGCTTGCGGGCAGTTACCATTGGACTATTTGCTGCGATTGCTCGTATGGTCTCCTCAACAACAACACCTGGACATAAACCACAATCAGCAAGCCCGAAAAGAGAGCCAGATCCCAAAGAACTAACTGATGTCATGAATAAACTCAAGATTGACTCGGAACTTTCGACATATCAATCGCCTGTAGCAATTATCGAAAGTCAGGCAATGGTAGACATTTTGAATCACCCTGCTGTGAAATTCGTTCATTGAAAGAGATGTTTATTTAGAAAATCTGACGGCTTGGGCAAAGGAGAGCCTCGACAAGATATCGGAGGGAGAGTCTGAGATTCCTGAGGGCCTTTCTCAAGGCGATTTATATCGTGGGTAGGTCCACCACTTGTCTTCTCCCTTAAACATTCCAAGTAAGATAATTTATAGTCTGTCCTGGGTCTATTACGGCTATGCAGGGCGCAATTGGCACAGTTTGCGAAGCAGTGGATAAAGTCATTTTGTCATCGAGGGTCCCCTGTGGATACCATGATCCATCGCGCCTTCGTGGCCATTCGACCACCAGGACATCAATGTGGAGAAGACATGCTTTCTGGATCCGCTTTTTCAACAATGTTGCGATAGGAACCGCACATGGTGATTTTCTCTGTACAAGCTTTTCTTGGAAGGGAATATCAATGATCGTCACATAGCTCATCTTCAACATGGTATCAAGTAAATTGTCATCTTCGATATTGATTTACATCTCTCGGGCCTCGTTGATGCTCCTCTTCAATGTAGAGTCGGTGAGGGATGGTGGAATGTGGAGAATCTCATCAAGGTAAGTGAAACGGGTGGTATATATGAGATATCCACACCCGTTCAAGTTCTCGAGTTTAGCTCGAGGCCGCCACCACGAAACGCCATGGGGGCAGGCCCTCGTTACCTACACCTAGTTCTACTGATCCATGGCTTGAGCGTGCTATGGCGATTTTTACACCTTTGGATGGGTTCGGCCTCTTTGGTCACATCGTCCTTCTCACGTTCTGCTCTTCCCATTCCTTCCAGCTCCATGACGCTACGAAATCGGACTAAGGGGAAGAACCTAATTACAATTTCAAGTTCGCTATCCGCAAACGATACCAAGCTGATGACAGGTAATACAGTAGGTGATGATCAGAAATATGAGGAAAGCGCGTCTTCGGCGGGCAAGCAAAGTTCAGTTGAAGATGGTCATCGGTCATCCAGCTTGAGTTCAACAGAGGACAAGAAATTGACAACAAAAGGACTTCCTCGAGTTATTCTGCGCCTTGGCAAACCTCCAGATCCATCTGTATTAGCCTGGTCTATTGTGTTACTTGATTGTATTCGAGTTGTTTGTGAGGCAAATCTGGTTAGTAAACGACACTATAAATGATACGGATAGAAATTGACATCTCTTTCCATTTCGTACGTTAAGTACTTCAAACATTCCTATTTATTTCGTGTCGTAATGAAAAGAGAAAAAGGATGACGCGAAAGATGCAAAAAAGACAATGCGTTATTTAAAACGAAGGAGCCTCAACCAAGTGTGTACAATGGCGGTAATTCGACTACAGCGGCTGGCATACGAACTCCACTGTCCTCATGCCGCAAGAATATAGGATCACCGTCTCGTGAGGACGCTGATCGTTGCCTCAAGTGGACCGGTTCGGTTTCGGCCTCTCGAACTTGAGTCATCGAACTTTCGGTTTGCGGCCCAGCGTAAGGCAGACGAGGTGGTGAAGAAGAGGTGATTAGCGGTGATGAAGAGCGAACCTGTAATGTAGTCAAAGGTGGGATTGCGTCTCCCGACGCAGAGCTTGCATTAGTTGGAGGGGATGTGGATATCTTGTTGCTGGATGTGCTCGGGGCGTCGGAGGGTGAACTCCTATGGGTGAATTTGCCAGAGGTCGTCGGCGGGGTGGGGGACTGGGCATTTGAAGTATAGGGCTGGGATAGCAAAGTAGAGGTTGGGTGGAGATCTGAGGGGGCGACAATGAAAGGGTCTACGATATAAGAAGGAACGTCAGAGTTGTTCAGTGCACGCCGATTGTTACGTCTGCGAATGAAGAGGAACAGGAATAGCAGAAGTAAGAGCACGACGAGCCCGCCTATAACGCCACCGACGATAGCCCCTGTATGATTCGTGGTAGTCGAACTACTCGCTGGAGTACTGGAAGAGATGGTAGTATGACTAGGAGCGTTACTTGAAGAAGACGTCGAAGTAGACGGTCCATCCTGTACAACAAAGTAGTCGAATGCAAGAGGCGCTGTGCTAGAGTTGCCTTGATGTGTAACTACGAGTGTATGGTGTCCAGGAGACAGTTTCGCGGTTACAAATAATATTCGATTATAAAGTTCCAGTGCAGTACTAGAGGACAAGGCTGGAACCAGAAATGGGGTCGGCGTTTGACCGTCAATGGAGTATGTCGCCGATGATGAATTGGGGGGGAAACCGGCAGGAGTAAAACCGAGCCAAGAGAGGGAAACACCTAAAAACCTTGACATTCAGACATTCAGGCTCATCAATACACCAATTACGAACCAGAAAAGTCGTATGTAAGCGTTGACCCCGTGGTCTGAGTTAGATTCACGAAGTCACGGAACGGTTGCCATCCAGAACTATACTGCATTGCTGGGTCGCTTGAGTCGATGCGCAGAAGCGATTGGTCCAGTGAGATATTGGAGGATGGAGTATATAGAATCTGATCGAACCAAAAGGTTTGCTGGTTCGAAACCTTTGCTCGCACACTGAGCACATGGGGTCCATCCTGTAATTGGCCATTTTGGCAAAAGACGCAGTTGTTCTCTCCAGAACCACACGCAATGTTCCAACCGATGCTGTTATTGTCGACAAAACACTCCCAGGTTGGAACTTGGGAGCCAGAAGCATTTGTTGTTATGCTTGTCCCGAGAACATTGACTGCCGATCCTGAAATGACAATAAAGTCAAGAAAGGGCTCGAAAGCAAACCAGCCATCGAGAGTCGAGACATACCACTGAAAGCAAAAGAAAGGTTTGCATCGACACTGACGCCATGTAGAGTATTTTGAAAAGGCATTCCAAAATTCCCTGTATCATTCTGTGTGTTTTGAGCTGTAAACCAAGGGCCGAAATATTGAATATTGGGATTGGTGTCATCGACAATTACCAAGGGCAAAGTCATATTACGAGCATCACCGTGTAGGAATCAGAAACGGAACAGCCCTCATATGAGTGAGGATCGAAATCACTCGATATAGTAAGAACTGGAGGACCGGGACTTTGCCGGCTCGTGTGAGTCGTGTCGCGCGCTAGGACCCGAAAGCCCCTTGTGAGGTAGGTTTTCGCCAAAAAGTCGGTAGGTGGATGGTTTTTCGGCTCTGCGAGGCCGGTTCATAGGCGGACTTTTGTTCCGACCTCCGTCAGGTGCCATCCGTATGTGGACTTCTGTACCCACATAGCCCTAAAAATGTTCTAAAATCCGCAACAAAACCCAATTTTTTTTAACAACCTCAGTCGGCGATGTTCCGGGACCTATCGGACTATCAAACCTACCTTCGGTGATGGGTGGGTCTGTATGTGGACTTTTGAACCTACATCTGGCCCAAAAAGTGACCGTTTGTATGCGGTCCTGGTACCTAGCTCCGCCTGCGGCGGGCCATTTGTATGCGGACTTAAGACTACCTCCCAGAGGGCTTTCGGGGGTCCTCGCGCGCTATGATCGAAAATGACCCTAAATAGGAAGGTATATTTTAGCAGAGAGCGGCGACAGATAGTCGATGACGGTCACTCTTTCACTCTTCCTCTCACCGTTTGACATACACAATGCCTCAAAACCCATCTTTCCGAGTTAATCTTTCTAAACAACAATAAATTGTACCTTTCCACCCACCAATGACTCTGCAGAGTAGTTTCAGATGGATTGAAGCTTCTTGTAAGGGTTGACAAAGAATCCAGGATCTCATTGAGAGCTGGAAAATGATCAAAATGATCTATGGTATATAATTACAAGAAATATATTACATATCAGAGTAAGAAACAAAGAGTAATGAAGCTAAGTTCTCGAGGCGTGTTAAAAATATACCTTCCTATTTAGGAATAATAGAATTATCCCCTATTTAGGGCCTTTTACTTTTCACACTGACAGAGCGTCGGGTCCTATTTGATTGACAGAGATTGACAGATGGTCACATCAAACAGACAGGTCACATCAATGATCAAAATTGGTGCCTTGTAACTCCAATGTAACTCCGTTGCAATGCCATTGGAACGGCATACCTCTTTTGTAATATGCCAAATACCATCATAACGACGTCACAACTTTGATTTTGTCTTCTGTTATGACGCATTGTAAGGGCTCGTTCTTATAAGCGGATGCGGCTTTCAAAATTCAAAGGTAACGCAAGACTTGCTGGTAACTTCCGTGATTGCACGTGTTGATGGTGATGGCCTTGTTTGCCACGCAAAAACAATTTACTCACTGTCAACCCTTGGCGTCATTAGGAAACTCAACGCTCACGAAGACCCTATAAAAATAGCAGTATAATTTCATTTGAAGGGACTGGTATATGCCACGTGGAGCGATGGCCCTCACCCACAAGTACTTACCTGGCGTGCCCAAATTTTCATTTGAACTTCTGCGCTGCATCACTCAAGCCGTTGCATTATACCTACTCCACTGATGTTCTAGATCCATAACGACAGGCACTAGTGCCAGGTCCTTGCAGGGTGTGGTCATAGTTCAACTCAAGGACATCATCGATACCATGGTACATTCATTATTGTTTTAATTTATCCATGTCCTAAACCATTTCTAGATGGACATATTAGGACAATTTGCAAAGGAAGTCACTCGTGTATCTCAAGAAGTCGGAACTGAAGGGTACGTATCAATCGATCAAGGGCCATCTTGCTTACCGCGCTGAACAGAAAACTTGGCAGACAAGCTCTTGTTCTCGACGTCGAAGGCACATGACGAAAATTGACAACGGTAGTCAACAAATTAGCAACAAATTTAACATCTGAAGTTCGCAACTTACTTGTTATATACATCTATACTCTCCACTAACAGTTTTATTGCTCACTAGGTACGATCTATAGCGAAAGCGACCAAGGCAGTCACACTGGGAGATCTCAATAAAAAAACTGAAGTGGATGCTTGCGGTGAAATTCTAGATCTCAAGAATACTGTCAATGGAATGGTAGTTATGTTCGCTGTACTCATATTTTCTCTGGACGTGGACTGATTGGTTTGTCATGTTACGAGCGCTGGCGGCAGAAGTCACTCGAGTCACTTTAGAAGATGGAAGTCAAGGCGAGCTAGGATGTCAAGCACATGACCCCGGACGTGGAAGGGGTGTTGATTGAATTTGGTTCGGAACGTATGTGTTTGCGTTTTACATGACGGTCTTGATGAAAACCTTTCTTTCTATAGGTCAATCGAAGGTGTTCCTCTTCGACATAGACAACATAGATCCCAGTCTTGTCCAGTCTTTCAAATCAAGACTTAACCACCTCGGCATGGTATGCTAATAATCATACCTCCTCAGTCTAGGTTACTGATAGCACTCAAGAACATCGATTTGTTTTACTCATCGTCGGTTACAAATATCATTGCCAATGGACCTACCCCATCCTACGTTGTTGCCGATAAAGAGAACGATAAATCTCTTGCTGCAGACCGCAGTGTTCTTGGTCTAGAAGTCCCTAAACCAACAGCTGGCCGGTATGCTATCAACTCCCTGTCATTTGATGATCCTAATCTCTATATAATAAGTAGACGTGAAGAAGCGACTGTCCCTGAAAACCTAAAGATTTGGAGCACCGCCAAACTCGGTGTCTTAAGAACGCCATAACACTCCAGGGGGACCCTTCGCACCGGCTGCATCACCTCCTCTCGGTCAACGGTGCTAAAAATTTGACAAATTCTATTAACCAGATTGTATAAACTATTTGAATCAAAATCAACTTACGAAGATCTCCAGTGGCAAAATATTCTTCTAGGTTTGCTAGAGGCTTGTGCTAATAAAATCCAAAGCGCCAGGACGGAAACTAGCATAAAACACTTTGAACGGTCGTGACGATGATGGCTTTCACCCATAGGAAAATAACCTGTATAGGAGATATGCCAAGGCGTTGTGAGCTTTCTCTACCGGTACGTCCATCTCCAGGGTAAGAAGTGATTGACCTAAACCATACTCTGAGTTCGAATCGTCGATATTGTTGATTATACTGGCAAAGTACGAACGCGAGGCTTCCATAAGCCTGACCTGTGCAAGCAAAGATACAACGGGATAATAAGCATGATGTTCATCACCCTATATCTCGTTCTGGAACCTTTTCAACCCTTTCCTCCGTTCAGAATCGAAGCAGCTCACCGGACTATGACCCTACTGAGACTCGAAATTATAGCGACCAAGAGATCCATTCTGCGTGGAGTTTTCGACCTGACGAACCACTATTAGTACCATAGTATTGAGGGGCTAACGGGATACGGGCAAGTCTGAACAAGGTGGGACTTCATCTTTCCTAAATAAATAATTTTCATTGAACATTTTTTGTGCTCTATTTAGCTGGAAATAGGGTACCTCGACTTGTATTTAATCCACTGGCCTTCATACATTGAGAATGGTGACTTTGAGAGAACCTGTCGGGGATTTGAACGGTAAAAGCAGGGGGTTGACTAAGTGCGTTTGACGCCTTCTCTCGTGTATCCTGTTGGTTGCTTTTGTTAAACTACTATCTCAGGAGCATCGACGTTAGTAATTTCACTATTGAAGACCTGCAAAAAGTGCTCATATTAAGCCAGCTGTTAATCAGGTATCCCTTTTCACTACACCCATTGCGATATGAACTCAATAGCGAGTTGATTTCATGACAGATACACTTACACCCATATAACCATGCCGCAAATGCATCTCTTTTGGACTATCATTCTAAGCACCGCATAGTCACTGACCGTGTTCGCCGTACCTGGCCCAGTCAATCAGAGTGTATCGATCCACGGCCGTGCGCTCCCATTGGACGACGAAGTTAGCCAAATGCTCGCCACTCGTACCCCTCAGGCTTGTGGTATCGTAGGAAGTCCAAGCCTGCCAATAGCACGCCTACATTGCTTACTTGATTTCTGTATGCTAACGTCATATCCCAGCTCAGGCTCCAGCTTAGTAGGGCTGCCAACCGATCCGTTGCGGTTACGGACCATATGCAGGATGCACTTTGACCGTGTAGGGTAAACATGTGAGAGATCTTGACGGTGGTACGGGTTATATGGCCGTAACGGTGTAGGACATTACAATTATGCGAAAATAGAGGAATAAGCAAAACTAGAGAGCTACCAGTAATCATCATGGGTCGCAGAGGTTTCATATAGGGTTATGGAACAATTACCGAGCCACAAGTTAACTACAAGCGGGGGTTGTCGCAAGTTTGATATTTCGAACTTTGAAGGGTTTAAATGTTGAAGCTAGCTTAACTTGTGTTGCCAAGCGATGGAAAAAAAGGTATAAGTTCAACCTTCGATAACCTAAGTAGTCTCAATCGCGGTTAAGAGCATCATGTGATAACCTTAGGGCAGGGTTTGACGCTACCACCAGTTGCATCCTAAACCATCTATTTAGAAAATCTGACGGCTTGTGCAAAGGAGAGCTACTACAAGATGTCAAAGGGGAGTGCGAAATTCCTGAGGGCCTTTCTCAAGGCGATTTATATCGTGAGTAGGTCCACTACTTGTCTTCTCCCTTAAACGTACCAAGTAACATGAATTATAGTCTGTCCTGGGTCTATCACAGCTATGCAAGGCGCAATTGGCACTGTTTTCGAAGCAGTGGATAAGGTCATTCTATCATCGAGGTCCCCTGTGGATACCATGATCCATCGTGCCTTCGTGGCCATTCGACCACCAGGACATCACTGTGGAGAAGACACACCTTCGGGGTTCTGCTTTCTCAATAATGTTGCGATAGGAGCCGCACATGATGATTTTCTCTTTACAAGCATTTTTGGAAGGGAATATTAATGATCGTCACATAGCTCATCTTCAACGTGGTATCAAGCGAATTGTCATCTTCGATATTGATTTACATCACGGTCGGTCGCTAAACCTAGCATTTCCCACCTTAATCACACTCTAGGCAATGGAAATCAATCGATTGTTTGGCAAATAAATGAGGAAACGTACCGTCAAATTCTTGAGGGCAAAAACGAAGAGTCTGTTCCCGGAGAAGGACCTCAGATATTCTACGGCTCTATCCATGATATTCTTTCATGTCCATGCGAGGTGCGGGTTTTTCTTTCCTCCTGGGGTTTTGGGATTCTAATTTAACTGTATATATATCAAGGACGGGAAAGCAAGCTTAATACAAGCTGCTTCTGTGTCGATCCATCAATCTCATGGTCAACATATCGAAAACGTTCACCTCCAGACTTATACATCCGAAGAGCATTTCTAGGAGGTACTCTATAGAGAACAGTATAGCAAACTGTTTACAAAAGCAAATGAATTTCTCGACGCGACTGGTGGAGCAGGGGATGAGGTTGTGATTTATCAGGTCAGCTTAGCATCATTTAGCGCTCTTGGTCCCTCACCAAGTACCCAATCTAGTTGCGGGATGGGTGCTTGCGAGCATGAATATGAATCGATGTCGAGACACAACCGCAAAGTCCCAACGTCATTTTATTATCGTTTCGCTCGCCAGACTACTGCCATTAGCGATGTGTATGCCCGTGGAAGGGTTGTGAGCGTGTTAGAGGGCGGGTATAGTGATCGGGCGTTGATCAGTGGTGCCATGGCACATCTCTCGGGCCCCGTTTATGTTCCTCTCCAATGTCGAGTCGACGAGGGATGGTGGAATGTGGAGAATCTCATCAAGGTAAGGTGAAACGGGTAGTATATATGAGATATCCCATACTCATTCAAATTCTCGGGTTTAGCTCGAGGCCGGCACCAAGAAACGCCGTAGGGGCAGGCCCAAGTTGCCTACACCTAGCTCTACTGATCCATGGCTTGAGCATGCTATGGCGATTTTTACACCTTTGGATGGGTCGGCCTCTTTGGTCACGTCCTCCTCACGTTCTGCCCCACCCATTCCTTCCAGCTCAATGACACTACGAAATCAGACTAAGGGGAAGAGCCCAGTCCCAATTTCAAGTTCGCTATCTGCAAACTGCACCAAGCTGATGACGGTAATACAGTAGGTGATGATCAGAAAGATGAGGCAGGCGTCGGCGGGTGAGCAAAGTTCAGTTGAAGATAGTAGTCGGTCATCCAGCTTGAGTTCGACAGAGGATGAGACATTGACAACAAAAAACTTCCTCGAGTTATTCTGCGCTTGGCAAACCTCCAGTTCCGCCTGTATAAGCCTGGTCTATTGTGCTACTTAATCGTATTCGAGTTGCTTGTGAGGCGAGGCAAATCTGGTTAGTAAACGATATTGTAAATGATATGGATAGAAATTGACATCATATAATTCCTACTAGTAGGTCGTCACTCCCAAGGCTGAGCCACTGCCCACTAATTGTTGCCTTTTATTCCCCCCATAATGACAGCAATACCTCCATAGCTCACTGTGTATTCTTGCCATTCCATCACGTCAGCGAAGCCGAACTTCAGCCAACATTCCTTTGCTTGTTTCTGGAAAGTTTCAAATCTTTTGTCTTTCGTGTTCATCTGCTGCGAGAACCGGCCGCCAGGGCGTAAAACTCTTAGGACGTCGGAATAGAATGAATCGGTGTAAAGGAGACTGGCCGATTCCACCTGTTTGCGATACCGGCGTCATGTCAAGATATGTCTTAGCGGAGAACTTGGACGCGAGGAGCTTACTGTGTGAGCTGTGCAATCTATGACGGCATCTGCGCTCATATCCTGAGCATTTACGGAACCACATTGCCGCGTCTCCAGCTATATACTGCACCCGAGAATCTCTGAAACCGTCTGTGCCAACGGTCAATAGGAAAGAACTCTCGTGTAACATTGGAGACCATCTGCGACTCCTATAAATAGGACTCGTAACTTTCGTCACTCTGTCACTTATCAAAGTGGCCTAAGTGAATGTGTAGTTTTCCTGATGCAAGGTAACCTTCCCTTACATTATAAGAGAATCAATTTCCTTACCCTGCACAATCTTTCATTGTTATAGAAAGATATTCACCTATCAATCGTGCATTTGATATTCTCCTTTTAATGTCGGTGACACGCTATGCCATATGCCATGTCAAAGAATGACTCCTACTACCTTATCAACAGTAGCCTTATGATAACTTTAGTCGGGTGATGTCCAACAAGCTAAAGCTGACCCGCCATGAGGCAGTATACCGGGCCGTCGCAAAGTCCAGGTTATTTACTCGTCAAGGCCCGGGGGCGGACACCCTCTCACGCGATGCAGACCCCTTGCGATAAGCTTGCGATAAGCTTCCCAAATGACTATATATCTGAGTGAAGAATAGTGAGAGTATGAGTCGAAGATCAAAATGAAGTTTACCATTGCCTGTCAGTTACTTTCGATCTCGTTGGTTATGTTCGTTTTGCCTGGCGTTGTTTCGTTGCAATCGGGCCACCAAAGACATGCCAAGCGAGCAAATGGCGTTTCTACCGACCCTGCGATTTTTGGGAATGTTCTTAACTCCTGGACGAAGCTTAGTGCTGGATGGGATGTATGTTCTTGTATATAGGCGAAACGGGTTATTTTCTCTTTCTAATTTTTGCTGTGGATGCCTTTAGTTAACCCGAGGGGATTCAACTGGCGCAATTACTCTCCCTATGCCTCAGGATGGACCCATCGTCGTTCAGCCTAACAAAACAGCCCTTGTTATTATTGACATGCAGAATTTCTTTCTGCACCCAGTGGTTGGCGGCGACCCAAAGGGAAGGGCGATCGTTCGTATGTTCTAGGATTTATTCCGTTGTTCTTCATATTGAATCCATGTAACATTCAGCCACAACTATAAATCTTATTCATGCCTTCCGAAACGCGGGCATGACAGTGATATGGACGAACTGGGGCTTAACAGAATTTGATTGTGGGTTATTCCACTTGTGGACCGCGTCAATTTAACTTCATCATATCCAGTGGTTAACATGCCTCCGGCCTTTATTCGAGGTTTTTCGAGCGACGGTACATCCCAAACTTCCTTCGGCAGCGAGATGGGGACGGTCGTGGTGCCTGCATCAGACGAGTCGATTGCAGCAGACCATACCACCGGTAAGAATGTAACGATCGATGCTGGAAGACTGTTAGTACGTGGAACTTGGAATGCACAACCGTCAGTACTTTTCTGTGTTTTTACTCCGTATCTTGAGGTTTAATTTCGCTCATTATGTCTGGTTAGATGGGGTGATTTATTTCCCGAACAAGTATCCGGAGTCGCAAAAGGCACTGACTTTTATTTCAATAAGAGTACGTTCTCGACCCATCTTTGTGGGAATTTTCTTCAACACTGACTTATACTATTTCCGTATAACAATCAGACCGTTTGTCGGGAATGTGGGGAACAGGAACGCCCATGCAAACATGGCTGCAAGATAATAGCATGACGACCCTTTTTTTCGGAGGTGTGAACATCGACCAATGTGTATGGGGAACACTGCTTGAGTGGGTATTAGTTTTTTTTCGTCGATCTTTGAACTCAAAATAGGCTGTCTTTCTGCAGCTCTTACTATAAGGGTTACGACGTCATTCTTGTCGATGATGTCTCTGCGACTACGTCTCCCGACTCCGCAACACAGATGGTCAACTTTAATGCAGGCCTCAATGGATGGAGGGCAAATTCGACGGATTTCATAGCAGCGTTGAAGGCGGGTGCTAAGAAGCCCTGAGGGTTGACGTTGAAACGTTGAAACGTTGACATTTGATGTGTAATTTTTTGAGTGTAGCACGTGGTGATCAAATGTTGTGTCGGTGTCTCGATCTCAAACATATTAGGGACTGTGCTTTTTGTCTCTACTTGTCTTTTAGGAATAGCAAATTCGGACCCTCATGGTATGAATGTTTTATTCGTTAGGTGCTCGCTACTTGTAGCAACAGCAGCCATATTTCTACTAAGTGTGGGAAACTCATTTCTTGTGGGGTGCAAGTAGATTCTCTCAGACTCTCACCACCCATGTGTTTCTTTCCTATTGTTGCATATCAGCGCGAACGTTCTCTCACCACTGGCAGCTTTTCACCTTTCACCTTTTTTTTTGTTGACACCGACGCGACATCTTAAAGCCGAAACCGTCAAACTGTCTCGCATACCGTCAACCCCTACTCCCTCATCAATATTTAAAGGAAAACAGTTTCCATTGGTTTCTCAACGTGAGCAGCCAACCAAAACCCAGTTAAATCTCAGAAACCCGAAAACCACTCAGGGAGCAAGGTACGGAAACCTACGAAAACAGAAGTCGACGGTCGTCCCATTTTAACTTTGCACCCTCCCAATATTATTATATGAAGAGACATGATGCGACTCCGTTGTATGAGGTAGCAGAGGCGGCTGTGGGATGTGACGCGTCGTTTTATTAGGAGAAGAAGCTGCGTACCTCTGCAGGAGGCAGGCCTATAAGGCCTATCCTCCATCCTCACAAACGGTGATCCCTAATAAGCAAGGGAGGTGCTGCCACTGCTGCCTGAGGTATAAACCTCGACGCGGGAATATAATGTGATGACACCAATACTAACAGACTCGTGAATTCTTTCAAGGGTACTTACATAGAAAATGCAGAGTGTGCAAGGTCAAATTGTCGTTTATTCCATATCCATTACGATAAAAGGATATCAAAGGTATATAAAAAAAAAGTGCGCAGCATGCAAGCTAATATTTTATTGATGTTATACGTATCCCACGGCTTGGCGAAGGAAAGGAAAGGATGAAAATAAAAGCGAAACGAGGCCACCCCAACAAGTATAAATACATATATGGCTGATCCCAGGCTTTAATCGGAATCATAAGGACCGCTATTCATACAAAACAATTAGTGAGAAAGGAAAATATTAACCAGAATTAAGGATAAGCCTTACCGCCGTGATTTCTTGCTGAAGAAAGGTATGTACATACTCCTTTTTTTGCCTGTCAACGCCTTGTTTAACTTCTTTTGGTGCTTTTGCAGGTCCGAGTGTAAATCTGGTAGTGTCTCACTGAAGGCTCTCTCCGCTTCTTGCCGTTTGAGAAAGGTATCGATAATGTCCCAAGCCGATTTCGGGGAGTTTGTGGAACGAGCAGTCATAGCGCCGCCATCCACCATCGTCTTCCAGTGACACTCGAAGAGCTCTTTCTCGTGCTGGAAACATTCCTCCCGCCTGTTTCTGAGGGCCGGAGAGTACACTTTGTCCCACATAGTAGTTACGAGCAATACTTTTTTCATGGCTAGATCACCACATAACTTGGCAAACATATGAAGATTTGTGTGAGGACTTCCAGCTATGGTGTTGCCCGTGATTTGGTGCATGTATACGACCCCAGCCAGTTTCTTTGATTTCCCATATCTTAACAAGGGTCATCCTCCTAGCCACAGAAAAGAAGGCACGACTTACGATGCCCGAAGCCAATTCGTAACCATTTCAAGTATCTCCAGGTCGAATTTGTCGGATCCAGTAGTTACGAACCCGGGAGTATCCACGAGGACGAGTCGATCTCCGTATGTTGGGTGATTGGACACTTTGACGGCACGGACCTCAGCCGTGCATGACTGCAGGCCAACGCCTGCGCGACGGCCAGGTTGGTCAGTAAGGATGTCCACAAACTTTAAAACAGGTGAAAAACACGGAGAGTAGTCTATAAACATATCACGTACATTACTCTTCCCGGATCCAGGGTGACCCAAGAACCTGTAAGATTATCGTCAGCAACTTGAATATGCCATTGGTTGACACGAAGAGTCCATACACAATGATGATATCGGTATCTAAAGGCTTTGCAGTCTGTTTAATATCTTCTGTTACTGTTGAAACTGGCATAGCAAAACAGATTTACGCGGCACGATGGTTTAGAATTGAAGATGGGAGCGGATGATCGTTATAGAGAGGTAGTTGCAGCCTCAAGAGAGTGATAGGCTTATAACTCTTTGCAGACCGCGTAAGAGAAGTTGGACCAGAAAACATGTGGACGCAACAAGTTTCATTATCGAGATCAACACACAACACACGACAATGTACATTGCCGATCTCCATCACATTATATGCCGGGGGCTCGGCATTCAAATGGTTTTGACACTCCGAAGCATCTGCTGGTAGTGCTGGTTGGACTTCCCCTTTTTGGGGAGTGTCTTTCTTTTACTTGATAGCCAAACTTTTGACACTCAAGATAGAGAAACACTTAATGTAAGTTACATTTCAAATGGGCTGAGATGAAAATATTAGGTTCGAGCTGGGCGTCTAGATCTTTGCCACTGGCACAAGCCTCCCTTGTTTCAATTAGAAACATGCGATTCAAGCCTTGCACATCATCGATCACATTAATTGGGCGATCATCGGGGACTCGGACTCAGTACTCTCAGGCATTCATCGCTATTATCTTTCCGGCAGTGCTCTCGACTGCATCTGACAATAGCGTTACTTTACTAGAATGTCGGTAAAACTATCAGGCCGTACGCTCCGAGTCAATGGTACCGAAATTTGTTGCGCAAGCTGTTCAATTCAAAGGTTTGCTTGAAGGACGCAAAGAACGAACAAAATAAATTGGCTGTAGTACGGACGGGCTGTTACCATCGCCATTCTTTCCGAGTCGGGGCCTATATCGCACGCGCGAGTGGCATTCTTGTTTCAGCATCGTCACTGGCCTTCCTCTCTCTCATTTTATCCCGTCATTCTTTGAGTACTCGGGGTTTGACTTCCAAGACTTTGCCCTGTCACAAGAATCAATACCGAGTCCGGATGAGCAGCAGAGGAAGTACGCGTTTCCACCTCGCTTATACAGTAGTAGCATCGTGATTACTTATTATCTCTACTTAGGCTCTTGAAGGCCCTTTCAGGTGAGTCGATAAAAAAATAGAGCCTATTGCCATGTTGGACCTACTAATAATTGGCAGAGAAAGAAAAGGCAGAAAGAGACAAGAAAACCGAGAAGGATAAAAAAAATCTTGCAAATAATCGTAAAGCATCTCGGTCGTGATGTACACAAGTAACACAATGCGCATATATGCAGTGCATTCATCGTCGCTAACTCCAGGATTGCTTTTGCAAGCGTACGAAGGCGACTGATATAATTGAAGAAACCGTGAAAGCCGCGTGAGTCTCATGGTGCATACATTCCGATCGTAATTTGACTTGACTTTTCAGTGAGACGGAATATAACGCCTTCCTCTCCATATACACGGTACAAGAAGATAAAATTTATAATCTGTGGACGGAGATCCAAAGCGAGCAAGCAAAATTAGTGGTTCGTCCATTAAATCTTCTAGAAGGATGACACCCCTCATCCATGCTTTCTGGGATATCGTTAATGAGGAGCACAGGAGCAAAAAAGGCGGTCACCAGCACAGCATCTGCCCATTTCACTGCTTCATCCAACGCGAATTCTGCGTGCAATGGTACAGTATTTGAAATAAGATTGACTTTTATTTGATTTCTCTACATTGGCTGTGGTTCACAGAATCGCGAAAATTATTGACAGCCTAATTCCGCCTTCAGACGATTATGCATCTGGGACGAAATGATAATTGCATCGTGATATATTAAATAAACGTACTAGTTGTTCTGGGAGCGGTTGCGACTGGGCGAAATCGAGGATCCAAAATCTATTGTATACTGAATATATACGTATCCTTGAATTCCGACCTCATCGACCAGCGGTGAGCTGAGATAACGACTACGGAATACCCAACCGTAAATGTATCTCTGCTCATTAGTCTGAATATTTAGCTCTGACCGTACGACCCTAATTAGTTCCTTCTGAATGATCACGTATACTTATAACAAGTCATCGTGCGACTATGCTCTAGTAAATAATTGACCACCTCGCGACCTCGAATGACTAATGAGCAGAAATTATTAGAGGCTAGAGGGTGGGTGGACGAAAAAGAATACGGCAACCGAACAGGGTCTTAGTAAGAGTTGATGGGTTTGCTGATTTGAGCAAATCTCGACAACTATCCAGTATGATCATTAGGTTAAATATGGTACAGACTTGTAAAACACCCACATCGATTGGCCTCTGCAGCTTCTCCATTGCGCTAAATATGATGGAGCTGCAGGGGATAAAGTGCCCATTAACAATGGAGGCGGGAAGCTATAAAAAAAAAGGCGTACAAAAGGGAAAGAGAATACAGAGCAGAAGATGAGTCTGTTTGTTGTCACCCTGGAATAGATTACATACCCGCTAGAATGTAGAAAGGTGTCAATATTATCAGACACAACGCCAAAACTCAATTGATAGGTTCACGTAATCCCTGGAGATGGATGAAGAGGATGGGATGGGACGATCGGGGGTCTGCCATGAATGGACAAGTTCGCATACTCTCTGGAGATGGACAAAGGATGTGATAGGATGATCAGAAGAGGGATCTGCAATCAATCGACAAGTGGTTCACGTACTTCCTGGAGACGGACGAAGAGGATGAGATGGGATGATCAGACAACACATCTGCGATCAAATCGACACATTCATGTACCCTCTGGAGACGGACGAAGAGGATGGGTTGGGATGATCAGAAGAGGGGTCTGCAATCAATCGACAAGTTTACGTCCTTCCTGGAGATGGACGAAGAGGATGATTAGACAAGGCGTCTGCAATCAATCGACAAGTTCACGTTTATATCCTGGAGATGGACGAAGATGACGATCAGGCAAGACGTCTGCAATCAATTAACAAGTTCACATACATACTGGAGAGGATGATCAGACAACATCTGCAATTAATCGACGGGTAAGCTGGAGATGGACGAATCAGACAAGACGCCTGCAATCAATTGACGCGTTCACATACTCTCTGGATTCACATACTCTCTGGAGATGGATGAAGAGGATGATCAGACAAGACGTCTGCAATCAATTGACAAGTTCACGTACAAGCTGGAGGTAGATGAAGAAGTATGATCAGACAAGACATCTGCAATCAATTAACAAGTTCACATACAATCTAGAGATGGACGAAAAGGATAATCAGACAGAACACCTGCAGTCAATTGACAAGGTCACGTATTATCTGGAGATAGACAAAGAGGATGATCAGATAAGAAGTCTGCAATCAATTGACAAGTTCACGTACTCTCTGGAGACGGACAAAAAGGATGATCAGACAAGACGTCATTTGCAATCAATTGACAAGTTCACATACTTTCTGGAGATGGACGAAGAGGATGAGATGGGATGATCAGACGAGAAGTCTTCCGTCAATTGACACCTCAACGTACACTCTCGACAACTTGAAGCACAACATGGATGTTTCAGAACTCCGCAGCACCATCATCCCAGCTAGCCGGATGGTTTCGTTGGAACCGAAGTGTCTCTCACATCGCCGATAATTGATAATCACCCACGTTCAGCACTAGAAAAATATGTAAAAATCATTCTCACCCCGTGGCGCTGGGCGTGGCCTTCACCGCATTTCCCCTTGAAATAGCTCCTCAATGCATCATGGAGTCTCTGTCTTTTCCCGTCAGTACAGACGACGAACTGTAATACCAAAGGACGCACATTCGGCGACGAGCAAAGCTCCAGGGGAAACGTCATAGGAAGCCCAAATGCATTTATCACGGTCACTAAGGTTTCGTCACCATATCCAACGGATCGAGGCAGTCGCTTCTGCAGGGTCAAATAAGCAACCATACCCTCTGGAGTAATAAATGTTCCTTCATGGAACGCAATAACACTCCAGGGGGACCATTCGCACTTGCTGCATCAACTGCTGCCGCCTCTTCAGTCAACGGTGCTAAAAAGATTGACAAAATTCTATTAACTAGATTGTATAAACTATCTGAATCAAGATCAGCTTACGAAGACCTCCAGTGGCAAAATATTCCTCTAGATGTTGTTTGCTGGGGCTCATGCTAATAAAATCCAAAGCGTCAGGGACGAAAACTTCTAGCATAAAACACTTTTTCACAGACGTGACGATGACGGCTCCTTTGGATTTCACCCATAGGAAAATAATCTGTGTAGGAGATCTGCCAACTTGTGCAGCTTTCTCTACCGGTACGTCCATGGACTCCAGGGAAAGAAGTGATTGACCTAAACATAAGTTGAGTTCGATGTCGTTGATTACAGGCGAAATACGAACGCGAGGTTTCCATAAGCCTCAGTGACTATGCCGTGTTTGGAATGATAGTCCAAAAGAGATGCATGTGCGGCATGGTTATATAGGTACAAATGTGTCTGTCATGAAATCGGCTCGTTATTGGGTTCATATCGCAATGGGTGGAGAGTAAAAATGTGATACCTGATTGACAGATGGCTTAACATGAGCAATTCTGAGTAGTTTTTGAAGGTCTTCAACAGTGAAATCGCTAACGCCTATGCTCCTGTGATGGTTAGTAGTTTAAGAAAAGCCAATAGGATACACGAGAGAAGCCGTCAAACGCACCTAGTCAACCCCTGCTTGCACCGTTCGAATTCCCACCAGGTTCTCTCAAAGTCACCATTCTCAGTGTAACGAAGGCCAGTGAATTAAATACAAGTTGAGGTGCTTTATTTCCACTAAAATTTCCGAGTTTTCAGATGATGATGACGACGAAGGGGGAAGAAGGGGTAACTTTACCAGGTTGTCAAGTATCCATGGTGCCAATGTGAGTGCTGGGAGCGCTGGTCCTGGATGGGAGCCTTTGTGATGACAGTTGTGACTTGTAAGGTTCTGTTGAGCATTTTTAACATAAAGAGGAACCTCAATATGAATAGTAAGATTCACTAAGTAACTACATATATCTGTGCCCGTATATATACCAGAACAGGTTTCGTAGAAGATGAAAAGATATCATATATGATAAAGGATAAAGATAAAGAAAGAAGGAATAATAACCTGTGACGAGAACTAACTTACCCTCAGACTCATCGATGGTTAATGAATGATTTTCTAGTTACCAACTTGATAACTGCGTTTTCGCTGGCAACGATGCGCATGCCCAACTCTGAACTCATGCATAAATGACTATATGCGAACTTGTGCAACACAGGCTACATCAATACACCACAGATGTATTCTCTCAAGAAGAAAAGTGCAACCAGATGCATATAATTAATAAACAGAACCACAACCAGACTGTTGAGCATGCCATTCTCGACCCCACATTCAAAATTAAAAATGCCCTATCCTGGAAATAGTATTTGACGCCGACGTTGACGGACGAATCATCACCATGATCGATAAGATAACTTGCACTGCTTGCAACCTGACCCCGACATGTCCAACCAGCCACAGAAGCAGAAAAGGCGTTTTCTTCGGCCACCTGATGGTTGGAGATCTTTAATAAATTTAAGCCGCTCGCCATCGCCAAGTAATGCAGCCCAAACCGGGCCTAGCGCAAGTGTATCATCATCTGGAGTCTCTTCCCAGGCATTTCGTCCATCTTCCCCCATCTGCATCCAATCCGTGGACTATCCTGTCTCATCAACTCAGTCAGGCTCCAAGCATGACTCGGACCACCCCTCGTCTTATTTAGGTAGATCTCCGTCTCGAAGGTGCTGCGTTCAACGCTTTAACATTAACTCTCACTTAGCCAAGGACCATACCAAAACCATTTTGAATGGGGCCGTCGAATTGCTCAAGGTCATTGAGGAATCCTCAGGAATGTTCCCTCCCCTGAAATCGGTCGTTGCTGGTGTTGTCGCTTGCGCTGATCTGTACATGGTGAGTTATGTGGTACCGTTGACGTCAACCTTGGCCTTATTTCATGCATAGAAAACATCTGGCAACCACGATGAAATGGAACGGGTCTTAAAAAGCATTGATCGGTTGGCATCAGTGCTCGCGACAAAGTTGAGTGAATCCAAGGACCATAAGCAGTTGGATCAGATGATAAAGAATTTGTCCCAGTACGCTTCTCGTTTTGAAGCGCATTCACTAATACCTAATACTGGCGTCCACAGGTCACTAGAAGAAGAAGACAAGAAGATCAAGGCCATGCTCGAACGAGGATTTATTGTCAGATTGGCTAATAGCAGCGATGATGCAGGAGAGCTCGTTTCCTCGTGTCGAGCAATTAAAGATTCATTTGATGCATTCCACGTAAGTTGCTCATGATCTTTGGAACTACGTTTTATTGATTGCTCTCTAGGTTGAACTCACTCTATTGCTGGAAAGGAACACGCATGTCATCCTGAAGGTGTGTCGGATATCACTATTGATTGAGGACGGTATCGTTCTAATGACTATCGTAGCACGTAGTTTTCCAGTCCCTCCGTCTCTCTCATGACGCAGCTTTCAGTGCTGCTATCAACATCAACGTTTCACGGGGTCCGTGCACGGAGGGTACACGCGTCGACATCATTGAGCAGATCATGCGGTGGGCAAAGGAGAACGACCCTGAAAAAGCTCCGACAGTATATTGGCTCAACGGACTGGCCGGCTTGGGCAAGACCACAATCGCCTATACTATCTGCAAGTTGCTAGAGGAAGCCGACGTACCATTTACCTCCTTCTTCTGTTCACGTCAGCTTGACAGCAAGAACTCGAAGCTCCTCATCACGACACTCTGCCGCGACCTCGCCGAACTGTTTTCCTCATACGCATCTGAAGTTTTGCGTGCCCTGGAGCGCAACTCGAAGATCGTGAATGCAGACCTGCGTCGACAGATGGACGAACTCCTTGCAAAACCATGGCAGTCATCCCTTGCTCAGCGAGATTGCCTTCAAGTACCCGTGGTTGTCGTAGATGCTCTGGACGAGAGTGATCGTGGAACCGACTTTCTGCAAGAGCTGCTTCGCGTTGTTGAGTCTGGTAAACTGAGCGGAATCAAGTTTCTTGTGACGAGTCGACCAGATCCCAGGCTCGTTGACATGTGCAAGTCGTTCCCTGCGAATGCGGTTTGCAAGCTCCATGAGGTTGATACTACCAACGTCCAAAAGGACATTGAAAGATATCTCCGCGAGGCACTCCCAGATTTACAGGATGAGCCCGAGCTGGTAGACCTGGCGTGCCGTGCAGGAGGATTGTTCATCTATGCCACCACCGCCGTGAGATTCATATCTCCTCTTAATCCTCCTTTCTCAGCCAGCGAGAAGCGCTCCCAGCTGCGAAACATACTGAGCTCGTGGCCAACATTGGATGGATGGGGTGGACGATTGGTAGTGGACGAATTATACGAGCAAATCTTGGGAATTGCTTTTGGGGATGGTCGTGTCAGTCGAAAACGCTTGCAGATCCTCCATACAGTCCTCTGCACTCAAAGCAGGATCAACACGTCTGTTCTAGCTGACCTCAGTGATACAGATCAGGATACAGTCAAGACAGTCGTGGACTCCCTACATGCTGTCCTGTTCATCTCTTCCAAAGATAACTGTGTTTACTGGTACCATACTTCGTTTCCTGACTTTATTTTCACTCAAGTACGAGCGAAGTTCAGGATTTCCCGCCAACCAAACTATCCAAGCTGCGAGATCGATGTATTCTGCGATGTGTCTGCTCATCACGCCGTCCAGGCCCGTCAGTGCTTCTCCATTATGCAGAAATTGCTACATTTCAACATGTGCGACCTTGACTCGTCATACATCTTTGATTCCGATGTGCCTGAGCTCAGTGATCGGAGGCACAAAAAGCTCACTCCTACTCTACGATACGCTTCACGGCAGTGGGCTAGGCACCTATTACGAGCAGCACCTGCAGAGAACGACACCAATGACCTACTCCTCTGCCTCAACGAGTTTATGTGTGACAAACTACTATTCTGGATTGAAGCCATGAATCTCATTAACGCCAAATCTGATTGTTCGCAGTTGTTGAGGGATGCTGAAAACTGGGTCAAGAAGGTAAGAAATATGTTGCCTATCGTGAAACAGAACTTATCTCAAAGCTATATCCCAGGGAAAGCAACATCCAGACCTGCTGAGGTACTTAACAGATGCTGCAAATTTCTCGACCTTTTTTGCAGGTAGTCCTGCATCGAAATCAACTCCGCATTTGTACATTTCAGCGTTGTTAACATGGTCTCAAGATTCATCAGTCTGTACACATTGGAGGCCCCGGTTTACATTTATGCCATCAATTTCACTGCCCAGGGGTACTATCACGGTATCATTACTGACTATGACTACTATTACTCAAATCCTCTGCATCGCATTCTCGCCTGACGGCAACCAAATTACCTCTGGGTCCAGTGACCAGTCGGTACGGGTGTGGGATGCAAAGACAGGCGAGCAGCTGAGGGAGTTGCAAGGTCACACTAAGGGGGTCAGCTCGGTTGCATTCTCGCCTGACAGCAACCAAATCGTCTCTGGGTCTGATGACCAGTCGGTGCGGGTGTGGGATGCAAAGACGGGCAAGCAGCTGAGGGAGTTGCAAGGTCACACCGATGAGGTCTACTCGGTCGCATTTTCGCCTGACGGCGACAAAATTGTCTCTGGTTCTCAGGACCAGTCAGTGCGGGCGTGGGATGCGAAGACAGGCGAGCAGTTGAAGGAGCTGCAAGGTCACACCGAGCAGGTCAACTCCGTCGCATTCTCACCTGACAGCAACCAAATCGTCTCTGGGTCTGATGACCAGTCGGTGCGGGTGTGGGATGCAAAGACAGGCAAACAGCTGAGGGAGCTGCGAGGTGACAATGGGGAGGTCACCTCGGTTGCATTCTCGCCCGACAGCAACCAAATCGTCTCTGGGTCATACCAGTCGATATGGGTGTGGGATGCAAAGACGGGTGAGCAGTTGAGGGAGTTGGAAGGTCATACCGGATGGGTCAACTCGGTTGCGTTCTCGCCTGATGGCAACAAAATCGTCTCTGGGTCTAATGACCACTCAGTGCGGGTGTGGGACGTGAAAATGGGCAAGCAGCTCATGGAGCTGAAAGGTCACACCAATTATGTCACCTCGGTCGCGTTCTCACCTGATGGCAACCAAATTATCTCTGGTTCAGAAGATTTGTCAGTGCAGGTGTGGGATGTGAAGATGGACGAGCAGCTGAGGCCTGGGGAGTTGCAAGGTCACACCGATGAGGTCGGGTCCGTCTTGTTCCTGCCTGACGGCAACCAAATCATCTCTGGGTCTGATGACCAGTCGGTGCGGGTGTGGGATGCAAAGACGGGCGAGCAGCTGAGGGAGCTGCAAGGTGACACCGAGGAGATCTACTCAGTCGCATTCTCACCTGATAGCAACCAAATCATTTCTGGGTCTGGTGACCAGTCGGTGTGGGTGTGGGATGCAAGGACAGGCAAGCAGCTGAGGGAGTTGCAAGGTCACACTGAGGGGGTCAACTCGGTCACATTCTCGCCTGACAGCAACCAAGTCATCTCTGGGTCTGATGACCAGTCGGTGCGGGTGTGGGATGCAAAGACGGGTGAGCAGCTGAGGGAGTTGCAAGGTCACACCGATGAGGTCAACTCAGTCGCATTTTCGCCTGACAGCAACCAAATCATCTCTGGGTCTAGTGACCAGTCAGTGCGAGTGTGGGATGCGAAGACGGGTGAGCAGCTGAGGGAGTTGCAAGGTCACACTGATGAGGTCTACTCGGTCGCATTTTCGCCTGACAGCAACCAAATCATCTCTGGCTCTGGTGACCAGTCAGTGCGGGTGTGGGATTCAAAGACGGGCAAGCAGCTGAGGGAGTTGCAAGGTCACACCGGTGAGGTCTACTCGGTTGCATTTTCGCCTGACAGCAACAAAATTGTCTCTGGTTCTCAGGACCAGTCAGTGCGAGTGTGGGATGCGAAGACGGGCGAGCAGCTGAGGGAGCTGCAAGGTCATGCTGGGGCGGTGTTCTCGGTCGCGTTCTCACCGGACAGCAACCAAATCGTCTCTGGTTCTATCGACCAATCAGTGCGGGTATGGGATGCAAAGATGGGCGAGCAGCCTCAAGGTCACACCAGCTGCATCAACTCAGCTGTGGTCTCACCTCATACCAACGAGATCGTGTCCCATTCTGAGGACCAGTCAGCACACGAGTTGGCCAACTTAGGTCTTGATGCTTCATGGGTCATGGATAAAGATGGCTGGATCCTGTCTGACGCCAAACGGCTCATTTGGATTCCGCCAGCTGTTCGCAATGTCCTGCATCATCCACACAACATCCTCATTATATCTCAGCATGGCTCTGCAACAATTTCTTTTAGGAATAGCAAATTAGGACCCTCATGGCATGAATGTTTTATTCGTTAGGTGCTTGCTACTTGTAGCACTAGCGACTCGTCGGAAACTCATTTTTTGTAAAATGCAAGTAAACTTTCTCACCACTCATGTGCTTCTTTGCTGTTGTTGCATATTATCGCGAACGTTCTCTCGTCATGCCAGGTGCAGAAGGAAAACCCCTTAGAACCCCTTGTAACCAGACGTCAAGATGAAAGCGCACGGGACCAACGCGGGGCAAAGGAGCAAGCGTAGCCTGCTTGCGAGCTCTGTTGACACCAGGTGGTTACCAGCACACTGCGAGCGCGATGCCTCGTTCCAGCCATGGATCAAGAGAATCACAAACTTGAAGGACAGTGAGTTTTTCTACTATTGTGTTCATCGACTCTTTATTGATCAGACATATACTCAAAGCACATTCCTGGTCGTATGATAACGCAAGTATATACACTATCATGCGTCTTCCTTCGAAGAAGGAGAAGTGGATGAAGAAGCAAATTGTCGATGGAGTTGAGGGAGAGGTGGAAGTCGACGAGCCCCTCAAGCGTCTCTTCCCCTTCCCCGCTCAACACGACCGTGATTTAGTCGTAACGATTCCCTCTCATGAGCTTTCAAGCCTTCTCACCCACGACCCCCTTACTCTCGTCACCCATCGCTCTGTTTACACCTCAGGCAGCAACTTCCTTTCTTATTCAAGGACTACTGTTTGTGATGATGGAAATAGGCCTGAGAGGCCTGCCTCCTACAGAGGTACGCAGCTTCTTCTCCTAATAACAGCACGCTGACGATACGTCACCTCCCGCAGCCGCCCCTGCTAAATCCGTTTCAGGTAGGTATATCCGAGTCCATTGATCTAAAAGAATACATTTTCTTCAGAAGCCCTCGGCCCACTGTCCAGCGGTTTGACCTCCTCGTACCCACCGTGGGTAGCCTAGCCTAACACGCCACTGGCAGCCTTTCATTTTTTTTTGTTTTGACCGCGACATGACGTCTGGAAGCCGAAACCGTCAAACCGTCTCGCACATCGTCAACCAGTATTTAAGGGAAATAGTTTTCATTGGTCTCTCAACGTAAACAACCAAGCAAACTGAGCAAAAACCATTTACAAACCCAAAAACCGGAAACGCGCTCAGGGAGCAAGGTACGGAAACCCTAAGAAACAGACGTCTCCAATTTTAACTTTGCACCTTCCAAGATGGAGGGCATGGATGCGACTCCGCAATATCCAACAGTCCCAGCTTGATGCGAGAATATAATGCGATGACACAGATTCATGAATTCTCTCAAGGATACTTACATGGAAAATGCGGAGTGTACAAGGTCAATTCGTCGTTCATGCCATATCCATTACTTTAACATGATATCAAGGATATATAATAAAAAGTGCGCAACATGCAGGGCCAATAATTTATTCATGTCAAATGATGTCATACGCATCCACGGCTTGGCGAAGATCAATAAAAGCGAAACGAGTCCACGCCAACAAGTATAAATATATATATGGCTGATCCACCAGGAATTAATCAGAATCATAAGGACCACTGTTCATACAAAACAATTAGCGAGAAAGGAAAATATTAACTAGAATAGCCTCACCGCCGTGATTTCTTGCTGAAGAACGGTATGTGCATGAACCTTTTTTCGCCTTTCAGCGCCTTGCTGAACTTCTTTTCAATACCTTTGAGTTCCGCTTCCAATTTACGAGCGAGCCGCAGCTTTCCCTCGTTTCGAGCTTGTTGAGCTTGAGAGCGAATGGTATCTCGCCGTTGCGCTAGGTGCTTTTGCAGGTCCGAGTGTAAATCTGGTTGTGTTGTATTGAACGCTCCATCGGCTTCTTGTCGTTTGAGAAAAGTATCGATAATTTCCCAAGCCGATTTCGGGGAGTTTTTGGATTGAGCAGTCGTAGCGCCATCATCCACCATCGTCTTCCAGTAGCGCTCGAGGAGTTCTTTCTCGTGCTGAAAACATTCTTCCCGCCTGTCTCTCAGAGCAGGAGAGTACACCTTATCCCACATAGTAGTTACGAGCAATACTTTTTTCATAGCTTGTTGACCACACAACTCGGCAAACATATGAAGACCGGTGTGAGGACTTCCAGCTATGGTGGTGCCCGTGATTTGGTGCATGTATACGACCCCAGCCAGTTTCATTGGTTTTTCATATCTTAACAAAGTCATCCTCAAAGACCAACGGAAAAGAAGGCACGACTTACGATGTCCGAAGCCAATTTGTAACCATTTCAAGTATCTCCACGTCGGATTTGTCGGATCCAGTAGTTACGAACCCGGGAGTATCCACGAGGACGAGTCGATCTCCGTATGTTGGGTGATTGGACACTTTGACGGCACGAACCTCAGCCGTGCATGACTGCAAGCCAACGCCTGCGCGACGGCCAGGTTGGTCAGTAAGGATGTCCACAAACTTTTAAAACAGGTGAAAAACACGGAGAGTAGTCTATAAACATATCGCGCACATTGCTCTTTCCAGATCCGGGGTGACCCAAGAACCTGTAAAACTGTCGTCAGCAATATGCCATTGTTCGACACGAAGAGTCCATACACAATGATGATATCGGTATCCAAAGGCTTTGCAGTCTTTTTAATATCTTCTGTTACTGTTGAAACTGGCATAGCAAAACAGATTTACACAGTACGATGGTTTATAATTGAAGATGGGAGTGGATGATCGTTAGAGAGAGGTGGTTGCAGCCTCAGAGGAGTGATGATAGGCTTATAACTCGTTGCAGACTGCCTAAGAGGAGCTGGACCAGAAAACATGTGGAGGCTGGCAGGATTAAAGCCACAGCATTCGCAACAAGTTTCATTATCACGATTATCTGTAGATCGACACACAACAGTGACAATGTTGCATCAAATCATATGCCGGAGCTCGGCGTTCAAATGATTTTGACAGTCCGATGGATCTGCTGGTAGGTGCTGGTTAGGTCCGGGTTGGGTTGGAACTTGGTTACATAGGACCCAGGTTAACCTTAGCGTTAGTTAGCGTTGGATAAGGACATGTATCCCTACACTCGGGAGCGCGCTCTTGAGTAACTAATAACCGTATGGGTATTTGTTGTTTAAACTCAGCCTGCTGGGGGCCGCGCGACTTCCCCTTTTGGAGAGTGTCTCTTTCTTTTCCACGAATTAAGCTTTTGACACTCAAGGTAGAGAAACACTTAATGTAAGTTACATTTCAAATGGGCTGAGATGAAAATATTAGGTTCGAGCTGGGCGTCTAGATCTTTGCCACAAGCCTCCCCTTGTTTCAATTAGAAACATGCGGTTGAAGCCTTGCACATCATCGATCACATTAATTGGGCGATCATCGGGGACTCGGACTCAGTACTCTCAGGCATTCATCGCTATTATCTTTCCGGCCGTGCTCTCGACTCCATCTGGCCATACTGTTACTTCAGAATGTCGGTAAAACCATCAGGCCGTACGCTTCCAGCCAATCGTACCGAAATCTGCTGTGCAAGCTGTTCAATTCAAAGGTTTGCTTGAAGGGTGCAAAAAACGAACCAAATTCCATTGGCTATAGTACGGACGGGCTATTACCGTCGCCATTCCTTCCGAGTCGAAGCCTATCGCGCGCACAAGTAGCATTCTTGTTTCAGCATCATCACTGGCTCCCTCTCCTTTATGTTATCCCGTCATTCCTCGTCTAGTTCTAATCCTAGCCAGCCAACTCAAGTACATCAGGCTCTTCCCATAATCGTCAGCGAATTCCTCGTTTTCGTTGTTTTTCTTTTGTTCTTGCTGCGTGGTCAATTATTTAAGCCTGTACAACCACTACACCGTAAACTCACTGCATCATCACCGCTATCTCAGGCTGCAAGGGATATATATCTTCTGTTGCTTTCAAGTGTCTTTGATAGTCTACTCCCACTATACGGAACAATCGATTGGCAGCAGCGTACATTGCTGTCCAGATCGTACGCTAGTGTCAAACGGTACGGTTCATTTTACCGTGATCTCCTCTAATTATAGATACCAGGGCCAACCGTGCATCATGCTGATTTCCATCAAACCCGTCTACTATAGGCAGAAAATCTTTGCATACCCAAAACCCAGCAGCAACCAAGGCAAGGCCAGGAAAGCAATGAAACAAGTAAGCAACCATACCCTCCGGATTAATAAATGTTCCTTCATGGAACATAATAACACTCCGGGGGGACCCTTCGCACCAGCTGCATCAATTGCTGCCACCTCCTCTTCGGTCAATGGTGCTATAAAAGATTGACAAATCGTATCAACTAGATTTGTATAAACTATCTGAATCAAAATCGACTTACGAAGGTCTCCAGTGGCAAAATATTCTTCTAGATGTTGTTTGCTAGAGCTCGTGCTAGAAAAAAATCCAAAATGTCAGGACGGAAACTAGCACATAAAACACTTTTCCACAGACGTGACGATGACGGCTCCTTTGGCTTTCACCCATAGGAAAATAACCTGTGTAGGAGATATACCAAGGCGTTGTGCAGCTTTCTCTACCGGTACGTCCACGGGGCCTCCAGGGAAAGAAGTGATTGACCTAAACATTAAGTTGAGTTCAATGCCGTTGATTATAGGGTGGCGAAATACGAACGCGAGGCTTCCATATGCCTCAGTGACTATGCCGTGTTTAGAATGATAGTCCAAAAGAGATGCATGTGCGGCATGGCTATATGGGTGCAAATGTATCTGTCATGAAATCAACCTCGCTATTGAGTTCATATCGCAATGGGTTAGGCAGTGAAAAAGGGATACCTGATTGACAGCTGGCTTAATATGAGCAATTTTGAGTAGTTTTTGCAATTCTTCAATATTGAAATTGCTAACGCCGATGCTCCTGAGATAGTAGTTTAACAAAAAAACCAACAGGATACACGAAGAGAAGCCGTTAAACGCACTTGGTCAATCCCTCCTGTTTGCACCGTTCGAATTCCCGCCAGGTTCTCTCAAAGTCGCCATTCTCAGTGTATGCAGGCCAATGGATTAAATACAAGTCGAGGTACTTTATTTCCAGCTAAAATGGAGCAAAAAAAAAGATGTTCAATGAAATTTATTCACTTAGGAAAAGATGAAGTCCGTGGCACCTTGTTCAGACTTGTCCGTATCCCATCTGCGACGCTGCCACCCTCATACTTGGTTGTAATAAACAAGTCTGACCTGTCCAATCCACTCTCCCGGATGGCGATAGCGACACCTCGTTCATTTCCGTACCCTTCGTAGCAAAAGATAAGCTCAAATTTCTGGTCTAGAACAAGATTTCAAATCACCTTTAGCAGTGTCAATATGGGAGAACCCGGCGTCTAAAGCCAGTTCAATGTATTCATGGATATCTCTGCCTTTATTCACGCTCCCGGTTCCATAAGCGATGGATGGAATCTAGGATAATTTTCAGTTATCATATTCTTTCTGCGGATAATGTGCTCTCTCTCACCTTGTTCCCATCATTGAGTTCTTTATCATAGAATGGCATGACTGTGGACTTGGACGAACCAAGGTGCGATGGTGAGAAGGGTACTTGAAGACGATTACATACATGAGACGAACATTCAACAGACAGAACTGTCAGAACATGATTGGGTGCCGAATAAGCCAAAAAAAGCCTAAGTTATACATACTGGTTTCCAGGGGGGTTCCAAGTTTTGGTCAAAAAATTGTTCGAAGCTAAGACTCTAAAAACTTGATGAGGGGATTAATCGATTGGGCCCTAGGCTCGCGGGTGCCTCTTTGCAGGCCTGGGTTTTGACTGTAAACTAAAAACGCGCAATGACATAATGCATGATGTATGCGGTACAAGTTGGTCTATAATCAATCAGTATTAATCAGTGATCATAGAACTTGAAAAGCTCGTGAAAAGCAATCATCAACAATCAACCAATCGCAACTGGAGTGAATTGATCCGACTTTCGATATCAAACGATATGGCGCAATCAATCATTATAAATACCAATAACAAGCAATGCTGACTGACGTGCATCATCTCCGCCAAACCCGTCCTCTAAATCTAGATCTAGGCAGTAAATCTTTGCATACCAATAACCCAGTAATAACCAAGCAAGGCAAAGAAAGCAAGGGAACTAGTAAGCAACCATGTCCTCCGGACCAATAAACGTTCCTTCGTGGAACGCAATGTAACTGGGGGACCCTTCGCACCAGCTGCATCAATCGCTGCCACCTCCTCTTCGGTCAACGGCGCTAAAAGATTAACTCTATTAACTGGGTTGTATAAACTTTCTGAATCAAAGTCAACTTACGAAGATCTCCAGCGGCAAAATATTCCTCTAAGTGTTGTTTGCTAGAGCTCGTGCTAATAAAATAAAATCCAAACGTCAGGACGGAAACTAGCATAAAACACTTTTCACAGACGTGACGATGACGGCTCCTTTGGCTTTCACCCATAAGAAAATAACCTGTGTAGGAGATATACCAAGGCGTTGTGCAGCTTTCTCTACTGGTACGTCCACGGGACCTCCAGGGAAAGAAGTGATTGACCTAAACATACTAAGGTTGAGTTCGATGTCGTTGATTAAAGTGGCGAAATACGAACGCAAGGCTTCCATAAGCTTCAGTGACTATCCCGTGTTTAGAATGATAGTCCAAAAGAGGTGCATTTTCGGCATGGTTATATGGGTGCAAACGAATCTGTCCATGAAATTAATTCTTCATTGCACTCATATCCCGATGGGCGGGTAGTGAAGAGGGATTACCTGATTGACAGCTGGTTTAATATGAGCAATTTTGAGTAGATTTTGCAGGTCTTCAACAGTGAAGTTGCTAACACCGATGCTCCTGAAACCATAGCTCAATGAAAGCCCACAGGGAAGCCATCAAACGTACTTAGTCAACCCCTCCTGCTTGCACCCTTCAAATTTCCGCCATATACCCTCAAAGTCACCATTTTCAATGACTCTAGGCGTGTGGATTAGATACAAGTCGAGCTGCTTTATTTCTATCTAAATAAGGCGAAAATATTCAATTTGAGATTAATTATGGGAAGATAAAGTCGGTACGAACCTTCTTCAGACTTGACCGTATCGCGTCTTCGACGCTGCCGAGACCCCCATACTTGGTTGTAATAAACAAGTCTGACCTGTCCAATCCACTCTCCCGGATGGCGATAGCGACGCCTTGTTCGTTTCCGTACCCTTTGCAGCAAAAGATAAGCTTAGACTTCTGGTTTGGGACAAAGTTTCGACTCACATTGAGCAGTGTCGATATGGGAGAACCCAGTGTCTAAAGCCAGTTCGATATATTCATGAATATCGTTGCCTTTATTCACGCTCCCGGTTCCATAAGCGATGGATGGAATCTAAGGTAGGTTCAGTGATCATGTTTTGTAGGATAAGCAGCCTCACCTTATTCCCATCGTTAAGCTCTTTATCATAGAACGGCATAACAATGGACTTGGAACGGACCAAGGTGCAGTTGGTGGTGAGAACAACACTTGAAGGAGCTTACATGAGACTAGGTGACGCCGGCTATCATGTTCCGAGCTCAAAAGTAGCTCTCCAATCTCCAATGTTTCTCACATGCCTTCATCACATTGGTTGGAAAAGAAGGTTGATTGATATGTCATTTTCGACACCATAATGGATGGAATCTATAGGATAGTTTCAGTATCGTATATTTACCTCGGACGGACCAAGGGTGAGAAAGCTCTTACTGATGTCAAAATCAGCCACACAACAAAGGGTGTGACCGAACCCTCAACGGTAGAATGAGAGACTTTTAGACATTCTTTGAACTCTCAGACTATCTTCTTTAGTTCATTATGTCGACTTTCCGATTTACTTCAGCTGAATCTTCTGGTACCGTCGTTGCGGTAGTCAGGAAACGTGGACGTTGTGATTCAGATCCACAAGGTCGTCGTCCAGAGAAGATGTACAAAGGATATGAAGATACTGACACAAATACAGAGATGGAAGGCTTGATGTGTTCGTCATTGGCATCGTCTTCCTCTGGCTCATGCGCTTCTGGGCATCCGATACTGGAAATCGGCGGATCGCTGCAGAACTACCACCGTTCGTGGAAGCGGGATGAAGAGTTTTACTTGGAGGATGGTAGCTGCGTCTTGCTAGTGGGGGATATTCTGTTCAATGTACGTCACTAATTCTTACTCCTGATATCTAGAGACTAATATAATTGACGGTACTAGGTCCATCGTTCGATTTTGAGCAAAGATTCATCGAGTTTCAAATCCATGCTCTCTCTGCCTCAAGGGGATCTTGTAACTGAAGGACAATCAGAAGATAAACCGATTGTCCTTTCAGGTGACACTCCCGAAGAGTTTCGTCATTTCCTATGGGCTCTATATGCCTTGTTCGTCCGCCTCCATCACACACTTCACTACATGTTTGATTGAGGATAATTCTAGACCATGGGAGCTCAAGATCATCACCTCTCCAGATGCTAACCTCGTGTATCTTATCGACATCGCCAGAGTGGCCAACAAATACTCTTTCAAATCGATGGAAACATGGTCACTCGATGTCATCCAGGAATATGTCAACCGACAACCCTCTCCGATCCTCGGCTCCAGTCAGCTACCACACTCACTTCATCCTCTCCATTCCTCTATAGGCCAACCAACCATCAAACCCCATGAGCCGGTCGACACGGCAGACCAACTCACCCGGCTTATTCGACTCGCTCAACTCTGCCACCACGAACGCTTACTGAGCACTATGATCGGGCTCCTTCGCCAACTCATGTCTTCATCTATCCAATACGCCTATCTTGCTATGACTTTATCCGATGAACTTGATCTCCGCGCTTTGAGGGGCGCCGCCTACTTGGAAGTGATGCAAAAAGCAGACGTGGTGCAGAAAGTTAATGTAGATCTCCTCAGCAATAATCCACCAACCAATCCCACTACTGGCAACACCATCGTTTCTCCAAAGTCGGCGGAACGTCTCTTTATCACACGAGCACAGCAACATCGACTTCTCGCAGGGTACTACCGACTCACCTCCACATGGGACAAACTTCGCTTGACTCCATTACCGTTTGAGCACGCCCACTCCTGCGGTGCAACTTGGCATCAACAAGGTTGCACACAGTCTTGGCTCGAATTTTGGAAGGAGAAAACTAGGAGCGACACTGTGATGAGTCTCGGACAGGCAGATGTTCTCGGTCGGCTGAAGTTGGTACAGAAGGACTACGATCGTTGGGGCAGCGCGACGTACATGCATCATGATTGTAGGATGAATGCGAAGAAGGCTATTGGAGAAATGATTAAGAAGGTAGAGGACGCCCTATCGGATTACTTTTCTGAACCTGGAGATGATGATTGAGATTCGATGGTATCGTTTTTACTTCTTTTTTCACCGACAATGTCAATACCGTGATACTGTAAGTTTAGTGATGCCAAAGTTCGGTTCCGAACTGGCGCAAGAACTGAGAACCGAAAGAACTGAACTGTTCAGCTTCAGTTCAGTTCAGTCCAAGGATTTTGGACTGTTGGTCTGGTTCTCGGTTCTCAGATTTCTAATATTTTGAGAACCAGGTTTGAACTGGTTTGAACTGAACTTCCTGACATTATTTTTCTCTAAATTTTCCATAGTGAATTGATTTTATAAATTGTAATCTATGAAATATTGTTACTAGGTGTTGGGCCTGATGTTTTGGGAGTCACTCCTGGAAGCCAACAATTCTGCAGGATGCAGAATCAATGCAAAATGTAATGCAGGATCATAAAAATCTGCAATTCTTAAATAATTCTGCTGAGATGCAAAAAACAATTAAAATCCATCCAGATTTTGAAATTCTGCCTGAATTTTACTTTTGGTAAATTTTTTACCTTTGCATGAATTCTGCAACAATTACAATGCAATTAGAATGTAAAATTCTACCTTAATCTTCACAAGATGCAGAATTTATCAAGGATGATAAATTCTCAATAGATTTAACAAACTGCAAAATGTTGTCAGAATTCATTATCCTGTATTTTGCAGAATCAATTATGTAGTGGGGTGCAAAATGCAGAATAATGAATTCTGCAAGAATTCTGACAACATTTTGCAGTTTGTTAAATCTATTGAGAATTTATCATCCTTGATAAATTCTGCATCTTGTGAAGATTAAGGTAGAATTTTACATTCTAATTGCATTGTAATTGTTGCAGAATTCATGCAAAGGTAAAAATTTTACCAAAAGTAAAATTCAGGCAGAATTTCAAAATCTGGATGGATTTTAATTGTTTTTTGCATCTCAGCAGAATTATTTAAGAATTAATTATTTTGCTAAATGCAGATTTTTATGATCCTGCATTACATTTTGCATCGATTCTGCATCCTGCAGAATTGGTGGCTTCCAGGAGTGAGTTGGAGTTTGAACATTTACTGCTTAGCAATGTCAACAAAGACAATTGACAATGATGCCAGCAATGCCAACACTCAACATCAACAACATGCCAGTGATTAGTGTTTGAAGGTCTTGTTACGAGACCGGAAAAAGACTGTAACCAGACCAGTGGTCCAGTCTTTTGATTTTTGAGAATCAAAGACCAAAAAAAGACTGGTCTCGATTAACCGGTCTTTCGCGATTGAAACCGGTCTAAACCAACAAAAGGGTAGCCCTAATTTACCCCTTTCCAACGAGCCCAGAATCATAAAAATCCAATAAGAACTGGCTGAGAAATAAATAGATCTGTAAAATAGTCTAAAATATTCGCTAAAATAAGACATTTTACTAATATTACTGTAGAAAATCCAAATCTTAACGGAATTTAACGTTCTTAGGCTTGTTCGGAAGCTATTATTTAATTGAACAACCGTTTTTGATACAAAAATATATATTTGTCAGCAGAAGACCAGTTACAGACTGATTAAGACCAGTTAGGACCAGGACCAGTCCTAGGACCAAAAAAAACCAATGTAAACTGGTCTGAAGCGGTCCAGTCCGGTCTTTTGAGGTCCTAGGACCAAGGTGGACTGGTTACGGTCTCAGTTAAAGGCCCTGAGGGTCAAAAGACCAGACCGTACTAGACTTTTAAACACTATTAATGATTACTGGGAGTTATTTTTAGTAAGTATTTTATTTCTATGATGATGAGTCAGATGATGACACCCCTTCCTTAGTCTAAAACAACAGTGGCAATGAGCCACACAAGCCACACCATCTCACCAGCCAGTATAGTTAGAATGTATGGTCAAAGACCGAGACACGAAAATGCATTATGTACGGTTGTAGTCCGAACAGCAGAGTAAGCTCATGGCTGGGATATGTCCATTATAGACTGGTGAGCTGATGACCTCCACCAAGGCAGTTGGATGGGTGGACCCACCAGCCAGGGCCAGCTACCCTTTCTGAACCAAAAAATAATGTTGGAACTGAATGGAGAAGCCAATTGGGACTGAGTAGACATCTGACCAGAAAAAAAACTGGGGTACCTGATCTGGACCAAATAGGCACCACCAGCCAGACAATATTCTGAGGGATCGTGTCTGGACCAAATGTGTGGCCCGGTCCAGACAAAATGGGCAGCAATATATTGTTGGGTATTGGCCTAGGATGGAATGGGTAGCCTGCCAGGAAATATTCTGGGGATTGGGTCTGGACCAAATGGGTGGCCTGGTCCAGACTCCAGACAAAATGGGTAGCCATATATTGTTGGGTATTGGCCTGGGATGGAATGGGTGGCCTGCCAGAAAATATTCTGGGGATGGGGTCTGGACCAAATGGGTGGCCTGGTCCAGACAAAATGGGTAGCCATATATTGTTGGGTATTGGCCTGGGATGGAATGGGTGGCCTGCCAGAGAATAGTCTGGGGATGGGGTCTGGACCAAAATGGGCAGAAATATATTGTTGGGTATTTGGCCCAGGATGGAATGGGTAGCCTGCCAGAAAATATTCTGAGGATTGGGTCTGGACCAAATGGGTAGCAGTATATTGTTGGGTACCAGCCAAGGATGGGATGGGTAGCCTGCCAGAAAATATTCTGGGGATCAGGTCTGGACCAAATGGGTGGCCCACATCAGAAAAAAATAACCTTGGCCTGGCTGGCTCTGGCTGCCCTGGCTAGCCCTGGCCAGCCCTGAACATCTCTGGCTAGGTTTAAAAATCTGAAAAAAATATAACAAATCACAGAAATATTTATAGCACCCAATTCCAAAAAAAGTACACAATTACATAAGACAGATGCTGAGATATTAAAGATATTAAAATATTTTAATATCTTTAATATCTCAGCATCTGTCTTATGTAATTGTGTACTTTTTTTGGAATTGGGTGCTATAAATATTTCTGTGATTTGTTATATTTTTTTCAGATTTTTAAACCTAGCCAGAGATGTTCAGGGCTGGCCAGGGCTAGCCAGGCCAAGGTTATTTTTTTCTGATGCAGTCCAGACAAAATGGGTAGCCATATATTGTTGGGTATCAGCCTGGGATGGAATGGGTGGCCTGCCGGAAAATAGTCTGGGGATGGGGTCTAGACCAAATGGGTGGCCCGGTCCAGACAAAATGGGTAGCCATATATTATTGGGTATCAGCCTTAAATAGGTTCATTGCATAACTTTGCATAACTGTGACTAGAGTTACTATAACTACTTTTGCTGTTTTTAGCACTTAGTTTTTCATATCTCCTTGCTCAGTCCATAGATATTTCCAGTTATTTTTGGATCATCTTCTGTATGCTTTACTAATCCTTTGTATCCATTCAGATAATTTCTATCTCATTCTGTTTTGTCATGGTAGGGCAATTTCGCTTTTTCAGACATACCTACTCCCTTCCCATATATCATATCCACAGGCTATCTCACAGCTATCTTGCACTAACACATCAACATAAAGGAACTATTTAATATATAAATCAACACTTATATATAATAGATACAGATTATTGGTATGTAGGGAATGCTAGTACTATTGATTAAGATACCACACCTCCCCCACTTTATACCCTATGATTTATTGAAAGTGCTCCAAATATGAGTACAGTCGAACCTGTTATAACCCATACCCCTCGGTGGATGGCTCAGGCTATGGGTTATTACAGGTTATGGGTTTGGAGAGGTATGCTAAAAATAGGCTCGAAAAATCACCAAAAAATTGGTAAAATTGATTAAAATATTAGGACTAGTGATTTGTACTATATATGTTGCTAATTGACTGTAGGCTAAAATAACAAAGGAAACCTATGATTTTTGAAAAAAATCAGTTACAAGAGTGGGCCTCATACTCGGGAGCTGCTGGCTGATCTGGTTTCTTTTTAGGTGCTTTGGTTTCCTTCTTGTACTCGGAACCTTTACAACAGAAGTCAGTGATGTGCCTCGCTCTGACAAAAAAAAAGCTGTACGTTTCCATTTCTTTCCTGTGGCCTTCACAAGATCACCTGCCCACTCTCTCAGTGTCTTGACAATAGCCTTCCCCTTTTCGTCTAGCTGGTCAAACCCCCGGTCATAGTCAGAAGCTGATTCCAATGTCTCGAGAATGCACTGTTCATCAATGGTGTTTGCTTTGTGGTCCAACCACTGCTCATCCACTGATGAAATGGTCTCCTTCCAAGCTAGCTTTGTATTTAGCTCATCTCTACGAGCCTTGATTGTCTTCGTAAATTTAGCAAAGCCTTTCTTAAGAATATCGAGCGGCTTTGGAGCCATAGAAGTGAGAAATTTGAGACAACAACGTGAACAAATTAATTTTTGAGGTGGCAGCTGGCAGGAGTGGCGCATCACTTGGCCAGGACTAGTCTTATATGGTCTTATATAGGGTCAAACCTATGGGTTTTTCCAGCAGAGGGGTATGGGTTATGGGTTATGGCAGACCTATGGGTTATGTTATGCATTTCCCCGCCCACCAAGTTGGTGGACTGGCTGAGCTATGGGATATTACAGGTTATGGGTTTTCACAGGTATGGGTTATAACAGGTTCGACTGTACATATATACACTAACATACCTTTATACTACCATTTTATCTAAAAATATTAGCACATTTCATTCTACAGCCTCCATAGGGAAGGGTATGGTCCTTGGGGAATGTTACATTCCGTTATATGTTACTCTGGTCCAGCTCCATCGGAGTTGTCTCCGGTAGTCTGTACTCTGTTCCAGTACTTTCCCTTGTCTCCAGATCTACTCCCCCTACATCCAACTCCAAGACTTCTCAGTATCATTCTGGCTCTTCCGACGTTACTCCACACTCATTACCACATCTTCACCACAACCACTATTTTTTTGTCATCACTTTCCCACTATCAGTCAACACACCTGCTATGGATTATTCACCCAAGAATGCAGGACCTTCTGGGAGCAGAACCCAGCACTTTATATTTATCCTTTATATTTTGGTTGCTATTCCTTTATTATTTAAGTACTTGAAACTTGTATGTTTTCCTCAGTTGGAATATCGGCTTAGTTTCCTCCTCTTGTTTGTCCTCTAAGTCACTGAGGTCTTCCGTCTTTCCATTCTCTTCTGTTTTGGAAATCAGGACATTATAGGAGCTGGGTGGCACAGCACATACACTGAGGCCAAAGTCCTTTCCGTTACTTGTTCCGGTTCCATTCCGTCTGTTCCAGAGTTACTCCGACGTTACCCCTTTGTCTAAACTTAACAGTGAACATGAGAAGGTATCACTCTATAGAGCTTCAAAATGACTATCATAGCCCATTATAAAGGAATTATATCCCTTTCACAATATACAGCTGGCTTTCCTGAAGGGCCATGGTGGCTGTAATTATATGGTTGAGTAGGTGGAGTAACATCTTGGTATATTACTGTAATAGATATGTACTTGTGACTCTATAACCTGATAAACATATTTCCCAGACTCATGTAGTATATTAGTGTTAATCTGTGGACTTACCTATGTTAATAAACCTTCCTATAGAGAGCTACCAGTGATGATCATCAGGATAAATAATTATAGAGTGGTTTACAGTGCTCCTGGATTTATAGTCATAATGTTATATTATGAATATGCCATGACAATATCTCATATATTGCAAAAAAATTGAAGGAATTGAAGCAGTAACAGTGGAGATAACAAGTTCATCATTGAGGACAGGGAGGACAACATTGGGTGAGCGGGAGATGGATACCATATTTGGTAAGTGGTAGTGATGGACAGGCACACAAACAATTGATGTTGATGACATGGGCCTGATGGTGATCTAAATTTAGCACAATGATGCAATTTTGTAGCTGATATTGTTCTCCATTCGGTCCTGGCCTGGTCCCTCAGATTTTTTTCTGGCTGACTACCCGTTCCATCCTGGGCCAATACTCAACAGGATATGGCTACCCATTTTGTCTGGACCAGGCAGCCCATTGGGTCCAGACCCAATCCCAGACCTGATCCCCAGAATATTGTCTGGCTGGCTGCCCATTCCATCCTGGGCCAATACACCACAATATATGGCTACCTATTTTGTCTGGACTGGTGATAGGTTGACTATGATATAAGTGTATAAATACACCAATATAAGTCTTGAATTGCGATCGGGCTTCCTAGGAAGTATAGCCGTTCTGATTTATTTATTGATTCCCACAATAATGATTTCACTTTCAGTTGTGAATAACTTTGTATATTTGTCCAAATTTCAAAGACTAACTTCAATAACCAATAGTGTAACTAATACACTTAAAATAATTGCAACCAATGCAAAACCAATAGTGTAATCAATACACTTAATAATAATATTCTTTCTTTTGTAGTTGATTTGAAAGGCTTGCTACTTTATTTCTTAAACACCAACTGATATTGGTGGGGGTAAGAAAGCTACAATCCAATGATTTATTTACAAGTTGTTGTACTCTACTTATACAAAATAAAACAATAAACTCTTTTGTGTAATTGTTTTGGGTTTGCTGTGACCCGTTATTGGTCCCTCCGCAACCCATTGTTGTTCTTATTGTTATTCCAGCTAATTATTTGTAACCATTCCACAAATATCCCTTTTGGGTTTGCATCCAGTAGCCCGGCTCTCTTTATTTACTTGTGTGTTCTTTTTGTAACACTTGTGACTTTTGTAACTCTTGTGACTATACTTTGGCTAAAGTACAAGTCTTCATCTTCTGTTACATTCTGTTATACGTTACTCTGGTCCGGCTCCGTCGGAGTTGTTTCCAGTAGTCCATACTCTGTTCCAGTACTCTCCCTTGTTTCCGGTTTACTCCTCCTACGTCCAACTCCAAGACCTCTCCGTTGATAGGATCCATATAACCTCTAGGTTTGTAAATAGGTTATTTTTGTGATTTAACAACTTTGCAGACACTCGCGGATACCTCGCGGTTACCATTATCACTCGCATTCTTGGCCGCGGTTGTCAGTAACCCTCGCACTATCATTCGCATGTCCTACTATATCGCCTACTCTTCGCACATGTCTCGCACATCACCTCTACGACCCTCATGACTATTCAAAGTACCCTCATTTCTCTTCGCGCTTCATACTTCAACATATCTACAGCTCTCGTTAGCTGCAGTGGACTTAGCCATATTCACTCTTTCGCAGCCGCATCTTTGCACAGCCACTATCTAATCTCACGGTCTTTCATGGTTTGCATACACATTCCTTACCTCTCTGTGCATCCTGTGCTTTGGTTTTATCATGGTCTGTGTTGTTTTGCATTTACTTTCTTTCATCTTTCCATATATAAAATTTTATCATTCTTTCAAAACAGGAGGTCATTCAACTGACCTCCTTACTCATCACCTTTATTTTTACTTTATCTCCTATCCCTTTGTTACCAAACTACTGGGCCCATGTGACTTTGCATTAGCTCAATTTTTACATTACTGTTTTGCATATCCGCACCTGGTTAGTTTATTACTCTTGTATTAAGTACCTGTAGCAAGTAGGAGGCCAGGTGAACAAGGGACGGCCAGAGTTTTGATCCCATAAACTTTGCAGCAATGTTCTAAGTCAATAGTCTCATTCTTGAAGCTACTTCGCGCACTGCGTTCTTGTTTGTGAACTTCACTATCTTTGCGACCTATTCTTCTTGCGTATTTCAATACCGCAAACTTCTCTTTAAATTCTATTGAGGAAATCTACATTAACCCCTCTGAACTATGTCACTACTTGTGGTCTGATCCCACCGCAGGTACATCACCGTATCATTCCGGCTCTTCCAATGATACTCCAAACCCATTACCACACCTTTGCCATAACAACTATTTCTTTGTCATCACTTTCCCATTATCAGTCAGCACCCCTACCATGGATTATTCACCCAAGAATGCAGGACTTTCCGGGAGCAGAGTGCAGCACTTTATATTTATCTTTTATATTTTGGTTGCAGTTCCTTTTATTATTTAAGTACTCGAAACTTGTATGTTTCCCTCAGTTCAAATATCATCTTAGTTTCCTCCTCTTGTTTGTCCTCTAAGTCACTGAGGTCTTCCGTCTTTCCATTCTCTTCCGGTTCCGAAATCAGGACATTGTAGGAGCTGGGTGGCACAGCACATACACTGAGGCCAAAGTCCTTTCCGTTACTTGTTCCAGTTCTGTTCCGTCTGGTCTGGAGTTACTCTGATGTTTTCCGTTTGTCTAAACTTAACAGTATATTCAAACTTCCCAACCCACTCCTTCTATGCTAACTCATTCTAAAACTTCCAAAAATCCATTACTGATACAAGAAAATATGTCCTGAGAACACACCCCCACCAGGCAGACTCCCGTGCCCGATGTAGTCGAAGAGGTGTAAGGAAGTACAAGGTTACAAGTTCAGATACCACAAATATCAAGAGACTACAGGACAAGGGGTTAGGCTGATATTGCTACAGTCTAACTCTTGTTACAACTCATCTAACAAGTAAGGGATTGAACTTCTCTGAGTTTCTTAGTACAACTTAGTACTTGTGAATAAGAGAGAGGGAAGATAATCTATTTTGTGTGTTTATTCTACTGTTTTATACTAGTCTGAGACAATGTGAGCCACAAAGTAAGAGAAGGCCATGGCCAGAAATACTACTAATTTGGGATGCAACCAAGTGATGTGAAGGTCCTTGTGACCAAAGTCACGTGATATAACATTTGTAATCCGTGTCCGTAAGTTCCTCATTTCTTACACCTCCCCCTCACTTTGAATACCAACCGTCCCTGGTTGCTCGTCACGTATGCCGTCATTCGTCGCTATCTATTGCTGCTAACTCGTCGTTATCAATAATTTTGGTGACATCAATGCTGTTTCGGGACCTTTGATAGTAGGGAACGATTTGAAATGCTGCAAACTTGTCTTTCACCAATGCTGAGCCAGAGTCAATCTCTTGAAACTTACGGCCAAATTCTGTTTCATCATCCTGCTCATACCCTGACCCAGGCAACTTCCCTGGAATGTGCTTTGAGATGAAGGGTGGACTCTCTGCATGGTCAAGGTGACGAGCCGCGGCTGCTTTAGCTTGAGTGCTTGGCCCTGGCCCTCCAATGGCTTTGGGGGGAGGGGACACAACAACGGGACTGGGGGCCGCGGTTGCAACGGTCTTCCTGTGTACAGTCACAGATGGCCCAGCCGCGGCCTCTGTTGTTGTCTCTGCTCTGGCTGCGGCCTCTGTTGTTGCTGTTGGTCTGGCCACGGCCTCTTTCGTTGTCTTTGCTCTGGCTGCAGCCTTTTTTGTTGTCTTCGGTGTGCCGGGGCCGGGAATGGGTGCGACTGGTGGGCCAACATCCAGACGGGCCATGTCTGGGTGGGTGGAGGACCTCGTTGCATTGTATCTTGCCACAGCGCACCATTTATCCTCCAAAAATGTTGGACTGTCTTTGTTCTTCCGGTAGTCGCATATGAAACGGTGCAGGAAGTAGGGGCCCTCAAACGCAGCTTTCTGCTCCGGGTCCTTCAGGTCCATGCAATTGTTGTATAAATTTTTCTGTTGGTAAAATATTAGCTTCCGGACAGATGCCCATGCTTTTACTTACAATCATTTGCTCATGTGCTCCAAACTTCTCTACAACATCGCCATCCCGTAAACCCTGATGGACAAGAGCATCATAAGATGAAAACCTATAGACAAGAGCTTCGGAGACTGGGTGCATAGCAGTAGATTTAGATTGATAATGTAGGTAGTGCGGGTAGTTTACGGTGGTGCGGATGGAGGAAGAGTAAGAAAAAAAATCAACTTATGTTATATGGCTAGAATCAACAGGACTAACAAATATCAACAATGTGTCACGTTCACGTCACTAATGCAGCAACAAGCAATATCGTCTTGTTACCTACACACTTTATACCATACATATCACACATATCCAGGTATACACTACATGTCCTCCACTCAAGAACAGAATGATATCAACAATCAATCAGATCATCCCCCTGCCATTCCAGCCGGCTACAGTCTCATCAATGGCCCCAACAATCAGTCCATTCTCGTGCCTACATTTATGGTCCCCGCTACTCAAATGGGGATGGAAGTTGAACAAAAGAGGAGGGAATTGAATGCTGATGCTGCTGCTCCAGGAGTAGGTCATATCCAACATTTTTTAGTTCTGCTTCTTATCTTGGCCCACACTGACAGCCGCGGCCATCTACAAATACTCCTTGGGTTGGCATAGCACATGGCGACGTACACATACCCGCTGATTCAGTATGTGATATCTATTGATGAAGCAGTGAAACCATGCTGATAAGAGCATAGTGCCTGAGTGATCGGGAGGCTCTGAACCTCCATGCCGAGGTCAGAGCACTCCAAACTCAATTGGGACTCAGCTACAAAGATGCAGCCCACCGTCTATACATGGCTGAGGTTCAAAAAATGGAAACAGAAACACAAGCCAAACTTGCATTTACCAAAATTAGGGATGGAATTGACAAAACCATTGTGAATGATATATATCCACCTATGACAAAGATTGATGATGGTGATTTCGATGGTCCGAGCATTGGATGAGGTTGGAGTGTCCGAGAAATGAGGGCCGCGGCCTCAGCTGCGAAATATATTACATGTGTACCCTTTGAATAATATATTTGATCTTGCCAGCTACAAGTCGATGGCATTTAGTTGTGCCCCAGTTAGCCAAAGAAGATAGACAGTACCCAGCTGGACACAGTAGCTGGATCCTCGACAGTTGCCAAGACACAAAGGCCACTGCTGTCAGCTCACTAGTGCCTACCAAGGTTTATCATAAAACCAGGGCAATGCCTTGGGACCTCTGTGAATACAGCCTAGTACTCCAAATGAGAAGTTATCATAGCTTGCCTAGGTCATTCTCATTAGATGTTTACATTGGTTTTCATTAGAATTGACCAGACTTTTCATTTGGAACTCGTTAGTTTCTCATTATGACATTAAACATCTCATTAGAGTTTGCATTGGGGTTCTCATTAGGAATAATAGGCTTCTCATTAGGCTCCTCATTTGGAGGTCTTTACACTAAGCCACTAATTCTGAGCAGTCCGATCGGACTCAAATTTGGCTGGAGCACCAGCCATTTTCAAGTTTTGAGTCCGAGCCCAGTCCGAGTTCAGTCCGAGTAAATTGCTCGGACTTACTCGGAATCTGATCGGACTGTGTTTCATCGGATTCCGATCGGATTCTGATCGGACTTACTCAGACTCAGTCCAAGTAAATTGCTTAGACTACTTGTTTGTACCCATGTTTGTCCTCTTCCCACACAGACCATTGGTCACATGATCACAGATAAGCATGATTTCAAGCATATGGTGGGTCAGAGTAGATTACATAAGATTCCAAAAAAGGAAATTTTTTAAAGATGGTAGAGAATTGTTTTAGGACCCTGAATATGTTTAAATTCTATTAATAGCAGCTCTCCTTATTGAGGAAATTGCAAAATACTTTCCTGGACGCGGCGGTTAAACATTCTATATGAAAATTCAAGGTCTTTGCTGTGATCCACCAGATCTGATCAGATCTGAGCAGATTTGGCAGGCATTCTGAGCAGATCTGAGCAGAATGGAAATGATATACCTCCCTAACCTTAATAAAACCCTAACCAAACCTTAACTCAAACCTTAACCAAACCTTAACTCAAACCTTAACCAAACCTTAACAAACCTTAACCAAACCTTAACAGAAGTAGCTAGTAGGTCTCTATTTTCTCAGATCCACTTGGATCCACTCAGAATCTGAGCAGATCTGAGCAGATCTGGTCGGATATAACAATTCTGATCAGATCTGATCAGATCTGGTGGGGGACAGAAAAGTACTGGAAATTTCATAAATTCTACATAAATTCTAAGGGACTCCCAGGGCCTCCTGATGTGATTTAATCCAGATGGTCAATGCACCAGGATGCACTAAAGGTGTCAAAATCATTTTTCCTGATGCAGTCCGAGTTCAGTCCGAGCTGAGTCCGAGTTGAGTCCGAGTCCAAGTAATTTTTTACTTGGACTCGGACTCAGCTCGGACTCAGCTTGGACTGAACTCAGACTGAACTCGGACTGAACTCGGACTGACTCGGACTGGGCTCGGACTTTTGATGTTTTTACTCGGACTACTCGGATTCCGATCAGATTCCGATCGGACTGGTGGGTGAGTGTAAAGTCTTGCTCATTTGGGTTCTTATTAGAGTTGGTAGGCTTTTCATTAGATATCATTAGACTATTCATTGGACTTCTCATTAGACTGCATTGGGGTTCTCATAGCTTCTCATTAGGTTTAGTAGGATTTTCATAAGATTCTTTTACTTTTCATTGGGTTTCTCATTGGGTTTCTCATTAATATTGACAGGGCTTCTCATTAACAGTTGGCTAGGTTCTCATTAGAACTCTCATAAAACTTCTCATTTGACTTTTCATTAGCTTTCTCATTAGGATTGACAGGGCTTCTCATTAGCAATTGGCTAGATTCTGATTAGAGTTCTCATAAATATGACCAGGTTCTCATTTGGATGGCTTCTCATTAGCAGTTGGCTAGGTTCTCATTAGAACTCTCATAAAACTTCTCATTTGACTTTTCATTAGCTTTCTCATTAGGATTGACAGGGCTTCTCATTAGCTATTGGCTAGATTCTCATTAGAATTCTCATAAATATGACCAGGTTCTCATTTGGATTTTCATTAGGCTTCTCATTAGATTCTTTTACTTTTCATTGGGTTTCTCATTGGGTTTCTCATTAGGATTGACAGGGCTTCTCATTAGCAGTTGGCCAGGTTCTCATTAGAACTCTCATAAAAGATCTCATTGGACTTTTCATTAGCCTTCTCATTAGTAATTGGCTAGATTCTCATTAGAATTCTCATAAATATGACCAGGTTCTCATTTGGATTTTCATTAGGCTTCTCATTAGATTCTTTTACTTTTCATTGGGTTTCTCATTGGGTTTCTCATTAGGATTGACAGGGCTTCTCATTAGCAGTTCACTAGGTTCTCATTAGAACTCTCATAATACTTCTCATTGGACTTTTCATTAGCTTTCTCATTAGGATTGACAGGGCTTCTCATTGGGTTTCTCATTAGTATTGGCAGGGCTTCTCATTCTAAATTGGCTAGATTCTCATTAGAATTCTCATAAATATGACCAGGTTCTCATTTGGATTTTCATTAGGCTTCTCATTAGATTCTTTTACTTTTCATTGGGTTTCTCATTAGGTTTCTCATTAGTATTGACAGGGCTTCTCATTAGCAGTTGCTCATAATACTTCTCATTAACCTTCTCATTAGGCTTGACAGGGCTTCTCATTAGCATTAATTACAGCAGGGCTCAGTCATATTAATCAAATGCATGTAGGTATATAGGTGTATCTAAGCTTAGACTCTCAGGAGTATAATAAGGGAAGGATCACATCTTATGAGCACTGTAGAGGATAGTTCAGTATGGGAAGATGGTGATGAAACAAGTCGTTACCGTTTACGTGAAGTGGTTCCACTGTCAGCCTAAGCCTGGTTGTGTTTCACCCCTGCCATACCTGGTTGACGAGAGTCAGTAACTTGAGTTACAACCCACAAGACATCCTCAACAGCTGTCTCAAAGTCTTGCAGAGTACTCTCAACCCCAACACCCTATGCCCACCAAGCCAAAGTCAGAATAACTAAGAACATGCCGTTTTCTCCCCCCAACGCAACAGCATTCCAGTTTGCATCATCTGGAACAATATTGGATGGCGGCCAAGTTCCTTCGTGCCATAGCGGTTGGAGTCTGAGCCACCATCTGCGCCAATGCGGCCCAAAGATGGTGGCATCAACAGGGATATACTCTGTTAGGGGACATCGACATTTCATCCATTGAGCAACCTCATCTGGCCTATCCTTGACAGGAAATTTCTATAAAAGTTATCAGTAGCATCCTGTTATCAATAAACAACCACATACTCCATCCAGTACAGCATATTCTTCAAAAATAACCCATGCTTTGAGTAAAGAAACCCAGCAGTCACCGGGATGGGCATGACACAGGTACTTGAGAGCAGCCTGCATCCACACCGGGTATGACAGAATATCGTTCAACCACACTGGCTCAGGTTTTGAAGCACATAGTATGCGAGGAGTTGTAGTATTGGACGATACAGGCTGAGCATCAGTTGAAGACATCTGGGCATCGACGCTTCCTGTTGATGTGATAGGGGGAGTTGTAACGACCTCCATGACGGAAGGGGAAGGAAGAGTAGCAGATGTGGTTGTGGACTCCTCAGCAGTGGCATCAGCATCAGTTGGCGAAGACATCGGGGCATCGACATTTACTGTTGACGTGATAGGGGGAGTTATAACAACCTCCGTGACAGAAGGGGAAGGAAGAGTAGCAGACGTGGCTGTGGACTCCTCAACAGTGGCATCAGCGCCAGTTGGTGAAGACATCAGGGCATCAACGATTGCTGTTGACATGATAGGGGGAGTTATAATGACCTCTGCGACAGAAGGGGAAGGAAGAGTAGCAGACGTAGTCGTGGACTCCTCGACAGTGGCATCAGACCCAGTTGGTGAAGACATCAGGGCATTGATGTTTGCTGTCGATGTGATAGGGGGACTTATAACAACCTCCGCGACAGAAGGGGAAGGAAGAGTAGCAGATGTAGTTGTGGACTCCTCGACAGTGGCATCAGACCCAGTTGATGAAACACTGAAGGCGATGGAAGAGGCAGCAAGGGTGATACCGGAGGGGGTGTCATTTACCAGTTCAGCTCAAAGGACATTAGCAAAAACGGAAAAAATTTGTAGTAGTATATCTCATACCTTCACCAGCATTGTTCCCTACACAGCTGATAGGATCCACAGCAACGGAAGGTGAAACAATGTCATTGGCTAGTTCAGATCCAAACAACGTTAGTGAAAATAAACCTCTGTACAAGTGTATATCGTACCTGGACCAATATCGTTCACTGCTGGAGATGTTGACATTTGTTGATGTTGAACATCAGCGGAGCTTGATGCCCCAACGTTTGGAATGTGTGGTGCTGTGTTGTTGTCAGGTGATCGCTGCTTGTTTACTGGGGCTTTCTTTTTTGACACATCCAGATATCTTGCCTTTAAGGCATTATCAACCTCTGCCAGTAGCAGGGCGTTCCTTTGAATATTCCTTTCCCGATCAATTTGATATTGTGATCTCTTATCTGATCTGATTGATCACTCTTTTTGTGAGTTGCCAGTTTTTTACCTTTATCTTTTCCATCCTTTGCATTCAACTGAGGCAACTCGACAGCAGCTTGTTTGTGATTTACCGCTCCTTCTCCCTTTGGATTCAACTCAGGCGTCTCATCAGCCGCCTTGTGACTCATCCTCAGAAGGATCAATGAGTGAGCTCTCTTCGGACGATGGCAATGCACACTCATCGCAAATGTGTTGTGCTGGGTATGTAATTAGTCACTACAAATCAGACAATATGAGCTGACCTACAATAAACACGGTGGAGGAATTGCTCCCAAGGAGACACGATTGATTTATCAAAATTGTCTCCAAGTATGTCGTTAAACTCTTGGTTTGTATCTGCCGTTTCACCATGATGCAGCCTGGAAAAGAGGTAAGTCCGTTAAGTCCAAGCTACATTGAACATTACTTACATTACTGTTGTTATTTGACCCCCATAGCGAGGGTTCGGTCCTCCTACAGTGATGAACATGGACCACCCGGTTTGCTTGCAGAATGAATCTTGCATCACTTTCAATGACTTTGGTAAATGATCAATGGCGCTTCAATATTGTAAGTCTTCAAACAACACACTGTATACTTGCACTGACCTTTGCATGCTCTTAATTTTTTCAGCGTCATCCTGGGTCTCTCCAGGTGATTAATTGCAGTATTCCTCAACTCGAGCTTTTACTTCATCGCTCGAGGCCTTGAAGCGCTCCATCAAAGCTTTATTCCCAAAAAAAATTGGGCAACAGCCTTGGTGTCAGGTCCGATTTCTTTTAGGTATTTCCTGAACTTTACACTCCCCCACGTCTTCCTCCAGGAATCCGCCCGGACTGCCCGGAATCCTGGAGGAATCCTCCAGGAATCCAGGAATTCCTGGTAAATGAGAAAATTCCTCACGGATTCCTGGGATTCCTATCTAATTCCTGGTGGATTCCTAGTTAATTCCTGGTGGATTCCTGGTATTCCTGGTATTCCTGGTGGATTCCTGGTGGATTCCTGGTGAGTTCCTGGTGGAATTCTGGTGAAATCAGCCAAGTCATTGACTTGTTTTATTTAATTTAATTTTTCCTTGATTTTTTTTGACTTTTGATTGTTAGATATATATTGAAAATTATATAAATACAAATTCACATTAATAATATATTATTCACTTATTAATAACCTATTAACAAAACTAAAAATGTACCCCCATGAGGGGGTTGTCGATCGTAATAAAAATATATATATAAAACCCCCATGAAGGGGGGTTCGTCATCGTTTGCGCATGTCGTTGTAGTCAATTAAAATAAAGAATAAAAAAATTAAAAAAGACCCCCCGGTGAGGGGGGGTGTCGTCGTCCGTGCTGGCCATCATTCATGTGTCGTCACCTTGCTAATAAAAATTAAAAAACCCCAGTGAGGGGGGGGGGTCGTCGTTGTCGTACGTGGTTGTTGTGTGTGGTGGTGGTGGTGCATGGTGGTGGTGGTGCGTGGTGGTGGTCGTTGCGGTCATCGTCCATGTAGTGTACTAGAATAAAAAATAAAAAATAAAAACCCCCCCAGTGAGGGGGGGTCGTCGTCGTCGTGCTGGTTGTCGTTCACATGTCGTTGTCGTTGTCCGTGTGCTGTTGTCATTGTAATATATCAATAAAAATAAAACAACCCCCCCCAAGTGAGGGGGGGTCGTCGTCGTCGTTGTTGCGGCCGTTGTGGCCATGGTTGTTGTTGTTGTTGTGGTTGTCGGTGTTACCTGTCGTCGTGTGGTTACCTCTCCTCGTTGTTACCCCTCGTCGTTGTTACCTCTCCTCGTTGTTACCCCTCCTCGTTGTTGTTGTTGCTCATTGTTGTTGTTGGTCGACGTCACCAACCGTCTTGTCGTCCTTGATCGTCCTGGTTGTTGTGGTAGTTGTGAGAAGACGAAATGATGTTTGTTGATTTGTCAGGAGTGCGGTCACGTGACCATACCTCGCAGTCTGAACAAAATTCGGAATTCGAATGGCGGCAAGGCATTGCCACCACACATATACAAATTACAGTTAACTTATATACATTTAAATTACTATTGACTTATATATGGTTCTTTTAATTTTGAATAATATTTAAAAGTAAGAGTTGATGGAATTCCCAGGATTCCGGGTGGATTCCGGGTGGATTCTTGTCCAGGATTCCGAGGGGATTCCGGGTGAATTCTGTGTTGGGGATTCCTAAGGAATTCCGGGAATCCTGGTATCAATTTCATTGTGTACCAGGAATCCACCCGGAATCCTCCTGGACTGGGAAGAGCCAGGAATGTCAATTTCAAGGGAAATTGGCTGGTAGAAAATTCCTCCCGGAATCCTCCAGGAATCCTCCCGGAATAGGTAGGAATCCACCAGGAATCCTCCAGGAAGACGTGGGGGAGTGTAAAGACCTCGGTGTGCTGACTGATGATGGGAAAGATGATGACAAAGAAAAGTGGTAGTGGCGAAGAAGTGATAACGGGTTTGGAGTATGGGCGGAGGAACCGGAATGACACGGTGATAGGACCCAGGAGACGTCTAGGGATGTAAACGCACCATTTTCGCGGTTTCACAACCTTTGCAGTATACTCACGGATGCTCACATATCGTTGCGGATACTTGCAGATCATTGCAGGTCATTGCAGATCATTGCACATACTTGCAGATCATCGCAGACACTTGCAGATCATCGCAGATGCTTGCAGATCATTGCAGGTCATTGCACATACTCGCAGATCATCGCAGAACACTTGCAGATCATCGCAGATACTTGCAGTCATCACCAACATTCGCATTATCATTCGCAGTTGCCAGCTGTTCTTGCAATCATTAAACACGACTCAAACAAAGGTCACTCAGGTGACTGTATTACTCATCACCTTTATTTTTATCTTGTCTCCTTTATTTGGCTCTTATCTCCTATGTTTCATTACCAAAATACCGGACCCATGTGACTCCACTTTAACCCACATTGTACATTCCTGTTTCACCTTTCCGCACTTAGCTATTGCTAGTTACTATATTATTAGCAGTAGCAAGTAGGGTAATGGAGGACAGCAAAAACGGATGAATTACCACACTTTTGATCCCACCTTTGGAACATTGTACTAAGCTACTCTTGCACTCCTTCAAAATCATCCTGCAGGCTTCGCTTTTTCTGCGCATTATCTCGCACTTTAAAGCGAACCTTCACACCTCATAAAACCTCACTATCACCTACTGAAGAGAACTACATCAACCCCACGAACTGCGTACTACTTGCGGTCTGTCCCCACCGCAGGTACATCAACGGAGAAGTCTCGGAGTTGAACATAGGAAGAGTAGTTTGGGATATAAGGGAAGGCACTGTATGGAGTATGGACTACCGGAAACAGCTCCGACGGAGCCGGACCGGAGTAACGTATAACGGAATGTAACAGTACCTCCCTGTCAAGGCCGAGACCCTCGAGGCCACGTGATGGTCCGTGTGAGGTTGGCGTGGTATAAAGGCCGTCGGAAACTGATTGTGATTCTTCACTTCGGAGAACTACCAAAACCCCCATCCTCTAAAACAACAACGTCATGAACTCCAACAACAAAGCTGGCCCCTCCCTGCCTCCTGCTTCGCAACGAGCTCGGCTTGAAGAAGCACGGGAACGTCGATGGAAAGAATGGGAGGAGGAGGAGAAGCGGGAAGAAGCTGAGATTGAGGAGGCTCAGAGGCTGGAGGAGGAGGAGGAGAGACGGAGGGTAGAAGCGGAGAGACAGAGGGTAGAGGCGGAGAAACGGAGAGTAGAGGCGGAGAAGAGGAAGAATGAGGAGTTGCAACGGAGGCAGCAGGAGGAGGAGCAGAGGAAGAGAAAGGCGGACGCGATCGCGGTGGATGACGATGACGATGAAGAAGAAGAAGAAGGAAACGGAATGGAGCCGGGGCCGAGTGCCCTGAAAAAGAGAAAAACAAATGAAAAAGTAAGTGGTTCAAAAACAGAAACAGAATAAAACTAACGGAAAGCACATAGGAGGTCTATCAGACCAAGATGAAGAAAAACCCGGCGTGCAGCCGGTGTGACAACGCACACGAGGTGTGCTACAAAAAGAGCAGTGGGCCAGGGTGCTGGCGCTGCTACCAACGGAAGATTGCGTGCAGCTTGGTCGGAGGGAAACGGAAGACGAAGGAGCGGACGGAGGAACGGAGCGGAAGGGTGGATAAGGGGAAAAAGAAGGAGACAGCGCCAGAGGTGGACGGGACGGACCTCTTGATAGAGGGGTTAGAGATGATTGGCGGATTGTTGAGGAAGATGGTGGAGACGCAGGAGGGGATCAAGTATGCGATGGAAGTACGGATGAGGAGAGAGATAGAAAGGGAGAAAAGGGAGATAGAAAAGGATAGAAGGGATGAAGCAAGGAGAGAAGAGGAGATAAAACGGAGGGATGCGACAAAAGCGGAGAAGGGGGTGGAAACGGAGTTCCAAGAGGAGACGGAGAAAGAGGAGTCGGAGAAAGAGGAGTCGGCTGATGGGGACGAGTCGGAGGTGGAAGGAGGATTGGAAGCGGAGACGGAGAGGGCGGAAGGAGCGGAGGAAGAGGGAATAGAAGAAGTAGAAACACAATAGAATAAAGAATAAATTGTATATAATTTTTCTTGTTATTATTTTTTTTGTTTTGTTTATAAAAAATTGTTTTCTTGAACTTTGTTTTGTGAAACAGAAGAGTAAGATAACGGAAAGGAATAGAACGGAAAAGACATGGAAAGGCACGGAAAAAGCAAGGAAAGAGACGGAAAAGGAATCAAGAGAGCGGAAGAGGTCCGGGTTTAGTCGGATAGCTCTGATGGAAATCAGCAACAAGTTCGGACGCGTGTCCTAGTTCATTAGCTGGTAACCATGAAGTTTCTTTGTCGGTACCTTCATAGCCAGACCACTTGACTAGGTACAGAAGTTTGCATACACAACGTCTGTTATCCAATTTAGAGTCCAAAATCTCGGAGACCTCGAATTCCTGTTCTCCGTCAATGACGACCGGAGGAGGCGGAGGTTGAGTACGTTCCGGAATAGTGTTTGGAACGGAGGGCTCTAGCATGGAAACATGGAAGACGGGATGAACGGCACGCATGTTCTCGGGAAGACGAAGGGTCCAGGACAAAGGACCTGCCTGAGCAATAATCTCATACGGACCAAGATACTTCTCGGAGAGTTTCTTTGAAGGTCTGGTCGTACGGAAGAATTGTGCTTTGACAAAGGCTCGATCTCCAACCTTGAAGTTCGGAGGAGGAATCCGACGCTTGTCCACGGAACGTTGGTATTGTTCCTGGGAAGTAAGGATAGCTTTTCGGAGTTCCTCGTGGAGTTCGTTAAGGTCCGTAACGTACTTGTGAGCACGGGAGGATA
>MU130262.1:137597-174287 GCA_015039465.1 Phlegmacium glaucopus | reverse complement strand
ACAGCGCGTGGTTATGACTAACCATCGCACTCTTCTTTCGAATTTTCAGCGGTAGTACTTTTATTCGCCTGAAACTTAAACTATAAACATAGAATAGGTGGTCAATGAGCACGTCCATGGATTTAATGAGAACTAGGTTTGGAATTCCATCTGGGCCAGGGGCTTTGAAAGGCTTTAGACGGCGTGCGGCCTCTCTAATGCGTCGTCTGGTGAAGAATTTGATACCTGGAAGAGGGGGGGGATAGTTGGGATTGGTGGGGACCGGGGCAGGAGCGGGAGGAGGAGGAAAGAAGGATTGTGAAAGGGCCTCGATCTTTTCGCTGTTAGTTGAGGCAAGCGCTGGACCATTAGCGGTTGAGACCTTGAGGGTAGGGACACGGGCACTAGAGTAATCTGTAGGTTCGTTAGTCGCATATTTATTGGCCGTGTAGATTTGTTGTGGGGAGATGTTCTCCAGCCAGTCGAGCCAGTGGGCTTTAGCTGCAGCTTCGATAGCGGTGGCGAAATCCTTAGTTACCCTCTTGTGTTCCGCTATGGATGGGTGGCCGATGATGTCGCGGAATTTGTATGCCTCGTTGCTAAGTTTGTTCTTCTTCTTCTTAAGGGCAGAGAGTTCGGCATTCCACCACCTCTTGGAGAAAGGGCTGGGCTTCCTGGCTGGGACATGGGAGTCAATGATCTCCTGTAAGACGGAGGTTAGTAAATTGACTTTAGTATGGAAGTCCTCTGCTGATGTGAGTAATATGGCTGGGGAAACTAGATCGAGGCGTTCACGGAGGATTCGGTTGAAATCTGTGAAGTCAAAATCACGGAAATTAGGGAGGGTATGAGGAGGAGAGCGTGCAATGGGCATGTCAATGATGGTTATGACTGGCAAGTGATCGGCAAGGACCGGGCGTAGAGAGGGGTCGGTGTTACAGGAGATGATGAGGTTTAGGGCGTGGTGAGATAGCCAGACATTGTCTGGGCGGGTCCAGTTATGAGCAGCCGTTTCGTATGTGGGGATGCCAGGGGGTAAAACGAGCTCCATGTCGTAGTTGTGCAGAAGATCTAGGAGCGGTCGAATACTGACTTCCGTCGAGTTGAGATGGCGGTTTTTCGGGTCTTCCCAAAGTGGGTGGTGTCTATTGAAGTCACCTAGCCATAGCATGTGGTCAAGGGGGGTGGGGGGGTCAGTAGTCAAGTAGTTAGCAAGTGTGGAGAGACTATCGTTGTGATTACAGTCGTTGTAGATATTGAATAGGGAGAGGTGGCCAGCGACGCCCTCGAAACGGACAGCGGTGATATCCGCACTGGGGATATTAAGTTGGGTATAAGAGTCAGTAGCAATATTAGTGTTAATCATAAGAACAGAGCGGGAGCGAGGAGCTCCATCTAGAAGGTGGTCAGTAGGGTATAAAATGCGCCAGTAGGAAGAGCCTCTGGTGTTTTTGTAGGTATCGAGCCAAGGTTCTTGGATAGCGATCACGTCCCAGTCTTCTGGGGCCGCAGTATTAAGGATATGCTGTAGAGCTAGTTTGGACTTGTGAGCGTTTTGCTGCCAGATACGGAGTCTGCTTGGTGTCTTAGGATTGCGTCTATTCATGATGTAGTTGGAGGGAGGGTCTGAGACTGTCTGCGTTGTGACTGGGAGCCCGAGCGGCTAGGGATCAGGAACTGGTCTAGGTTTGATTGGCGGCGAGGGGGGGGAGGAAGAGGGCAGGGCATGGGTGAAAGGTTACTACGCGGTTGAGTCGGCTGCAGGAAAGGGGGGCTACGTGGTGGGTTAGGAGGCGGTGGAGAAACAGAGAGTTTAGGAGGGGCTGACGCCCAGGTCCAGGATTCGCCAGTCGGGAAGTATGGCATGGAGTTTTCTGGGTATTTAGTGTCGAGAGCATTACACTTGGAGATGAAACTTGGACATTTGCGCGAGTAGCTGGGGTGGGAGGATGTTGGGCCGCAGGAGCGGCACTTGGCTGGATGGTTGGGAGGGCAGTTTGGTGTGGTGTGCGATGGACTAGCGCAGTGGGCGCAGATTTCAGTGTTAGTGCATGAGGCGCGAATGTGTCCATATTCTTGGCATTTGTTACATCTGATCGGCTCGCGCAGGTCTTTACGGACTGTGACAACACGACCCTCCACGAACACTCTTTCGCAGAGGAGGTGGTTTGCTGCCTCAGGGGAGACGCAGGTGACTTTGAGGGAGGCTACAGTCTGAGTAGGGGCCCGGCGGTCGGTTCGCTTGAGCCAGGAGGCAGCTGTGATCGAACCTGGGGGGAGACCATTGTTAGCTTCGATATCAGATAGGCATTCGGGGTTACTAGGATTGAAGTCGCCAGTGCATGGCACAAATTTGAATATGAGGTTGAAGCTCTTGGATTTGATAACGGCTGCGCCACCTAGGTGTAGTGGCAAAAGATCGTAGTGTTCTGCAGTATAGTCTTTGAAACGGTCAGCGGACTCAGGGGAGTCGAAGTCGAGGAGGAAGGCTCCTCGTTTGAGAAACTGAATGCCTTTGATGATAGTCTTGGGTTTGGGTTCGTCGTCGGAGTCCCAGGACAGGTAAGTGTCTTCAATCTCTTCGAGTCTTTGATTCATTGCTTCCCGGATCTTCAGAACCGCGGGAGGGGAGCGGTCACTTGGGGTTGAGGCATCGTCTGGGTCTGATTGGACTAGGATCGACCTGGCGGCTAGGAGCAAGCGTTGACGTAGTTGGGTAGTCGAGTTGGAGACTGTGGGGTCATAAGTACTTGGGGGGAGAGAGCGAGGGGGGAGCTGCTGGGGGAGGGACGGCCATTGGGCACAGGGTGCGGCTGTAGTGGGGGCAGGGTTCAGATCGGTGAGCTTAGTGAACACGCTGGAAAGGTTGTCGGTAACTAGTTTGGTTCGGGCTGTCGCTTCTTTGAGGTCCAGGGTCAGGGTGGCTTGCTGGGTGGAGCTGGCCTCGAAGAAAGATTGGGTTGCTAGGAGGCCTGAAAGGATGTTAGTTAGGCCTGAGTGTACTTTATCTGCCACAGCTGAGGCGACCAGAGATGAATCCTTGTCGATGACATCATCCTCTAGAATAAAAGCTGAGGCTCGGATGGCATTGACAGCCTCTGGCGGCATTTTCGGCAGGAGAGAGATGGTGAGGAGGATTTTAGCCATTTTGGAGCGGTCGTAGTCCTCGCCGGATAGGATCCAGCCTTTGGTTTCGAGCCATTTCCGGGCATCGGAGACGTTAGTAATGGGACCTGAATTACCGGTGACTAGAGCATTGATCTCCGAGCGGGTGGCTAAACCACGCTGGGAATTGCCCGGGGTCCCATCACGTATGGGTGCGCTGGCAAGGTTTTTGGCGGGAACCCTACCTTTGTCTTTGTCCTTGTCCATGGACAGGCAGCAGAGGGGTGTAGCGGTGAGGGGGTAGTGAGAGTACAAAGGAGTAACGAGATGGGGGAATGGTATAGATGAGCTGGGTAAGTAGGAGAGAAATTAGTAGGAATGTAGCTTAATTGGCTTTGTAGTACCAGGACCCCGAAAGAGGTGATGGCGGTAAGAAGTCAAGAAGCGGCCTGGAGATATGTTGGTGATGCCTAAGTCTCAATGTAAGATTGGTCTTTCTTATCCTGGGAGACTGAACTTCAATGCAACTCGCAAATGCGGAAGTTCTAGAGGATTAACTGGTTATGTAACCTTATGTGTGTTCACGATTCCAACAGTTCGACGCCTTATTGTTATTTAATGCTTATAGATAAATTTGACTTTCAAATAAAATATAAATCCTTTCCTTGTGCAGAGACTTGGTGTCACGAGCATATTTCTGTACTCGACTTGAATACCAAAATCAAAAAATGATCTACTACTTTACATCTTATAACATTATTTCAACTCACTACTACTGCAGTAATAGTAATATGATCCAATACACTTACTTTCTGGTGGAAAACACCGAGCTTTGCACGCGTACCGGGCATTTGTTATTTGAGGGATGAAATGTTGGAAGTTGGTTGTAAGTATGTATGTTTTCGAAAATCAACATTGAACTAAGTATAGATGTCCCTAAATTTACACTACATGACTTAAAAAGTTCCCCCAACCACGCGTGAGAAAAGAAGGCGCGGGAATGGGCAATCCGGATCGAGTTATATCAATACAAACTCGGAATGATCACAATGTAATCGCCGCTCCCAAGAAGGCGCCGACTACGACAGATGCAAGGCCGACTAATAGTGGTGTCTGTACACCAGCATAGGGTACAAAAGCGCCGCTAGTCTCGCCAGTGAAGGCAGATGCGATAGCCGCGGTGGCAACAGTGAAGATAGAGCCGAACACAGATGTTACGACACCCCCTTCTGAGGTAGCTAGGGTGAAAACTTTTCCTCCTTCACTTGTGATGATTGTAATTTCTTTTCCACCAACAGCTGTAATTTCTGTGGATTAGATATGTGGGCAGTAAGAATCGAAGATGACTGACATGTGACTGCTTCAAAAATACTTTCCGCAATTTTAGTAATTTCACCCTCGATTGAGGTGATTCTGGCAACAGCTAATGATAACAATAATTCGTGAATATATATAAAAAAGAGTGAAAATTCAAGTCAATAAGTACCAGCGCTGGTTATAGAACTAAATGGGTTTCCTGTGAATAAAATTTATTAGAACACGTTTTTTTCTCGGAGAGATGTAAATGGAAGATACCTATTTGAGGAGTAGCTACAGCTGCAAAAGCGAAGAGGAGACAAAAAAGTCCTGAAACGAAGATTTTTGAATGCATGAGAACTCCAAGGGGAGGATGAGGTTGGATGCTCAAGCGCCCAGGAAGATCGCCTTTTATACGCGAGCAGCTCCAATGCACAGGTTCCTGCACCTGTGTGACCGATCCGGACGCGGTACATTCAACATATGTCCCCTGATCGTCGCTCGCTACTGACGTACAGTCGTGGACAAAGAAAGTCAACAACTTTGACATCTGGCGAAAAAATTTGGCATTCCGACTTCAGATTTGGGCTTAGGATGACCCCCGAATACTCACCAAAATCACCAAAAAAATCGCGATTTCTATCCAGAAACGACTCAATCATCCAAATTTTATCCGGACCTCGGATCAGGCATATAGTGTATTGGATTTTCCTTCTTTTTCGGCTTTTTTCGCGTTTCTTGGCTGGTTTTTAAGCATAGGACAATGGGTCGATTAGAGTAATTACGCAAGGGCTAGAGTATATTTTCACATCACCGTTGCAGCACTCAGCTCTACTAATCCCTGGAAGAAGCCCATCAGTTGATGGAGGGAGAGTTTCTACCAAATGCAGAAGAAACCCCGGGTTTCTGGCGGAAAGGCAGTTTCTGATTAAAACTATGCACTGCCCTGATGAAACGCGGACTTTTTTTATAAATCCCTCTCACGTTTTGAGAGGACTTAGTTGAGCCTACATAGGTTTTGCCAGATTTTCCCCAGGTTTACCTCACAAGGGCAGCACTTGGCAGTGCTCATCAAAAAAACATTCTGCCGATCATTGATGACGCGAACGTTCCGTAAGCATTTGATCCAAATATAAATTATAATATCCCCGCAAAAAAAAGGGTCTGATCTTACTGATCCCGAGCCGGACTTGGAAACTTAGAGTTTTGGATCATGAAAGCTAGCGGCTCCTTGGTTGAGACGGAGTCTGCCAGTAGATATTCTAGGGTTGGCCATGAATCATGGTCAACCATGGCAAGGAGTTTGAGGGAACCTGCTCCTCGTTCGGTACCTTTCTGAGGACCGCCCACATGGGATAACTACTGTAAAGATAACGTACGCATTGCGAATATGCCATGTTGCGAGACGCGAAGGCGTTGACATTGAAAGACACCTGTCTAACTTCTCGATATCAAGGAAGACATCAGTCCTGGAGCGAGGCTAGCGCCGGCGCCCGAAGATAGCACTGCTGATTTTCTCATGAGTAAAAATTAGAAACAACCGCGACGGGATCTGCGACTCGGAGGCACGACCTTACGGATTCACGGTTGCGCTTTATCTTTCGAGGGAGTACATGTTTTGTCCGATGTAACAGGAAGGTTTTCGAAAGACAAAACTCGAGACTTTCCTGTGCAAACTTTTTGAGATGAGAATTCTGAATCAGAAATGAGGGGGTGTGAATATTTCTAAAAAAAGGATGACCCTAGTTTGGTAGTGAGATGAAGTATCGTTCAGATGACACAAATATCATTCAAATCGTTTGAATAATTTGAGTATAATCAATCTTATACATGAGCACATGGGAACGGGATATCTGTAATGGAAAGCTCCAGGCGTAATGATAAATCCATGTAGGCGGGTTGGAATGTGGAAAAACATGAATATATGATCATATCGAATGTGAAAGATACTGGAATGGCAAAATAGAGCAGAGGAGGGTACCAGGGGGGGGGGAATAATGATAATCGGAAAGCAAAATCATGGGAGGCCAGCCGGATTGAAAATGGGTTAAATGGGCTTCATGCATGATGACGACTCGAATTAGAAGAACCGATCCAGTCCACACCACGCCGAGCTCAAGGTCAAGGTTATTTGAAAGCTTTATCCGACATCGACGGCAAAAAAACAAGAAGAATGTGCTCGGCTTCGGCTTGGAGATAAGGGTACCTTCTTCTGTATCAACTCTCCGTAACTTGATCCTGAGCTATCTACTGTATCAGTGGTCGCAGGCTTAATTCCCACTCTATTCGAACCTCGTAAGGTATCGGCAAATGTATGCGTGTCTTCAATAATGGGGGATAGGCTGATTTCAAATTGTTTCGACATATATCGTGAGTAGAGTTAGCATGCGGAGGAAGGAAACAGGCCTTGCGGAGAAACGTAGGCTGCGACTGACTTGTATCAAGCGGCTGGGTCGGCTGCAGTTCCACGATCGACGAGACCCCCGATGAAAATGACCTGCCAACCTCACCTCATTCGTGAATGGAATATCGATCGCTCCACTCTATTGTAAACCGAGCTGGTCTTTGTGAAAACTGACTGCTGATGGGGCAGAGTTTCGCTTCTAATGCATCGAGATTGATCTCGATGAAGAAATCGCCCACGACATTGAGGAGAAACAGCATCCCCGGTGCCAACTGATCAAGAATGCGCTAGGCTTGGCTCTGCAACGGATTTACCCCTTCTATTATCCCATTTGCAGCAACTCTCATTACGAAGCCTCATGACGGAGTTTTTAGAGCAAGCGGCGGGGTAGGACATGCCAAGGATCTGATGCATAAGTTCAGAAGGATGTGAGATGGGGCAGCGAATCGAGTGCCCAAATGACTTTAGAGAGGGTGTCTCAGTTACATTCCATTGCACTGTACGCAGCCATCGCGAGGCGTAGGTTTTCAGCGCGTCAGCAACAGGTCCAAAAGCAGTTTTGAGTGGTTGTTCGACGAAGATTTCTAGGTTAGGACAATGCTGTATAACAGATACAACCGCGTTTTCGACATTGTCCTTTGTGGTGTTGATGCTGTTGCGTGCGGTATTCAATGCGGTATAGAATGGAGTAATGTAGAAGCGCGAAATATGGATTCTCCTGGTCCACCAACCACAAGATGAAGTTACTGGGGTGGCTATGGAAGATGATGAGTTGAGAATGGCACAGAGTGAATTCAACCTTGTCTGCATCGCAGAGGTATAAGCAATGGAAGAGGCATTCAAAACCCAAGTCCCGCCAGCGTTTACAAGTAGAAACAATTGCCAATTGATCAAAGCTAGGTAAGAACACATAGCCGGGCACGATGCAAAGATAATATTCACCTTCATTGCGTAACTTCGCCTTTGCAATATTTTCATAGCTTCTTGAGGCGACCTTAATTTCCAATTGTCTCTATCTTTTTACCACGCCGACCCTGCCATTACGGTACGCAATCCATGGTGGATAATGATGTCCTCATCAGTTGCAATATAGAATATTTGGATCAGTATTTCGGCGGGAAGCTCGACAACCATTTGTTGTATTATAGCTATGCTTGGCCCTGTGAGCAGGTGAGCTCTGGTTGCTGCAAATGAAGTCGGCTCAGTGTTGGTTGGTTACCCAGTACACACGGTGTAAATTCAACTAGTCACTCTCTCATTTCAAATTAATTGATTACATAACATTTTATACCTTTTTTTTTGGTGGCAAGTTAAATAAACTATTAAATCACCCATCTGCGTGCAACGCAGTCGACATATCTGGGGACCCCCGGTAACATTTTCAAATACTTAATCGCGGACATGAGCTGGTAACTTGGTTCCGTCAGGCCCATAACTTTTTTTTGCAATCTCCCCATTTTTGGCTCAAAGGCCGTGTAGATAACCACAATGTAATCCAGTGCGAAAGGGTCAGATGTGCGTGGTAGGTAAATCATTGTTGTTGGGCATTTGACATAAAATTTATTTATATTTTATTGTTAAACCATTCCAGTCCCGGGCAATACCAGAAAATGGCAGATCCCTATCCAAAAAACAGAGAAGGCCAGATCTGTCAATCCCAACAGTTTTCAGCCAAAATATGGCTAGATCCTGATGTCCAGGCCAAAACCAAATTTTTGGGAGGAGGCCAGGTGCCATCCGGACGAAAACAGCCAAATTGTGCGAACAAAACCCCATTTTCGGGATCTGGTATTTCCCAGGGTCCTAGTCACCTTGTCGTTTACCTCGAGGCCCAAGATTGAGTTTGCGATACTTCTCAACTGAGGAGAAAATGGTATCGATATTATATAATGATTTCTTACTACAACAGACACGCGGCAGGCCTTAGGTACCATCTTTTTATTCTAAGCGAACACCAGGAAGTCCGAAGAAGTGAACATAGAATCTTGTCTACGCGAAGATCTGGGTTGTACCTTGTTCGTTACTGCCACAACACCCAACCCGTTAAACATCGCTGCTCGACATCAGAGTATTTTTCACAGCAGTCCTCCTCACCATATATTTCCGTGACTCAACACATATGTCCTAGACCTATATATTACCCATCTTATATTTCTATGCTTCTCGGACCCTTTCGCCCATCACAGCTCATCTTAGATTGTTTTTCTCATAGATCAGGCCCCAGGGCCCTTGTTTCAGTCAAAAAACCCTTGCCCAAACTTACTCTTAGTATTCTAACCTAAATATACATCATCTATTACTATCCATTTTCTGATGCTTTGGATCAGAAAATACTCAATGACATAACCTTCTCGATGGCATCCCAACACCAACATGTTGTATTTATATTTATACTTACCCGAGTCCAAGCTCGAGCCTCGGAATCTCAGGAAACAAGCGAGACAAACTTCCAGATTATTGAGAATACTTAGAAATATTCATGGGCTCAGCTGACTGTCCGCTCGTTGAATTTTTTAGTTCTCCCTAAACCGTAGTTTGCCAGCACTTCAAAGTTTAGAACAACTATTTTTAGATTAAAGTTTCCAGGCATCCGTATATGTACTGGGAAAAAAAACTAAATAAGAACTACTTTCTTAGAACCTCCGCCTCGATGCTCGTAGTTACAGAGGCGTTAATTTTGGTTGACCAGCTATTTTTACATACCTCACTGCCAGCGAATGTCTTTAGCGTTTGGGGGCCAGAGAGAGACGGAAGTAAATTGATCATAATCCGACGGTTTCGGGCATACTACTCTAAGTTCACTGGGATGATCATTATCACAGAAAGGATAGATCAAAAGAAAATAGTTGAGCCGTCAGAAATACAAACAGGTCCATAATATTTTACTGAAGGGGATTGAAAGCTAGGAACAATGTACACTGGCACCAATGAATGATGAAGTTAACGCTTCCTTCGGATTCCTTGAGGATAGGTACTTTCCTCTAGTTCCAATTCTCGAGATTCCTGGACAAGTTCGCAAGTAGTGCAGCAGCATGCGGTGCCACAATCACTGCAACATCCACCCCTGATAGAGTATCTTTTTCGGATGTCGGAACGATTACACATCTGGCAATAGTAATTCAATATTGTGGATAATATAATAAGATAGACTGAGCAGTTTTACCCGCCATGCCCATCCCATGCAGACAAAAAGGGCAATGGCGTGGCAGCAGCATTCGCCTGAGCAGCATTCGCCACCTTTGGGATCAGGGTACCCTCTGGAGTTAAGATGCTCGTATCGACGCCTGACTCTGCCGTAGGTGATGCATGGGCAGATAAATGCAACAGGGCCTTCCAGAGGGAACAAGATTAGTATGACATTCTTTGATGGAGGCGCTGCCAAGACGCTGCGCTTACAGGTTGAACAGTCCCCACAACAACTACTCAAGTCATTGCTCCACTCGCGCCCATTAGGGCCCATAGGGAGGTTCTTCATATTTCGGGTGCTTGCAGTGATAGACACATTAATGGACATTCCTGGGTTGGGCGGGTAAGCCATTATGAGGACTGGGGATAGAAGATATCACTACGGAGCAATATATAATTTGTGGACCCTACATGGTCATGAGAACATCTGAAAACATTCATAAAATTATATCCCTTCTGGGAGCTCATCACATTTAGCGTTCACGCCTGTTCACGCCACCTTGATGTTTATGGTCACTACTTTTGTACGAGTTAAATAGGGCCATCAAAAAAAGGAAAATTCTCATGTCTTTACCGAATCGCTTGCGGAGAGTGTGATGTGCATTTGCGCGAGCTGAAGTATTCGCCAAGGGCGAGCCGGGATTACCAAAATTGCCCGGGGCAGATCAAAAAACCTTAAGGCATAGCCTGGGATGGCCTCCTCAAAAAGGATTAAGGCATGTTTCTGCCCAAAAAGGTATTCCTCCATGATGGGAAAGCTCTGAGAACATATCTCCAATGTTTTCAGAGATTTCTTATGTTCAAAAAAAGGGTAAATATTTTTATTATCACTAAAAGTTGGTCAGATGACCTCAAAATCCCCTTATATAACATTGTTTTACCTTACCAGGCTGGAGAATGGCCCAGATTTCGAGCTACCTCGGGTCATGGAATAACGACCCGGTTACCTCACTCTCAGCTCAATTCAGTCGCCTTCACCTTCACTCAACACGGTTATTGACTCTGCCCAACCAAGTACTACCAAGGCAGTGCACTCCTCTTTATTCTCAAGAATCTCAACACCTTTGCAACGCGGCCTTCAAGTTCGGCATGGCCAACGCCTGGGAAGCACCAAGCAGTCTCACAGCTGTCACGGTTGACATATATGGATATGGACATGTGTTTCCGAAGCTAATAACATCGTGATAGATGATGGGCTATTCTTGCTGAGTGAGGATCGACACAAGGGGTGGCAGGGGGTGGCGGCATGTTGTAAAATAAAAGTACCCAAATTCTGAAGAAATTTGACTACCTTAATTCGAAAATCGAGCTCCGAAAGCAATTGGGTGAGTGAGTGAGGGTGTGGAGGGGTGGTAAATTTCAATGTTCCAGTGGCTGTGCAAAATCCTCCGTCAATGCGCGTTCAGGAGCGAATCAACAGACTACGAGATCATTCGAGTATGTGCCCAGACCCTATCTACATAATTTTCGCCAACGATATTGGAGGTGACAATGGAGTTCACAAAACTTGCTGCTTTCAGGAATTTCTCACGTATTTTCCTCCAGACAAAGAATTGTGCACACTGCATTTTCGACAGTGATGTAGACCTTCGTGATTTGATGGATAGGTAGATAGATAGGTACACGAATCAAGAAAAAATAGATGCATACGACGAAGAAACATACCAAAAAAGATTGGAACTCGGAAAACATACTCTATTTGGTAAGGGGGTGGTTGGTCAGCCCAATGCACGAAAAAAAACATTGCGAGTGCTGGTGCAAACTCCACATTCCGCCACCCCCTTGGATTGAAAACCCTTGATATATGGACTGGAAAACCGGGACTTGCCGGATCGTGTCGCGCGCTATGATCGAAAATGGGGCATCACCGACACTCTGTGAAAAGTAAAAGTAGCAAGGTCTATTTTGGCAGAGTGAAGCACGCCTCGAGAACTTAAATTCATTACTCTTTGTTTCTTACTCTGATATGTAATATCTTTCTTTTAATTATATACCATGGATGATGTTGATCATTTTCCGACTTTCAATGAAGGTCCTAGATACTTTATCAACCTTTACAAGAAGCTTCAATCCGTCTGAAACTGCTCTGCAAAGTCATTGGTGGGTATAAAGGTACATTATCTTGTTTAACTCGGAAAGATGGATTTTGAGGCATTTTGTGTCAAACAATGAGAAGGGGAGTGAAAGAGCGACTGTCATCGACATTCTGTCGCAGCTCTCTGCTAAAATATATGTACCTTCCTATTTAGGGTCTTTAGCGCCCGACAACTACCCGACACGAGCCGGCAAGTCCCGCTTTACACTACGCATGATCACATGATAGGCCCTGTCATTCATCGTTTACTGGAAACATTGACACGATCGAACACGTAGCGAGTAAGGGTCTAACACCCCGGCGGGCAAGAGAAAACACAAGGCTTTTGAACCTATCACAACGTCGAATTGCAGTTCCGAGTCTCTAGTATCGGCAGCCGAGTCCCCGACACTCATCGTAAAAAAAAAACTTGTGCCTCACTACGGGCATCCTCGATTACTTGCAATAAGAATCACAAACAACTTTTCATACGATATCGAAACAAGACTTCCAAATTACAAATAATACCCAAATCAACCATATTTAAAACAGAATCTGCGCCACTTTCTCCCAGATGGCAACCGGATTGTTGACCCTACGTAAGGATTATCGTCAGTGTAAGCAAAAGAAAGTCTTTCAGACTACGGCAGGCAAGGTAGTAGTACTTACAAATCAGCAGTAATAGGAAGGTTCAAATCGGCAGGATGGTTTTGCCATTCTAATTGAAAAAAGCATTATCAGCCGGGACGAGTGAGTATATAATTTTTTTAGAGCTCTTACCTTCAGGTTGGGTGGGATCATCGATACCAAATCCCAATCTCCAAGCAATACCTTGAATTCCGTTTACAACCCTATAATGGACAAACATTCATTTTGACAATTAGAATCGACCTTCTCAGAGGGTAATACAGGCAGAAAACTCACAGATCAGGCGGCGCAAGCGAATTGTCCTTGAGGTGGGTTGTCTAAAGTCAAACAAGAAAATCAGGGGGCAATGAAGAAAGAAATACGCAAGTCAATATATATATATACCTTAATCTCTGTATCTATTGTTGAAAAATCTGTAGATTGACCTCCAACCGTACCACAATATTGTTGTTCCACATCTTGCTTTCCACCAAGGAAGACAGTTTTAGACTTTTCCTCTTTAGCCATCGTGATCTAAAAAAAGGATGAAACGTAAGCGACTTGTTATATATTTCCAAGAAATGATGGAACGGTTTACTACTAACACTGAAGAGCGAGCATGAACTTGCACATCTAACGGAGAAAAGAAAAATTGTTACAGAGGCTTCCAATTCCCCTCGCCAGGTTGCTTACCTCCCATTAGATACGAGAACAACTTTCGAGGGATCAAATAACGCTGTATCAGGAGGTGCAGTCGGGAATCCATCAGGAGCACATTCTTCTCCTAACCTAGGAAATAATAAAACGATGTGCGTTGATTAGGCAACAACCGTTTGTATAATTGAGTCTTACCTTTGACTGAATGAATCCGGCCGACCATTGACCGTAATCAAAACTGGAGGTAACAACCAATCATCAGTCGCAGCGAAGAAGACGTTCGATGCGTTGGGCCAATTGGTCGGGTTATACAATAACAAGTGTTGAGGATCGGCATTGTTGTCAACAATTTGCTGCACGATGAGTTGTGCTAAAGGTCCATCACGGGCTTTGGTATCTAGCCCGGCTTGGGGGACAGAAGTGGATTTGGGACCGACAATCTAGTAGTAATACGAAGCTTAATTTTAGCTGGGGGTGATGTGATTTAGAAATATTAGAATTATACGCACGATACGATGCAACCACTAGTTGGCGGCCAGAACCTCAGGATCAAATGGGATCAAAAACGAAAAAAAAAGCACTCACATGAGCAGCACAAATGAAACCTCCGCCATTATTCGACTTCAGAAGAAAGAACAATTAAAATTTACGGCTAGGGGGATAGAGCGAACTTGTGGGACTTTACCAAATCGACAATGAGCTGTGTTGCACCTGAAGATTTGAGAGAGGTCAAACCCTGGAGCATACCAAGTAAGAACGTGTTGAAATCAGAATCCGAGAAGCTTCCAAGGGCCATGACGCCAGTTATCCCGTCATTAAGAAGATAAAATTGTGACACACTACGACTGCCATTGACAGTTGGCAAAGCTGGTTGGAGAGGCGGGGGAAGGACAACGTCAGAGCGAGGGGCAGTGTCGAGCATCACATTGAGAGATCGCTTGTGTCCGCCGACCTGTACAGGTATTGCAGGTTGTTGCTGGAACTTCATGAAAGGCGCGTTCGATGAACTTGTCGTCGGAGAAGACGACTCGAAGGAGGAGAGGTCAACCCCGTTAGTTCCACTAACCGCAACGCAGTTATTAGAACGCCAAGAAGCTGTGTCTGTGAAATTTACAGAAGTGGCGCCAAATCGAGAACGGTAAGGTAACTGTCAGAAAAAAATCAGATTAATTACTACTGCTAATCATTAGGTAGAAAAAGACTTACTACTACATTTACCGTGGAGGATTGGCCTACGAGCTGCAGTTTAAGAGTGACCGAATCGCTTAGAGGGAGCGACTGTTGTGCGAAATTTCCCAAGATGTAATTCCAGCCAGCAGCACCTCGATTATAGCTGGAGAAAAACCTATAGATGTAAAACCACATCAATACCGCAGATAATACTAGTAAAAAAAACAATGAAAGTCGTACGCGGTCTGACGTGTTCCAAATCCTTGAAAGCTACCAGTAATCTGGGCGTTAGCATCGATAGCCACAAATGGATCCTCGCCATTAATTTGAAGAACCTTTGCACCAGACAGCTATCGTTACGCAAACCAAAGATAAGCTTACGGAAGTGAACTCTTTTTTGAAAAGATGACGTACAGAGGCAAGCTTGCCCTTCAGTGGTCCATGGAGTGCATTTTGCCAAACGTCGATCTCGTCGGCGAATTCTGCGGATGCCACTTGAAATGCCTCGGGGGAGATATGGACATTTTGACTACCATCAGAGTCCGTCAATAGTGACAGTGGGGTGGGCAAAAAGTTCAAAAAGAGCGCTAAGGTTTAGAGAATTTAATAAAAGAAAGATGACAAAATGCCCAATTACGAAAACGCACAATCCTTTTTTAAAATGAATCAAACGATTAACGAGAAAGTGAAAGGGACGCACAAAACAAGAGTTTATCCATACGCAATGACCGTCGTTCAGACGTTTCAAAGTGCGAGAAAGGTCGATATGAAGGTCAAAGTCCGAATGATAGTTCTGTTGTTGAATCCTAGCCAAATCAGCAAGTAGATTTTCGTGAACATCGGCTGAGAACGGTTCTGGCGCTAAGATTTGGTAATTCACAGAAGTATGAAAGGCAAGAGTTTTGTTGATGACTTCAATGATCTATGTGGCATAGTTAAGTAGTTTTGACGGGCCATGCATTTAAACCACGTACATTCGCCTTGATACTCTCATCGACTTTGACTGACGTAAAACAGGCTCTAACGTCCTGAGGAGCAACCCACTTCTGGCCACCGATCACTGCACATGGGTCGCTCTTCTTTTCTGCCACATCGATGGTCGCGGTGACTGGCAGCACTACACTGCTTGTCGCAAATACCAAAATCCAAAACAGAGATAGTACACCCATGGACTTTGAAAGTAACAGACGTTTGGTTCTGGCCTTATCGCGTTAAGTATTTAATCAGAAACTGGAAGCGAATAGAAAACACATTATTCGACAGGCTTGGCGAAGAAGTGACCATATGGTGTATCCTAAGATGCTTGATGGCGGGAGCAGAGAATGGTAATTACCACCATGTGGGCTACGTGCCGGGTGGTGAGATTTCCCGAAGCCGCCATCCCATCGACGCTTGATGCTCACTGTGAAGTACGAAGATCCTATTTCGAGCACACGACTGTTGCAGTACGCGTGAGTTCTGCTTCCCCATAATTGTACAAAACTGTGTGGAACTTACTTCAATTTGTCGCGTGTTCAAAAAAGTTACGAGTCCCCTTTAGGGGCTCGTTCTTATAAGCGGATGCGGCTTTCAAAGGACTTGCCGGTAACTTCCGTGATTGCACGTGTTGATGGTGATGGCCTTGTTTGCCGCGCGAAAAGAATTTACTCTCGGTCAATCCCTGACATCTTTGAGAAACCCAACGCTCACGAAGACGCTATAAAAATACCAGTATAATTTCATTTGAAGGGACTCGTATATGCCACGCGGAGCGATGGCCCTCACCCACAAGTAGTTTATTGCCACAACGAGCGTGAGTCGGAAAATTTGAAGACCTGTCCACTAAGGTTAACTCTAAACTTTGTGGTGGCAGCAACATTCAGACCTTCGCCATGAAAATCAACATACGTAACAGTACGGCAGTTGTTGTGCATTTGTTCCTTCAAGTTGCCACATTATGTCCTAAGTAATATTTTGAGGGTGATAAATAAAGTTCAGCTTCTGTAGCTCAGTCCGGTGGGAAGCAAGTTAACAGAAGATGGCAAGGCTTGAATTCGTGAGATCTTCAAGTGGAGTGGCGCGAGGCTCGCGCCGGCGCCCGCCCGGGCCCCGATGATAGCACTGATTTTCTCATAAAACGAATGAACAAAAATGAGAAACGACGGCGACGGGGTCTGCGACTCGGAGCACGACTCACGGATTCACGTCGTTTACGCTTTATCTTTCGAGGGAGTACATGTTTTGTCCGATGCAACAGGAAGTTTTTCAACTCGAGACTTTGCTGTGCAAACCTTTGAGATGGGAAATTCAGATATGAGCGGCCTTAGGGGGTGTGAATATCTTCTAACAAAAGGATGACCCTAGTATGGTAGCGAGGTGAAAGTACCGTCCAGATGACCAAATCGTGCGAGCAATTTTGAGTATAATCAAACTTATACATGAGCACATGGGAAAGCATGGGATATCTATTACCCACTGCTAATGCAACTGTAATGGAAAGGTCCGGGCGTAATGATAAGATAAATCTATGTTGGCGGGTTGGAATATCGAAGAGAAAAACATGAATATATGATCATATCGAATATGAAAGGTACTGGAATGGCGAAACACAGTAGAGGAGAGTACCAAGGGAAAAAATAATAATGATAATCGGAAAGTGAAACCATGGGAGGCCAGCGGGATTGAAGAGAAGTTAAATGGGTTTCCTTCTGAATTTATGCATCAGATCCTTGACCTTGGATGTCCAATTTGTTGGCAATAAACTGGATCCAGGTATCGAAGAGTTGGAGGATAATTGTGGTAACATTCCGGGTGCGTGAACACTGGAACGTCTTGATCTCGCTTCCATGCCATCTTCTGAAGTTGATTCACTAGTGGATTCTTGTACTGAGACTCCTATCATCAAGTTGGATTCGGCACCCATTATTGGCGTCACAGTCATAGAATGGGACCGGCTCAGTCGTCGAAGAATCCCATTTGAAGTAATGCTGGGGCGACCTGCAATCTGATGCATCTGAGTTACATGCATGCTATCTTCAACATCTCCGTCGTCATTGGAGAGTGAGGCAGTTGTAGATACAAATGAGTCGATGCTGTAGTTCTATAGGTGATTGAGCGCCCTATTCTCAAAATTCAATCATTGAATTTAAGAACAAACCTACCTCATAGAAGCTAGACTGCGAAGGACTAGCCGGTTGCGTTGGAAATACATCGGCACAAGGCGTCGAATTATCTTCGGTGACCTTTAGAGGGCTGAGACATAGTCAAGGAGTGAGGAGTTTGCGGAGGGACACACCTGGCCTAAGCGCGAGAAAGAAATACTTCCCTTCTGACGACCCTTGTGCCTTTTCCCAGAAACAACGCCCGCTCCATGTTGGACAGGATCGCAAATGGCTTCTGTGCCAACCCACTTTTGTCGAGTGGGGTGCGTCTCGGCAGCCCGTCGTTCGATTTCTTGCTCTACTTTCAGGAAGATCTAAATGTATATTTGTTAGTTTAGATCACGAAGCTGGAAAAAGTCCTTATGCACCTTTTCTAATGAATCAGGGCACACCGAATGGTCCATGTCAGGAGTCTCTGCCTCAAATAAACGACCGCGAGGTATTGAAGATGGTGGCAGGAACGAGGGAAGATCCTACTGCATTCCGTTTTCATACGCTGGACAGCGCGTAACAAACAAGTTAGAACACCTTTTGAAACATAAGGTATATAGTATGCAGCGTACTCACCGGCCGGTGACATCCGATCAAAGGTTTATAGTTGGACTGCATTGTCCTCCAAGCCTGGATAGATCAACCGCGGGAAATGGACCTTCCAAACCCGGTAAAAGGCACCATAGGACCACCTGTGGCTCCAGATTTGTAGTCTGGCAGTGGAGATTGCGCTAGAATGTTGAGAGTATATATACGCCAAATGTAAATGTGATGTCTAAAAAAGAGACGTTTTTGATAGTGAATTTGATATAGCAGCCATCATGAGATGCTGATAAATCTATCTGAGTCTATCGGCCTACCTAGGTATCGATTGCATGCTATTCAGAAATGAAAAATTTCCATTACCGTGAATCATGGAAGCTTAGCGAAGCGTTATTCTTGACAGATTCAGAGAAAAACACAAGTATGAATATTAAACGACTATGAGGATCTATAGCTTCAACATAAAAAAAAACATTTCCGAAGCAAGCACAAAAACAGCCTAAAACTAGGCTAGAGAGATTTTCAATCTTCATCGAGCGGTAACATCGGACGGATCCGTGCAATCATCTCTTCATCACGCCCTTCATTCATCACCCGACATTCTTCCAACAAACGTGTCAATTCCATGGTACGACCATTGCCTTCCGGGAGTGGCGAAACCCTCCGCCCCCATTCAGGCTCCTCTTCAGATTCAGATTCCCATTCCCCACTGTCGTCATCGTCGGAGTTATCATCATCATCATCATCCTCGCCTTCATCTTCATCACCATCTTCATCTTCACTTTCATCCTCATTCCCGGACCCGTCTTCATCTTCGTACTCGTCGTCCTGAGGAAGCGTCCCAAGAGATTGGCCAGTACAATCCTCGAGTCTAATGCCAGATCTTAGACAGGTTGTCGACCATCTATTCCATCGATCATATCCGCCGTTCTCGCCAGAAGGGCCGTCAGATTTATTGAGAGCATTTAGCATGCTTTGGCTGAGAGCTCGTATCCTCCGCAACTTTGGGAAATTGACTTTGTTGAGTGCGGCCATATTGAGATCATTATGTCGACGCCTGATCTGAGTCAGTAAAGGAGACCAATCCTCGCTGGCTATTGCCCCCACCGGTCCTCTGACTGGGATATCAAAAGCGTAGGAGAGCCCATGAAGGCCGATGGTTGAGATATGAGGGTGAGGTCGCTTAGTAATGTTACTAACTGTGTCCAATGGGTTTATTCGCCAGTCTGCGTTAAACGTGAAAGTAGTAAGGGCTGGGCAGATATCAAGGACGGTCGGTACATCAACAGGGGGATCGACGTTCAAATTCAAGTCTAACATGACAAGATTTAGGCCATGAGATGTAAGAAAAGCTACGACGTCGGGGGTATCATATTGGCTGATGCCAGAGTCAATGGCGAAACTTTGCAGAGAGGGCAAGTCCCACCCCGTCGCTTGCTCTAAGAACTCCGTCATGAAGCCTCGTAATGAGAGTTGCTGCAAATGGGATAATCGAAGAGGTAAATCCGTCGCAGAGCCAAGCCTAGCGCATTCTTGGTCGATTGGCACCGGGGTCTCGATATCGATGTGCGCGGAAATGAGATGGGGCAGCGAATCGAGTGCCCAAATGACTTTAGAAAGGGTGTCGCCAGTTACATTCCATTGCACTGTACGCAGCCATTGCGAGGCGTAGGTTTTGAGCGCGTCTGCGACGGGTCCAAAAGCAGTTTTGAGTGGTTGTTCGACAACGAAGATTTCTAGGTTTGGACAATGCTGTATAACAGATACAAGCGCGTTTTCGAAATTGTCTTTTGCGGTGTTGGTGCTGTTGCGTGCGGTATTCAATGCGGTATAGAATGGAGTGATGTAGAAGCGCGAAATGTGGATTCTCCTGGTCCACCAACCATAAGATGAATTTATGGTGGTCGCTATGGAAGATGATGAGTCGAGAATGGCACAGAGTGAATTCAACTTGTCTGGATCGCGGAGGTATAAGCAATGGAAGAGGCATTCAAAGCCCAAGTCCCGCCAGCGTTTACAAGTAGAAACAATTGCCAATTGATCAAAGAGCTAGGTAAGAACACATTGCCGAGCACGAGACAAAAGATAATAACTCACCTTTTTCATTGCGTAACTTCGCCTTTGCAACATTTCCATAGCTTCTTGGGGTGACCTTAATTTCCAATTATCTCTACCTTTGTACCACGCTGACTCTGCCATTATGGTAGGCAACCCATGCTGGATAATGATGTCTTCATCAGTTGCGAGATAGAATATTTGGATCAATATTTCGGCGGGAAGCTCGACAACCATTTGTTGTATTATAGCTATGCTTGGCCCGGTGAGCAGGTGAGCTCTGGTGGGTTGCTTGCAAATGAAGTTGGCTCAGTGTGTAAATCCACACGGTGCCACAGATTCAACCTGTCACTCTCACGATTTGCGTGACTAGTTGCAAATTAATTGATTACATAACATATTACAATCCTGGACATGAGTTGCTAACGTGGTTCTGTGACGCCGTCAGACCCCGCTCAAAACCGGTGTAGATAGCCTCTATGAAGCTCTATAATGTCACTAGTAGATATATTATACATACTGTGACTGGATACAAGACAGTTTCAGAATGCACCAAAAAAAATATGAAGAGATCAGTTGAAAATATTTAATATCAAATATGATGGGGGCTAGTGCTGAGGAGCCTCCCAGGGTTAGCCGTGGACAATGTAATCAGTGCAAAAGGGTCAGATGTAAAAAGGTAAATCAAGGGTATTTGACATAAAAGTTATTTATATTTTATTGTTAAAACCATTCCAGTCACCTTAGTTGCGTTTACCGAGCAGTTGGCCAAGGATTGGGTGTCTGCAATGTTTCTTCAACTGAGGAGAGACGGCAGGTGCCTGATTACGTTGACTGCCCACGTTTTTTTATCCCAACGTGTTGTATTTATACTTATGCTTCAAGTTACCCGAGTCCAATGAGAACCAAGCTCGGAATCTCAGGAAACAAGTGAGTGGGACAAACTTCCGGATTATTGAGAATACACAATATTCATGAACTCTCAGTTGACCTGTTCGTTCGTTGAATTTTTTAGCAACCGTAGTTTGCTAGGTGTCTCAGAACAATTATTTTTAGATTAAAGTAGGTGGGAAAAAAAAACTAAATAAGAACTACTTTCTTAGAACTTTCTCCTCGATGCTCGGAGTTACAGAGGCGTTAATTCTGGTTGACCAACCTTTTTACGTTCAAATACCTCACCTGCCGGCGAATGCCCTTAGCGTTTGGGGGCCAGAGAGAGACGAAAAAGTAAATGGATCATGATTCGACAGTTTTCGGGCATGACTCTAGGTTTACTGGGACGATTATTATCACAGAAAGGATGGATCGGAAGAAGGGGAGTCGAGCTGTCAGAAATACAAACAGGTCGATAATATTTTACTGAAGGGGTTTGAAAAGTAGGAACAATGTACAGGATGCTACACATCACCTGGCACCAATGAATGATGGAAATCAATGCTTCCCTCTATAGGTACGTTCCTCTAGTTCCAACTCCCGAGATTCCTGGACAAGTTCGCAAGGAGTGCAGCAGAGTGCAGTGCAACAATCACCGCAACTTCCACCTTTGATAGAGTATCTTCCTCGGATGGAAGAACGAGTTCCCATCTGGAGAAAGTAATTCAATATTCTGAATAATATGATAAGATATACTGAACAGCTTTACCTGCAACACCCATCCAAAGCCGATGGAAGAAAGACAAGCGTGAAGGCAGCAGTCGCATGAGCAACATCCGCCGCCGTTGGGATCAGGGTACCCTTTGGAGTTAAGATGCTCGTATCGGCGCTTGACTCTGCCGTAGGTGATGCATGGAAAGCACCATGCGACAATACCTTCCAGAGAGAACAAGCTTAGTACATATCGCATTCTTTGATGGAGGCGTTGCCAGGGCCTTGCGCTTACAGGTTCCACAGGCTCCACAACAACCACACAAGCCATTGCTCCACTCGCGCCCATCAGGGCCCATAGGGACGTTATTCGCATTTCGGTTGCCTGCAGCGATAGACATTCCGGGGTTGGGCGCGTAAGCCATTATGAGAACCGGGGGTTAGAAGAAGTGTGGTACGAGGAGGAAGGGGAGAAATGGATAGCATTACGGGGGGGAGGAATATATAATTGCTAGACCCTGCATGGTCATGAGAACATTTATAAAATTATATTCCCTCTGGGCGCTCATCACATTTCCAAATGGAGCCATGCATCACATTGTAGCGTTCACGCCATTGATGTTTACGAACGCCTGAGACCGTTACTTTTGTACAAGCTAGATTGGGATCAAAAAAAGGGAACTTGTTATTTCTTTACCAAATCGGTTGCTTTCATTGAGGGCTACAAATTTGTTAAAGGGATAAGCAATCGCACCAAAGCTGGGAGAGTTATTTAAGTTTGGTCGAACGACAATACATCAAACTGCCGTCTGGGAAAGTGTGATGTGTGGTTACGAGAGCTTGAAGTATTCACGGGGGGAACCAGGGGGAACCGGCAATTGCAAAATTGCCCGGGGTAGAGGAAGGGTAGAGAAAAAATTTTAAGGCTCAAAAAGAATTAACGTATGTTTCCGCCCAAAAAAAGGTATTCCTCTATGATGGGAAATCTCCGAGAACATATCTCCAATGTTTTCGGAGATTTCTCTTATGTTGGATTTACTTTAAAAAATGGGTAAACATTTTTGTTATCACCAAAAGCGGGTCAGGATGACCTCAGGAGCCCTTTTTTTTTTACCTTACAAGGCTGGAGAATGACCCAGATGGCCCTAAATGTATGGTTTTAGAGCCTTTCGGCTGGACCCTACTTCGGGTCATGGAACAACGGCCCGGTTCCCTCCCTCGCTTCTGAGCATACTCAGCTTAATCCAGTCACCTTCACTCGACGTTATGGACTCCTCCCAACCACGCACTACTAAGCACTCCTCTTCATTCTCAAGAATTCAAGTTCGGCATAGCCAACGACCTGGGAACCAGCTTCGTCTCACGGCTCTCACAGTTGACATCTGTTTGACGTGGACATGTGTTTCCGAAGCCAATGACATCATGACAGATGATGTATCCTCGCCGCTTTCGTCAGAATTCCGGCCCATGTTTCTTAAAGGTATGTACTGAAATCATTCATTCAATGAATTTTCAATGTACACTACGATGCACGAAAATCTTAGGTTAGGGTTAGTACTTTTGACAAAAATTTCTCTGGCCGATTTCGACCGGCACTAAATATAGATTTATCCTGTACTTTTGTTATGTTCAACCGAATACCTCATTGTCAGCGAATATCTTTAGCATTTGGGGCCAGAGAGAGACCAAAGCAAACGAATGATGATTCGACGGTTTCGGGTGTACTGGGACAATTATTATCACAGAAAGGATAGATCAAAAAAAAGTAGTTGAGCTGTCAGGAATACTAACAGGTCGATAATTTTTTACTGAAGGGGTTTGAAAAGTGACAATGTACAGAAGGTACACATCACCCAGGCCACTACCTGGCACTAATGAAATTATTGCTTCCCTCCTGCGCTATAGGTACGTTCCTCTAGTTCCAACTCTCGAGATTCCTGGACAAGTTCGCAAGGAGTGCAGCAGAGTGCAGTGCAACAATCACCGCAACCTCCACCTTTGATAGAGTATCTTCCTCGGATAGCAGAACGAGTTCCCATCTGGCGACAGTAATTCAATATTCTGGATAATATGACAAGGTAGACCGAACAGCTTTACCTGCAACACCCATCCAAAACCGCAGGAAGTGAGACAACCGTGGATCAAGCAGTCGCTTGAGCAGCATCCGCCGTTGTCAGGATCAGGGTACCCTTTGGAGTTAAGATGCTCGTATCTACGCTTGACTTGGCCGTAGGTGATGCATGGGAAGCACCATGCGACGATGCCTTCCAGAGGGAACAAGATTAATATCGCATTCATTAATAGAGGCGTTGCGCTTACAGGTTCCAAAGTCCCCGAAACAACCACACAAGCCATTGCTCCACTCGCGCCCATCAGGACCCATAGGGACGTTGTTCGCATTTCGGTTGCCTGCAGTGACAGACATTCCGGGGTTGGGCGCGTAAGCCATTATGAGAGCTGGGGGTTAGAAGAAGTGTGGTGCGAGGAGGAAGAGGAAGGCGAGAAATGGATAGCAATACGGTCGGGAAGCAATATATAATTTCTGGACCCTGCATGGTTACGGGAACCTATAAAATTATTTTCCTTCTGGCTCCTTCTCAGTGTCCATTACATTTCCAAATGGAGCCATGCATCACCTTGATGTTTCTAACGGCATCTCGGCCGTCCACTCTGAAACACCGCTGATTTAAATTTTTTATTTTCATATTTAGGTTACATACGGCTATGGAAAGTCATCCATTTGTTGAAGCATGACGACGTGACTAATGCGATCGGCAAAAACATCCGGCATCAGTTCATCGACTTCTTGCCTGATGCTTGCCTGATGAGGGTAGATAACTTTGCACAACGTGTCTCAATGTTTCGACTTCTTGATATTATGTTTAGCACTCAACACAGTTAAAAAGCAGTTTCTAGTTGTGCGGCTTGTGCCTCTAACTCAACACAACACCCAAGATACGACATTCTAACGAGTTTCTGCATTGTATTATGAGAGTTAATCGATTTCACGTAGCCTCATCATTGACATCACCCATCAGATCACCGTGATCTCAGGCCAGAGCCTTGAGGCATTGAGGGCCGTGATGACAAGCCCTGAATCATTACTTAGTCAAATGGACCAGCACAAGGGCTATTTGTTGAAGCCACCAAGAAAAGGGTTTAACGAGCGCTGTCCTTGCAACCACAGAGTTTTGATAGCATAGTTTCCTCACTGGATGAAACTTGAGACTTCTGTGTGAGTTGTTAGCGTGTTGCATAAGCAGCGCTGCAGCAGTGAATATTAATCATTATATGAAGAGTAAGCACTTGACCACGGACCAATACCGTGTCGTCGGGAAAGCGATCGAGCGCAGAGACACACGAGAATGGCCAGGACCCCGGATAATAGGCGGAGAGGCCTGATCTCGAAATCGGGTTTCTTGTCCGGACATATTTTCGTGGTTTGTGTCCGGATCCTCCCTGGCCTCCACCAAATTTCTAAAATTTGTCCGGATCTGGGATTTGGGCTGTTTTGGGGCTAAAATCTGTCTGGATGAGTGGATCTGGCATCTGCTGCCCTCGGAATGCTCTGGAGTGCTGCTAGAGCAAGGAAAACAGTGAAAAAATTCCAATCTCTATTATAATAACTATACTGCGAATAGAGACCATGACATCAATCCTCGTCTTTGACATTGATTCCAGCATTTTCACTGCACTTCTTGAACAACTAACTTCACAAATCACAATCTGCTTTTCAGCCTGTTGAAAGCCTCTGAAGCATCCAAAGCTAGGCAGCTGAAACATAAGCATAGCTATTCAAAACCCCCCACAAAGGGCTCTGGAGTCTGGACAGCAAAAAGGTAGCCCATGTTACCATGTAATATTGTGCTCAAACTCTACTATACACTGGTCTGCCACAGGCAATAGATAACACCTGAGATGAGCTTTCATGTCCGGATATTGGATTTGGGCTTTCCTCCTTGAAAAATTCTTGTCCGGATAGTTGATCTGACTATTTCCTCCTAGGTACCCCATTTTGTCCGGATTCTGCTCAGGCTGATTTGCCCAAATTCTTTTTTTTTGTCCGGAAACAGATCAGAGGTCTCACGCTATTGTCCGGGGTCCTGAATGGCCATAGGACAGATGCCAGTGAAAAAAGGGGGGGCCCAGGACCCCTGAAAGTACCCTTGGAACCCATATTCAAAAAGTCGAAATTTTCCAAATTTTTATCCGGACAGTTTTGGGCGATTTCTATCCGGATGGTGGATCTGGGTCCAGGTATGGGCAAATTTTATCCGGACGCGGATCTGGGTTACCCAAAAACCGCTATTTTCACTTTTTTCACTTTAAAATGCACATTTTTTGCTCGGCGGCTTCTCTGGAGCCCTATTATGCATGCTACAAGCCTCTCATAAGTGAACAAGCCTAGTACATTAGGATTCCACAAAAATCAGCAAATCTTGCCATTTCGAGGCCCAGCTAAGCTTGTCCTCTGCTGGTTTTTTCCTTCCAGCAAGAGCTTTCAGAGCTTCGAGGACTTTCTTGCTGCTACCTTTGATATCTGGCTCGTCATGGATTTCAATGAAGTCTGGTGATGACATGGGGTACGAGATGTGAACAGGAGATGAAAACTCTAGATTACAGAACTGGTGTGATAAAATTTGGCTGAGCACAATACATCTTATCTTGTGAAGTAGAGTACAGGATATAATACTTAAAACACATGTCTAGTTTATGTAGTGGTTAATGTCTCAGTTGATGACCTTCTGGAAGGTCTTGCGTTCAGTTCCCCACTTGCACCCATTTTTTATCCAGAAGCGGCTCTGGGTTAGGTCGGCTGGTCCAATTTCTATCTGGAAATCCTCCTCTGGGTTCTGGCCAAAATAGCCCAATTTCTATCCGGACAGTGCTATGGGTTTTCAAAAAATTTTGAGAATTTTTATCTGGATTGGGATATGGGTTCCAAGGGTACTTTCAGGGGTCCTGGTGGCCCGCATGTGCATTGTGCAAAGGAAGTGATTGCCGGTTAGAAAATTATGTTTGTCATGCAAATAATCTATTCAGTGGGTCAGTTAGATTACTTACGCCTTGTTTATTCGAGGGATTCAGAAGCCTGATTTTTTGGCCCAGCCTCATGTCTAGGACTTTTTATGCAAGAATATTATATCACCTGAAATGCTTGCAGAGTGATGACGATTATGGCAACAAGAAGGATAAAAATGTTGATTCATACTGGTCTCCAGCTTCAATCCGGATTTAGAAAGGCAAATCGTGGATCCGTGATCGATCTATGTAGAGTAGGTTGGGGTGAGCGATGCAAATTCCCGTGCCTACCAGCACGGGTTCATAGGTTGTGTATGGGATGAGAATTGAAATTTTCACTGACTATGATAAGCAACTCTATTTTGACGGTAAATTTGTCAAGGTTGGGGGGAATGTAGTCTGCTTTTAAACATGCCACTCTGATGGGCGTAACATTTTTGCATCACATGTTGTTCCCACGACCATGTCATGTCCTTAATGAGAATGAATAGTGAATGTGATTATCCCTCCAGCAAGCAGTCTCAATGGCTGAAACCACAAACTCAATATATAAATTCAGCTCCCCTGAGGGATGGGAACTCTGCTGCAAAATTCTGCACAGACACCTCCCATTTTCCCTTCATGACTATCAGCTCAGTGGCATTACTGCTGTTCTTGATGGAATTGACATGCTTGCAATATCAGCAACTGGATCTAGGAAATCAGCATATATTTATATGCTCATGCATGTAATTTTGGGTATTTTAGAAGCCCCTGACCTCTGCCCATCCATCACATTTCCCAAGGATCCTGCTATTTTGGTCATATATCCTACAGCTGCACTCGAGGAGGATCAGGTCTGGTCTGAATACAAATCTTGGGAATGATTACATTGTAATATAAGTATTTTTGATCAGGAAAACAAAATGCAGAAGCTTGGATTAACAGCAAAGGCTGTGAACAATGCTAGTCTCACCAGGATTTGGGAATTTAATTGGAAGCAAGAATTTTCACTCCCAATTGTTTGTGGTGGCTGTTGATGAAGTTCATATTGGCTGAAAATGCTACATTCAAAAATGCAAGGCTTAAACAACTTATAAACAACATGTCATGTCAAACTAATGGGATCACATGATGAAAAAGTATGGATTGTGAGAATAAAGAGCATGGAAAATTTTTATGCCAGTATCAAGGGCACATTTAGTAGCAGACTTTGTGAAGTGATCAAGTTGTCATCACGTAACATCAGAGTCTGCCTATGGGAGACTAGGGGGAATGTGATTGTATTTCGTGCGGTGCACTTCCCAAATTTAACCTGCCAATTGGACCAATATTCATTCAAATTGGTGACAATACGTGTTGATCATACTGATACAACATTGATCTGATTGGAATTTGGCATAGACCAGCATAGACCAGACTACATGACAACTTGCTGCTAATTTGAATTGACTTAGTTACCAGATTTACCCACACAACTTATCACTTAATTTAAAGTCACTACTGTTTACAGTGCTTTCAGAGTGCAGTGAGATTGTACGAATCATGATGTATATCATTTCTATTTCAAAATTATCCTTTGGTGCTTCTTGGTTGTAGCAATGAGCCAAATAAGGCTGGACAAAGGTCTGGGTCCACACAGGTCACCTGCAGGTAAACCCATGGGAATACCTGCAGGTAACATTACCCACAGCTCCAGATCACTGATCCCTGGGGATCCAGGCTTAGAATTTTCTGTCGGTAGGTAACCTGCGGGTACCTCCAGTACCATTTATTATTAGTTCCCCTTTTTGGGCCCAATTCTCATCAACATTCCCTATCACATTTCTTTAAATAGAGATTCTTACAAATCAATGTGGCATGTGATGTTTGTTTATCTCATGTTATCTCATTGTGAAATCTGTATCAACAAGTGCTCACTGCACCCCCTTCACTATGTGATTGGCTTGTATTTCTTACCAACTCCTAAATGTACACCCTTGGAGCAAATAGCTTGGGTTCCATAACTTCCATTTGGTGCTCCTCAGTTTGTACTTCATGATTTCTTATCTTTTCTGGTCCTGATTTCAAGCAGATTTCAAGAATCTGGCCCTCGTTTCAACATCTCACAATAATCTCACATCAACAGGTGACTCACATCCACAAAGGTCTCGCATCAACAAACGACTCACATCAGTGAGTGATTTCCAAGGCTCAGAGGGTTCAGCCCCTCATGATACTACTCCCCTCATCCAAGTTGAGCATTCTGAGTCCTCTTGTTTATAATGGAGTTCAGGGGTTAGAAGGCTGCTGCAGGGCCCTCAAATTGGGTGTCCATGATCTTGGGAATTGGTAAATCATCAGGTACACTATCTCCCCTTTTAACATTTTTATCACAAGGCTGACCTGCTGCCACCATTTTCTAGTGAACTATAAGGTACACTATCAAACGATTCAAACCTCTCCCAAATTCTGGACAGCTGGACTGATCAGCTGTGCTGAGCGCACAGTTCTTCTTGCCAAATCCAATGGTTATCGCCGTATACACAGTCACCAGATCTTTGGTCAGGTTCTACGGTATGATTTCAATACATATATTTATCCAGTTATTTAATACCAAGTTGCACTCAATTGCCCACCTTCTTTCAACCTTACCTACACATTTAACACTCAACACACAGTCTGTTTCTTCATTTCATTCCTACCACAGCTACTAACTTGAAGTACCAGATGTCCACAGCAGCAACACAAAGCAAACGAAAGTGCAAGATGTCAAACAGGCAACGACGCGCTCTGGACCTTCCCTTGGACTCGGAAAGTGGGCCTGCTTCCAAGTCAGAGGAAGTCGACAACCAAGATGTGACAAAGCTTCTGGCACATCAGTTACCTCACACGACCCACCTATTCCTTCCACCCCATCACTGGAACAATCCCAATCAATGGCCAGCATTGCATCACAGGCTTTGGCTGTTGGTAGCACCCATACAGCTGAAGATAAGCACCGCACCAAGTTTGATGAACATTTTAATGCAGCTGAATCAACCAATGAAGAGGTCCTTGGTAAGTCTATCAGTCTTTCATTCAAATATAATCTCTCACCGTTCTCAAGAGAAGCAGATGGCTACATGGACATCGCCGGTCTACCAACATTTCAAAATGCCACCCGCCATCATCATCAAGAAAGGAGTTGTTGTATATGTCTATACATGCATTGCGTACGTACAGGTATATGTTATGATTGAGATGTATACTAACTTTAGCTAACCAGCCATCCTTCAATCATGGTTTCAAGAGCTCGACATGACAATGATACACTTGCATAGCATTGACCAAGTCAAGCTATAAGTTAAGCATTGCAAATTTGGGGGTTTTAGATGGCCTAAACACTGAGCTGAGTTCTAGCAGAATGACTTGAGTCAAATATGTGTGGTTGAAGATTAAATGTGCGGATGGAAAGGAAGTGCAGAGAGGAAAGACATAGTTTGTGTGTACAAAATGCAAAAATGTGTATATGAGACTGTTATGCTAATTCCACAAAATGCTGTTTCTTGGAATTAAAGCTACTTAACGCAGAGGTGAAAAAAGGTATGAATTGTTATTTTTATTTTGCACGTTCGCTATACACTCTTTATACTAGACCATTACAAACCAAAAGGAGCTAGGCACAAAACATGTTGTTAAAATATGTAACATAAAATAAATTAAAGGCTGTTGTTGTCAAGAAATAGAATGGAAATGAAAGCTTAGCAAAAAGGAACCTGTGTAAAAATAACACAGCCACAACAAATAAAACTGCGCACTGTCAGCGCCATAAGGTACAAAAATAAGATCCAGCTCCAGAACATAAAATAGAAAATAGAGTATGAAAAATGACTAAAACAAAGGAAAACATATGCAAAATAATATTATTGGTCATCAAATAATCTGTGAACGTGGAATAATGACATAAGGCTTGTGACACAGTCATGTGGCCTTATGTGTAATGGTTATAGGACAACAAAACGAAAGCTCTGTATGAGCTGCTGGAATAAGAAAATATATAAGTAAAATGAAGAAAGGAATTAAAACGAATGCTCAATGAAGTAAGCTGAAAGGTGATAATTTCATAGGTGAAAAATCTCGGTGTTCATCAAAGAGAGCACCAGCAATCTGAAATGCCATGTCACAAACTGTGCACCAGCTCATTCAAGCCTAACATATGCACTCACTGTGTATGCCTCTGGGTCAAAATATACGAGTTTGTTGGTCATTAAAAGTTATTGGTTTCTGGATTTGTTGTAGACAAATTCCTAAAAACGGTAATCCTTTGATTACCCCAAACAAAGCAAATTTGATCACATCAGCGGAACTCCTTGACATCTTCCTCGACCTTAATCCCTATTGTGTCACACCCAAGCAAAGGACTGTTTTGAGGGATGTGAAGAAGATATTTATGATCAGTTGCAAAGAGGTAGGCGCATTACTCAGGGTAAGATCTTTCCTCGTTACTTGTTCATATATTCATGCTTACACTCTATTAGAAGTACCCTGGCAAATTACACATCGCTGCTGATGGATGGACCTCACCCAATGTCATTGCGTTTATTGGTACAACTGTCCATTGGGTGGTAGATGGGAAGATGGCTTCAGCAATTCTGGACTTTATCAAGTAAGTTCAATCATTTATTCATTCTCCTCTATAACTTACCTTCTATCAAGAGCAACGAAAGCACATACTGGTGCCTACCTTGCAGATCACATTGCTGAGTGCTTGAGGGAATATGGTATTGAAGATAAGGTATGTCCATTTCAACCTGGGAGCCAGATAATATATTTTACTGACTCAATATTCTCTGAGGTTTTAACCTTTACAGCCTACAATGCGTCAAACAATGACATGCTTGTTGATGAGCTGTCTATTCTTATTCCCACCTTTGGAGGCAAGAAGTATCATGTCCGTTGCTTTGCCCATATCCTCAACTTGGTCGTTAAGGTCAGGTACCTGCAATTCTTGATTCAACCTAACGAGATTAACATTGACCTCAGGCAATCTTGTCTCAGTTCAGCTGGAAGCTGAAGGACTCCAGTGATAGTAGCGATGATGAAGATCCAGATGAACAACAACAGCTGGATATGCTCGATGCCAAAATTAATGGCGTAGGTGTTGGGGATGAGGAAGTAGTCCCTGAGGACAATGATGATGAGATTGCAGGAGATGTCGCGACAAGTGATGCGCTTGCTGTTGATGATGTTATTTGCGAGGCAGATATGAGCATCTGCCTTGATCCTCTCTCTGCCAGTCAAGCAAGCCTCAGTCGCCTCTCAATTGCCAAAGTATTTACTTGACTGTTAGTAACTACTGGAATGATAATATTCTGACATTCCTTATTTGATTAGCTTCGAACTCTGGCCAACAAAATTGTGAACAGCCCAACAATCAAAGAAGATCTCAAGAAGTGCTGTCGTGACGTGAAGATAGAGCCGAAACAGATGGTTCGTGATGTGTCAACATGGTGGAACTCTACCTCAGAGCTGATCCAACGTGGACTCGAGCTTGCCCCAGTGCTGAAGATCCTCGTTGTCAAGGCAGAATATAATAAGCCAGGACATGGTGTTCGTTTGAAGTGTTTCCAGCTTTCTCCGGAGGAATGGAAGCTTCTTGCGGACCTCTCCCCCCTTCTTGAGGTGGGTTTTGTTTTTTTGCAAGTACATAACTACTTATATTGTTATAAGATCTTCCTTTTTGCAACAAATGAGATTTTGAGGAATAAAATTCCACTTATCCATCAAGTGATCCCTATTTTTGATATTATCACAACTGCGCTTGAGGATACCATTGATAATGGTACTCTCCCTCTTGTTGTTTGGCATGCGGCTTTGCGAGGATTCTTGATGCTTAACAAGTACTACTCCCTCATGGATGAGTCAATTCTGTACCGCATTGCAATGAGTGAGTACTTTGTATTACTTTGCTAATGTTTTCAATCTAATATATATCTACTCCACTATAGTTTTACATCCATGGTATAAAACCAGTTACTTTACCCGTGCAAAATGGCCTCAGCAATGGATCACAGATGCCAAAGCATTAGCGCGCAAGGTTTGGACAGAAAATTACAAAAAAACAACCCCATTGCCAGCAGTGGCCGAGGAGAGCAGAGCTTGTGAACCCAATGTAAGAGATTCTTAAGTTCTTATGTACTCAGTCATAATAACTTCATTTTATGTGGTCCATAGCGTTTCTCTGCCGCAAGGCGATATTTTGATGCCCTTCAAGATAAATTCACATCTTTTGATGCTCTCGAAGACTGGCTTGTCAGTCCGGTCATCAACACACTGCAGGACCCAATTGCCTATTGGTCAGGAATGCAGGCAGCCAGTCACCCATTAGCTACGATGGCGCTCAACTTCTTGTCTATTCCAGGTGAGTAACATTCCCGAGTATAACTGCATATTGGTGAATTAAATTCTATATAGCGACCTCCACTGATGTTGAACCCCAGTGAAACTCGGACATGTGATTTTCTGTGATTTTCTGTGAATATCGGAGCCCAACAGACAAACACAGCCAACCGCAGATTTTGTCCAACAATGCAGATTTTTTTCTGCGATATTCTGCTAAAAATATATCTCAATATTTTGTTGTTGCAGATATTTCTGCTTCAGGCTGCTTCAGGCTGCGATAATCTGTCTATTATTTATATGATATATATTATATACATTGATATTATTAATTTGATAATATACATAAATTTTGTCCCTATTGGCATTCCCTCTACCCTCATCCTTATCCTTGGCCATTGCAATCCTTCTGACTCTTAAAAACACCTCAGAATAGACATAACATACATTAAAAAGAGGGCATGATAAAAGTAAGTAGCATATACGCACTAATTTCACACCAATTGTGAACTGTGACTGTAATTGTTGCCATTGATGACAAATCTGGGTGTGTGACGAGCTTCAAACAGCAACTTAGTGTATGTACCGACAGTACTGTAGAATGGAAAGGCACATACCTAGCAGCATGGTCTCTGAGCTGCCCAGCATCCAATGTTGGCATGATCCAACTATGTTGATGTTTGTTGAGGACGTTGGTGGATGAAAGTGAAGGAAGCGAGGAAGTTAAGAGTGGCTATGGAAGACAAAAAGGAAGAAATAAGACATTCAAATTTTAGTCGCTAATTTGAGTACATCATTTTTTGAGAAAAATTAGAACTCAGATGGTTCTCTGCCTTGGGACACAGAAAATCACAGATATTCACACACCTGCTCAGATTTTGCCTTTTCGGCACAGCTTTCCGCATAGATCCGCATAGTCGAGTTTCACTGGGGTTGAACATTCATTTTCTCGTGGGGGTCTGACCATTTCAAAGCTTTGACACTCTCTATCAGATGAATCTTCCTGTGCCTCAACTGTTCTAGGTTCATGGTCTGGGCTGGAGGGTGCTATTCCAAAGGATATTATTCTTCAGCTATTCAAAGACAAGTCCAAACAGCCTAAGAAGAAGCAGAAAGTAGCTGACAGAGATGACTCAGATGTGTACATTGTTAATTAGCACATTTTTTTGTAAAATATATGAAATTTATTACTTCTTGACTGTTACCCATGGGTTTACCTCCAGGTACCTTCAAATACCCGCAAACTGTGGGTTTACCTGTGGGTACCTGTGACCAGCAAGTTTTTTACCCACAGATCCAGGTGTGAGTTTTGGTGCCCAAAATACCTGTGGGTAGCGTCCAGGTAACCCACAGGTGCACCTGTGTCCAGCCTTAGAGCCAAAGCCACAGGCTGGCCAATGCCAAGCATAGAAAATATGAGCCTGCCTAGGACCCTGAAAATACCCTCACCCTCAGAGTCAGATAGATTCAGAAGGAATTTCTCAAGAAAATTCAAAAAATCCATACCACTATTCAGCTAGAAAATTTGGGGATTTTGGCAAAAAAAAAGGATCCCAGAGGTGTTAGGGGATGTTAACTACACCATAGAACAGTGCTTGTTATCTTAGAACTTAGAGAAGATGGTAGTCACCAGTAACCAAGTGTATATCAAGGTGTCATTCTAGGATGACACCTGCTACCTTCATATACAATACAAGATGGACCCAGGTAACTACCCTAGGCCCAGGTAATGACATGACATGGGAGTACAATAGAAATAGAACACATGTTCCATGAGGAATGTGTGATAAGTATCTACTCAGAGATGCACATGTGTAAACTACTAAATAAAGAATGGCAAGTGGTAATCTTGTTAGTCCATGTGCAATACTGTTCATAATACAATACTAGGGGAGGGTTGTGATGGAGTTGGTAAGTGTATGTAGGTACCTACATAGTGTCCTCTAAAAAGAGGAGGATGTCTGGATATGTCTGGATAGGAACTGGGCTGGTTGATTTGACCCAAAGCCAACTGCAAGTATAAGAAGGATATGGAGCAGGATATGAACATGAGACCTTGAGGTGAAAGTCTCACTGAATAAAATCATTAACCAGTGGCTAAACTAAATGAAGCACATGTCTTGGTGATTATATTGTATCTTCTATGTTATCACTCTGCCAAATTTTATTTGACCATCCTGCACTATTAACATCAGGCCTTTTAAATTTGATGTATATAATATATATATTTACATTAACTTGCTATAAATGTGTGGTGTGCCTTTTCTCACTTCCAAGATGTCCATAGCATCCATTTGGATGCTGAGCATCAACTCAGCATTTGAGGGTGAAAAATATGGCAATTTTTAGTAAGCCTTATCCAGGGTCTGGATAGAAATTGCCCATTTCAGAAGATAAATCAGCCTAGTGTTTGGAAGTCCAGTTATAAGACTGGAAAAAGACCAAGACCAAAAATTTGTAAGATGGGTAAAGGCTAAGACCATGGTAACCATCAATTGAAAGCTAAACATAGATGACAAACATTTGTAACTGGATCAAATGTGTGTCAACTAAAGAAGACAGGTGGTGAATGTATACACTAAAAAGGTAAGTAAGCAACATAGTTGATGTAAGATAGCCAGTCCTAATTCAAAAATTTGGCATCACTATATATCTACTAAACAGGCCAAAAAAAATGGATGTGGATGGATGCAAGAACATACTGGGAAATGGCAAAAATTTTTGACAAGTCACATGGAAAGTCATTGTCTTGTAATAACAATCAATCAAGCTTAATAAAAAGTTTGCAATGTTAATCCAGAAACTATATTTCAGAATAAATGTTGAGCAATGAAGTAATGATGATGAGTAAAATGAGAATCATGCATACCTCTAGAACTAAAGTCTCTCCTGATTTATATCCAAGGCATATCTTAGATAGATGTGGACTTACAGTTAGTGGTTTGCAGAAAGGAGGAGGAAGCCAGATTCTCTGAAGGTTTCTGGTATGGAAGATGGTGTTTTCAGATATTCTAAGAAAAGATGGTTGGGCTGAGAGATGAATTTGACCATAAGAATCTGTCCAGGTAAAAACCCCATCAGGCAGTGGCAGTACAACATGTAATTGAGTGTTATCAGATGAAGATATAACAAAGGTATCTTTTTTGAGCTCTGCTTCACACTCTCCTGTGGCTGTATTCCAGATCCTTGCAGTGTGATCATAAGATGTAGACACAATATGCATACCATCAGAAGAGAACAGAGCAGAATTGACTATTCCTGAATGTCCTTTCAGCTCTGCTTCACACTCTCCTGTGGCTGTATTCCATATCTGTGCAGTGTGATCATAAGATGTAGACACAATATGCATACCATCAGGAGAGAACACAGCAGAATTGACCCAGTCTGAATGTCCTTTCAGCTCTGCTTCACACTCTCCTGTGACTGTATTCCAGATCTGTGCAGTGTGATCATCAGATGCAGACACAATATGCATACCATCAGGAGAGAACACAGCAGACTTGACTGAGTCTGAATGT